>OW240923.1:12638933-12969708 GCA_933207985.1 Pelobates cultripes | reverse complement strand
AGCATGAAATGAGCCTGATTAGGAATGCTATGTTCAGTTTGGGTTTCACAGGGACTGGTCTGTCAGAATTCTATTTCAGCAAAACCTTTGCGAATGCCACCATCATGACTTTATGTGCCAACTATACACGTTTCACGGCAGAGCCATAGGAGAAGAGGCAGAAATCATTTGTATTGAAAATCTACCATGATACCTGGTAAGCTTCTCTCAGTGCACCTCTATCTATACACGAAAGATGAATTTGGAAAGGAGCCAAGTTAATGAATATAGCTGCTAGCTATACGCACTCCAATATAGGCAGATATTGACATTAATTAATTCTAAACTACAAAGACTTCACAACGTCACACAGCAAGTTTTCTAGAATCTAGACAATTAAATCATTTAACAAAAAACACCCAGATTTTCTATCTGGATAATTTAGGATGTGTGCCTCCTTCGATGGACCATTCACTACAAGTTACTCCAATCTCAATAACCCTTTTTTGTAGCAGTTATTCATTAGAACAGATTTGTCACAAACCATTACAGCGGTAACCCCACCCTTTACTCAGATATAGTAGCATTTGATTGAGAACAGATTCTGACTTGGCTCTCACAGGGGACGTGCCTCAAATGGCTATCACGAAGACGAAGTCACTAGAGGTGTGTTAACCCTGCAATCATAACACTGCCATATCTAATAAACTGCAATGTTTTACATCGCACGGTTAAAACTAAAGAGCTACTGCACCAAAACCACTTCATTGAGATGATATGGTTTGGAACCTTTAGTGTTGCTTTAAGGAATTAACTATCATCAAGTATCTTGAACCAGAATGATACCATTCCATTTATAAAGACATTCTGCGTTTAAGAAGAAACACTTCCACCTGAAGACAGCGTCAGATTCATTTCTTCATGATTTTTATATTCCGTTCACAAAGAATAAAGTCCTTGTGGTGACAGTGATTGCTTTATTTTATTCCATACATGCACAAGGAGGCCTTTCATTTGTCCTAGTGTTTTACATCGCAGTACAGACTGACCTATATAGCTCTAGATTTCCATGTAAGAGCCGCTACGCAGGAAGTCATGTTGCTAGCACAGAATGTTAAATGATTTATGCAAATGAGCAGAACCCACTTTTTTTTTTCCCGATGAGAATTCCCAAGCTCCCCAAGTATTTGCCTGGCTCTACATTTCTCTTCAGTAGATTTGGGAACTTCAAAGCATTAAAAAAAAGAAGAATTATTTTTTTTAAGAAAACAAACATACATATATAAACGGCTGCCTTCAAAGACTCCCAGAAATGATGAGCTGGAGAGATCTCTCTCACAAGAATGTACAGATTCCATGTTTCTGGCAGACTTCTCGTGCTATGACCTCTGAACCAGGAGTTTATGGAATATCCTGTCCCACAGTGTAGAGCACAAATATCCAAGGACCCATCCCGCATAAACAGTGTTTTCTCTCTCTTTTTTTTTTTTTCTTCTTCAAATGCCAAGTCAGTACGACAGTCTGGAATTAAGCTGCCCAGATACAAGCAGAGAAGCAAGGAAGCAATAAAAATAAGAGCTGTAATTTAAAAAAATCCAAGTACGGCAAAGATAAGCAACATCTGGCCAAAAAGTAGACTTGATCTCCCATCGGATCATCCAATGTCAATTGTTTGATGGGTATCTTAGCCCCAACACCAATAACCTCCAACTGGCCAGCAGCCAAGAATAAAAGCCAATACCACAAGATGACACAGATGATTATCAGAAGGTAAAATGTAGTCACGGTATAATGTCATAAAGGGAATCCTGAATCTTCTTACCAGGTAAGGTTTCACAAAGAGCCAACAGTAAGATTGGATCTTCGTCTCAGGCCCTTCTCCACCAGGTCAAAAAGAACAAATAGAATATGAAAGTACTGCTTGAATGGGGTCTAAAAAGATGTGGTGGGGTTCAGGTTGAGTTATGAGTTGGCTTTGAGTTCTCCCCTTGCTGGGAGAAAAGGAGCTGGTTCCCTAGAGATAATGGGCAAGCCCTGTAACCCACCGTAGCATCCAACATACGAGGAGATATCAAGGATGCAAAATGCTATGGCAATATAAAGCCTTAGGCAATTTACTGAAACCGCAAACTCAGAGACCATTAAACTGAAATGCATGAGATCAAAAGACAGCAAACATGCCACTTTAATTCTAATGGTTAGAATTTTAATGGACATATGGAACGTATTAGCAGGAGGGGAGGCTTGACCAGAAATGTACGAGCACAAATGTTTTCAGGGCAGGGTCAAGATTAAAATTAATGGTGGTTTATCACAACCCTCACCTACCCAGGACCACGCACCACAAAGGGTCCAAGGAAATGAACTGATCTTACCATTAATGGAGCCGAAATCTAATGGTCAAATTTTCAGGCAAAAGTAACTAGTGCCATCGTTACTCAACAAAAGAGGTTAAAACTAATCTGCATTCTCTCAGACGATGCAATCCAGTCCATTAGAAGAATGGTTAATTTGTTTACGTTACTGAACAAAATGCGATGTTTTGCTACGGTGTCTAGGAGGGACATTACTGGCAAGAACTCTGAGAGAAAGAATGTTTGTGCTAAGTCTGAAGACTAATCCTTTTCATCAAAGCATTTGATTGCATGCCTCAAATATGTACTGAGTCACATTCTACTACCCATCCTTCCCCAATCAGAACATAAAAAAAAAAAATATTCCGGTAGGCATCGAGTTGCTGACTCTCCTGACTATTGCTTTAATGAGGAGAGCATTTCAGTACAATCATGGTGGTACCCAAACAATAAAGGAGCAAGGTTTCAGAAAAGATTGAAAATACTCCATAGCGGGTTAATTTTCACAAAATTGTATGATAAATTGTTGAATGTAGTTGGAAAAAGTTGTGCTTTGGAATTAGACATATTGTGGTATTTTTGAGTCAAAGTGATTCACCCAGTTGAGAATTACAAGCCAGATGTCCGTGTGACCACTGGTTGGTGAATGATTAATCCACCACCAATGATAATGTTAGAGAGAAGGTTTTTATTATAAATCATAGCATGCTATTGTAACGATGATCGCCTATTAAATAGGATATCATTACTTTGATAATGAACAACATTTACTTTCCTGCCGATTGCCATTCTATAAAGCAGATTCATACAGTAATTGCCACCTTTGACATTTTTGTCTCATTAAAATCATCCAAGGTTATTTACTTAACCGGACATGGTTGGGAACTGACCCTGAAACTACAATTTTTAGGCAAAAAAAAAAAAGAAAAGAATTTTTAATTTCTTTGGTCAATTCAAAACCCAGCTTGGTAATTAACCGCAAAGGAGTTGCTTTCAAACAGTGTGTTATTTTGACATAAAATAATTGATTGGAGGAATAATTTTGGCTCTGTAAAATGCAGCCGTGTGTACTCTACCATATGCTGTAAAAAGCACAGAATATTTTTGTATTTGTCTACCTTGAATTCACCTCTACTGTAATCATTCAAATTAGGCCATAATGAAAGTTTGCCAAAGTGACAGGTCCTCCTGAAGTGTTTACCCAATATCTAAATGCTGTTAGATATAATAAATTAGAATTCTGGGTTTAACCCACTGCTGCTGAAGTTGTACCAGCATCACTGGGGTGTCATCAGCCAGACCAGAATTAGAATTCCGAGCTGGTTAATGTAAATTCGGTGTAACTTTCATTGCATTCATTGGCTGAGAGCGGTGAGCTGACCTCATCCAATAACTCGCAAGGGCCACAACTTCCTGTGGCAGTGCAGTAGTTCGAAGCACATCACTGGACCACCAGGGAGCATCAAAGCCCAGCAGGAACCCAGGTAAGGTGGCAAACTGTTACTTAACTGGCCATGGTACTCCTCACATCAGATTGGAGTAACCCTTTCAGGTCTAGCCATAGAAAATAATTATTGTTCTTGCCTATACAATTTTGACCCGTTAATGCTTTAATATTTTTTTCTTTTCTTTTAAGACCATACAATACTGGAAACATGTACAGTGGTATCTGTGCTCTGACAATCTGCAAGTTCTTTGCTGAAAAGAGTTTCACAGTCGTTGAGCTTCATATCAAGGAGATAAATTGAACATCTCTAAAACAGACTGAAATGAAAGGAAGTCCTTACCGCAAGAACAACACGTGAAGCAGTTTGTGTGGAAGAGGTTCCCCATTGCTTGACAGGCCTGGCTGGCTCCATATACACCCTTTCCGCATTTTATACAAATACCTGTGGAGAGAAGAAACATGTAAAATGTCAATAATCCTTTTAGGAAATGTAAATGTAAAAAAAAGAAACCTATAGAACTAAAACGGCTTTGCACATGTAATAAAGCCCGTAACGCAGTAAATCACTTTAACATCCCAGGAATGTATAAATTGAATGACCACTTTACCAACACTGGACGATGCTGAAGGGGTAACAGTCAATTTCAGCCAAAGTTTTCTCGAACATAGGAAACGAGAAATGCACCTTTTGATCCTGACAATTACTCAGCAGCAAAGACCAAAAATGATGGAGGTTTATTTTACAAAATGGGATGAATTACAATCTAACGATTAAGGGATTCATCCCCTCCCTTCCTACTTGTAGCCCAAAGTCCCCTCTTGCTGCAAACATACTGATGTTTGTGATGTAAAGAGCTCCCAGAATTAAAATAGTAAAAAGTGTTACAGGAGCATCATGTTAGGCAGTCATCTCCTGGTCTGGGCAACACCTACTGCAGGACCAAAATTCTAATGAAATGTTATACACGCATATATTTTATGACTTCTGCATATTTTTTATGCAATATTTACATAATGAATTTAAAAAAGGAGGATGTGCTCAATCGAACGCAGAAAATAAACTACGACGGTCCAGGCAGATGCACCAGTTACCTTTGGGAAAGGGTAACCGGAATTTGGAATGTACAACATGTTCCAACATGTCCCTCATTGCAGGCTCTCCATTTACTGGTCAATTTAGCAACAACCCCTATAAACCTCTAATTTCCTGCAGTTTACGATACATTTGGGAGATTTAAAGGTATAGGTATTATTCTAGTGCTAAACACTGACCCAATGTCTTCAATCCACTTGAAACTGTTCAGCTTCCGTACAGGATTGAATTTAACTTAAACATGTGAAAATTAATGTACAATCAAGTCTTATTTAACAGAGCCACATTTTGCACGTAGTAAAAATTATTAACAGTGAATTGTGGAGCTATATTCCAATGTCAAAATTATGCACGTTTACAAAAATAATGTTTTAGAAATCGTCCTAAAAAAAACAAAACAAAAAAAAAAAAAACAAGAAAATGTTTTTAATAATCATTTATTTTTTATTTTTTCTAGCAGTGATCGGTATATACAGATAACAATCATGTAACTGTAGTACTACTAAAAACTGGATATAATAATAATAATAATAATAATAATAATAATAATAATAAAGTAATTAACCAAGAGAGGTACATTCAGATTGCTTTAGGTTCCAAGTACATCCTGAGAATGTTACTTTGGCCCAACATATGATCCAGGGGATGTTACTATCTATGCAAAGTTTGTCTACATTTCTGTACAATGGTGTCAAAAAAATAAAAGAAAAAAAGATGAAGTCAAATATTTGAGAAAAAAAAAAAAAGTTGCATGCAAGACAGGAAACAAAATTACAGTATACTGATAAGGATCTTAGGAGAGAAAAAAGAGAGATAAAATAACCCACCCAGCTATCTCTGTGCTTGATGGAGCTAGTGACACAGTACATATACACGTTAATGCCTCACTTTCACTCTATGTTATTTGCAGTCCGTTTACCAGAATCCTTTCATACAGTGAAGGCTTTGTTGTTTCTTGTACAGGGTGTGAATGTGTTCTTTAGCCGTTAATGACTTAAATAGCTATTGACATGTGATCTAGTAATATTAACCCAAACTACCTCCTCTTCAAATCTTTTCTTTCAGATATCAGAAATCGTTTAATGGTCTACGAGAGTATTCGATGACAGATCATGGTAACGAGGCGCTGAATTTAGCCAAAAGGAGTGTTAAATGGGTACATACCTCTCCAAATCTACCAGTGATTATTATTATTGCCATTTATATAGCACCAACAGATTCCGTAGCGCTTTACAATATTATGGGGTATTGGTGATCACCAATAACACATGGAATACATCTACATATACAGCTTTATAATGATTTCTCTAGAACTCTTTTGTATCTTTTTTCCTATATAAACAGTTTACCGTTCTAGAACATTATATAAGTATACATATGCAGCAAAAAAAAGGAAACTTGCGTAAAAACTAGTTTTCCTCCAATGCGGATTATTTAGAAGATACTAATTGCAATATTCTCTTCCATATCTGCACTATTTATTTCTCAGAAAGTCAAAGGTAAACAGTGTAATAAAGCACCTTACGTAAGTACCAAATAAGCAATCCTGTGTGGGACCCTTGCAGAATATTATGGGGATTAATTTGCCCTGCTCCAATGTGACAGAGAATGGCAAATGTTAAAAGCCTTCTAAGGTACGTTTCTTTTCAAGGCAGTTTTACGAATGGAGAGTCACTAATTGGCTGAGAGCATCACCTGACTGCAGGGGCACCGTCTATACACCAAAACTGCTTCATTAAGCTAAAAAGTGTTTTTTGTGGCCACAGTGTTCTTTAAATTCAAGTTTAAGCCCAAACATGAACGTTAAAGCAGCACTTGGTGTATGGGCAGCAGTGATTAGCTGCCCAGCCAGGCAGCGTGTCATCCTTTTGTCCAAGATGACCAACCGAAATTGTGGATGGGGACATTGTCCATGATGGGGATTGAGTCATGCACACGTCCACCTGCTAGCAACGCCCACACCTACCCAATATCAGCGAGACAGCAGTGACCATTTTAATTTACTTTTGCTCAGCTAAAATTCATATTTGTGAAGACTGGCATAAGCAGCCTTGTTCAGAAGATGATCAGTATTTTAAATTAAATCCTGTATCGTAGGATTACAATAATACACTGTGCATTTACATGAAATCATAGTCTGCAAGGTATACACTTGAAATCATCGGAGATTGTACCTTAACCCATAATAATAAGTAGTTACCAAAAAGCATCTGAGAACACATTCGGCAGTTGTACATTCGTGCTGTGCTCAATATTTGTTTTCCTGAAAAAATGTGATTAAATGGATCAGACAAGTGCTCGGCCTTATTGGCACTCAAACAGTTAACCCTTCCTGTATCTCATTGATTTTTCTTGACCTGTAAGAAGCAGGAGGTCATTAAATTTCCAGTCTCATCAATGCAGCCATCTGCACACATTGTATAGTGTGCATCTGTCATACCACAGAGGCCGCCAAATGGCAGTGAAAGGCATGATTGAAACATTATTCCCATTTTAAATTTCAATGTTTAGTGATTCGAACATTACTCAAGAACCGGCTGACATCATTCAGCCAATTCCTGGTCTCCCAGTTATTGTTATAGTAATATCACGCCATGTTAACCTCGGACATCACACATGCACCTATAAAAAAATGCTCCCAATCCCTTGGTGTGCTTGTGTATTACCAGTGCAAGCTTATAGCTTTGTTACACTATATTTGTGCACTCGCTGATTGGCATGGGAACCTTTCTTAAAGCGCAGGCGTTCGCAAGAGTACACCGGATCACACCCTTCATGGATGCTTATTCCAAGACTACCTACAGTATGCAGACCTCTCAAACATGTATATTGGGGGATTCGGCATGTGCAGGAGATTTACCAGGTTGGAGAGTCAAATTCTCCTCTCCGTCTCCCCCACTCAGACTCCTACACCCTGTTAACACCAGTTACATCTATCTGGATAAAAAAAAACAAAAAAAAAAACAACCTGCCACCATCAGGACAATTCAGAAATGGAAGTTCGAGGTTAAACTAGATTAAGGCAAAGAACATATTCTGACGTCATTTGATTAAAGAAACATCCCAAATACCACTACAGCAAGCTATAGTGGTTGTAGTGAGAGTAATCTAAAAACAGTTTCGTTTTATTAAAGGGACACTATAGTCACCACAACACTACAACTTAATGTAGTTGTTCTGGTGATTATAATCATTCCCTTCTGGTAAGTATAATAGCTCCCTGCAGGCATTTTTATGTAAACACTGCCTTTTCAAAGAAAAGGCAGTGTTTACATTGCCCCTAGGGACACCTCCAAGTGACCACTCCTCAGATGGCCACTGAAGGTGCTTCCTGGGGCAGTGCTGCACAGTAGGCAGCACTGCCGTTCAGCGTCTCCACGCTCTGCATGGTGACAATTGGTGAATTTTCCTCATAGAGATGCATTGATACAATGCATCTCTATGATGACATCCTGATTGGCCAAAACGGTGTTTGGCCCCGCCCCCATCTTGCCGATTTTAGACAATCCAATATTATCCATATGCGAACCTGCCCTGCGCTGGAAACAAGGGGAGTTTTAATTTAAGAAGGCTAAGGGGGAAAGCCACCTAAATGGTGTGTTTAACACTATAGGGTCAGGAATACATGTTTGTGTTCCTGACCCTACAGTGTTCCTTTAAAAAAATAAAAATAAAAATAAAAATGTGCTGTGCGCACAGTAATAAAATATGCCATCTACGCCTATGACATGCTGTGTCACTTTCATGGAGCAGAGAGCGCGGGTGATGTATGGTGAAAGCCAGGTTTTGCCGATGGTGACAAACAACATTTTACGTGGCCTCCGGTTGTCACTAAACATTCTGTGTTTTGAGAACAGTGCAGGCTGAACAGATTAAAAAATAACTGCTCTGTCAGTAGGCTAAATAAGAATGCCAATCACGATGGCATGAGAGAGACTTGCCATTACCTGGGCACTAAAAGGTGGCAAACCATTTCCCTAGCTACCACACTGGTATAGATAAAACCATCTCACATCCTGGGCAGTGGATCAGTTCAATGAACGGCAGCTCCGATATTGCTAGAATTCTAGAAACACATTGAGATTTATTCACTAACTGCAAAGAAATTACAAGGGTATTGCAAATTTTAAACCACAAAGCAGAGCGAAGATTTTTTTTTCTTTAGTTTAGCTAGTGTGGTCTAAAATCTGCAACTCCCTGGTCGAGACGCCATGAAATCCACCTGGAATGTCTCTTTAACAGCAGATACAATGGCTGCAGATGGCCATGACAATAAAGTAAGATTTGTAGCAACTTCCTGCCTTTTACAATTAAAAAAAAATCAATCAGATGGCATTCTATTTTAAAGAAAGAGTTAACTGTTTGACTGCCAGTAACAAATACAAAAATAAATAAAAATGAAGGCATAGTTCTCACATCCTATTCAAGGGTTTAAAGAAATAGACTATATGTGTCCGGCAAAATATATACCAAAAGGAATTCCAAATACAAGCAGAATACATTTAAACCAATTCTGGTGGAATTAGTCAATTAGATGACAAGTTACTGCAACACTTCTGTACAGTTCTTATAAACCAGGGCTGGTCACCACTGACTATGAATTCTATTTGTGTTTTTCTTCAGAAAACAATGTGTTTTAGCCACATTTTTTCATTACAAAACACCCATTTCATCATCTGTTATCATCCGACCTTCAATATAGCTTGAATTCTGGAGTTATCAGGCCTTAGAGCATGTTTAATATTTGCAGTTTTCCATCACAGTGGAAGGGGGTAATAAATCCTTACAATCTGCTATGCGGCTCCCACACAGAATCGCAATTGGTGTCTCTGTGTGAACGATGCTTTATGGTGCTTTGTACACTTACTGCTTTCCTAGAAATAAAGAGTGCGATAGTTTTTCTATATTACTCCATAGACTACTGTTGCTACCTTGTTTCTATTAATCTTCAATATGCAGGAACTGCCCACACATTTATATAATGCATTAAAAATTACCACGAAAAAAAGATTGTTTGTAAAAAGCAGGCAAACACCTAGTAGATCAGAGAGAGTTCTGCCAAATATGTAGTTTACACCTAGCTGCAGTTTGTCAATACACAGGATGATTGGATTGACTTGATTTGCTCCTAATATCCATATAGCAAGCATGTCAAACTCAAAGACTAGCAAGGGCCAAATAAGCAAGGTTTAAGTTTATGTGGGCCGCAAAAAAACAAATGTAAATTTTCACCCCCTCTACTAAACCCCAGCCCCCCTCGTCTACTAAATTCCAGTCGTCGTCCAACCGTCTACCAATCCTAGCCCCCCTCGTCTACTAAATCCCAGTCCCCGTCTACTAAACCCCTGCCCCTGTTTAAAAAAAAAAAGCCAACAAGTAGTGTCCGGAGTCCGGCCTCTGGCAAAGCCCCGGATGACCCCATCCGCACCTTAAAAAAGCGGATCCTCCTGTTACTCCTTGAAAAACCATCACACACTGACAGACATACATACACAGGCTCCCTCACAGACACACAGCGTCAGTGTGTGTGTGTGTGTGTGTGTGTGTGTGTGTGTGTGTGTGTGTATCTGTCTGTCAGTGTGTGTGTCTGTCTGTCAGTCAGACAGCCAGACATGCAGGCAGCAATACACGCGAGTTTTACATGGCTGCCATACAGCATCAGCCAATCTCACAATGTTGACAACCAAGTTGTCGATGATGACACCAACTTAGTTATGATGCTTAGAGTGACCCTTTCAAAATGAAAAATAAATAATATGCTCCATTATGGCTGGCGCCCAGCGTTTCCCAATGTCATGGCTCCCGGATTCCTGTTATTTGTCTAAAGGAAATCAAATATATTCAAGTTACATTTTAAGCCAAAACACTGTGCAATATATTAATGGAATCTTTATTATAGAAAGCAAACCTACAACTTGTAAGAACATCGAATACATATTTCACACAAAAATCTATATGGTGGGGTTTAGGATTTAAACAATTAGTTCAGCAATTTTTTTTTTTTTTAATTTCTTTTTTTTTGCAGTGCACGTATATATTACAAGCAGTCATGAGGTGCCCCGAAAGCAGTCCTCAAGAATTTTCCTCGCTAAGCATGCGGGACAAGAGATTGACAGGCACAATTTTAGGTTATATTACATTCAGCTTAAGTTCGGTTGAGACGAATGGGTTTATACTATAGTAAGGCTTGGCTAGTGTTTATGCTAGTCTGTAGTTGTTACAGGTTCTGCTTCCATATAATGATAGCTTTACAGTCAGGCTACTACACTTTGAGTATGCATGGCAGTCAAGCTAGATTAGTAACTTTATTGTTATTGTCACCCTAATCTGAGTCAGCGGGGAGCCGTCGTCGTGGTGGTCCTGAGACCGCTCATGCATGGAGGGGGGGGTCCCACCACTAACCGGCACCTGCTCTGCTCGTTCTATGTAGCAGGGGGCGAGTGCCTACCAGAGCAGGTGTCAGAACACAGTCCAGTCATGCTGCCTTGTAAGTTTCTCGCTGGTTTCTCTGGGGCTGTAGCCGCGTTCTGGTGTGTCCATCCTCTTGGTCCTCTCAGGGCTGTGGACCGCCGTGGTGGGAGACTTCGTGTCGCCTGTGTGTGGTCATCCGTTCGTGGCCCGTTTTGTTGCAGGTTGGACAGGTGGTGAGTAGGAGGTCTGTCCTCGAGCAGGGGAACTATACTTGGTGATCAGCTCGGTCTCTGCTCTCAGCAATGGTCGGATCGCGGGGTATTACCGTCCCACCTCTGCTGCCGCTATCGTCGCTGGTTTGGACAGTTGCTGTGGTATGTAATAAGCGGCTAGCTTCCCTGCATGGCGGTGTCTGGAGGCAGGAGCTGTTGTGTCAACCACTGGTATGGGGAGGGTGATGATACCTCCTCTGTCTCTTGCGCACATGACATCCGCCATTTTGGACGTAGCGGCCGGACTCCACTGTTTCTCGATCAGGGCATTAGGGTGAGGACCGGGATCACCTCCCGGTCCATAGTGGGGGGGAAACAGGGCCGGGTCCGCTCGGGTTTGCACTCTCGGCTGGGTGCTGTATTGCAGGACAGTGGGGCAGCGGCCGTCCGCCCCACTCACCGCCGGAGAAGCCAGCCACTCCCTGGTTCCAACAGACCTTCTGCTTTGGGCACTGTTGCTGTCGGTCAGTTTTTCTGGTGATATATACGGTTTTTGGTCGTATTTGGTGCGGTGTAGCAGGAGCTTCTTTTGCCTGCGACCGTCCAGTTCGGCGGTCCGGCCCCGCCCCTAGTTTAACAATTTTATCCTTTAATAACACATTTCAATGACTCCAGTCTAGAACACGTCTTTCAGCAAGCCTCAAGTCACCTTTTCCAAGCTGGCTGCATCATGCATTATTTTTACCTTATTTTTAGAACATATATATATATATATATATATATATATATATATATATATATATACATACATACACATATATATACATATATAATTTTTATTTGATTTATTTTAAGGGATGCGCCATTTTCTTTTAAGTCCATAATAAAATTTTAACAACCGACATCACAATCCAGTTCATCACTGGCACAGCCAAGGCACACAATTTGTTGGTGGAGGAGAAAACAGAAACATTGTTTATGTTTCTCCACTTCTTTCTGTACTGACTGACAGGTACAACAGTAGAACTTATTACAGTTCTGGGGTGGGCAGACTAGATGGGCCAAATGGTTCTTATCTGTCGTCACATTCTATGTTTCTATGTTAAGAGATTCACTGTATTTTGACAGTAACATTTTATTTTTCAGTCCTCAGAAATGCATGATTGTTAAATACAGAGGACAAGAAAACTTTATTTTATTTTTTTTAAAAGGTGACCTGCAATTATAAGGTTTTAGAGCGAGGAGCATGAAACCAGTGGGGAATACTCAAGCTACGTTACAAGCCAACAGAATAAGTAGTACCTCTTCATTGTACGTCAGCCTCTCACCACATTAAACAGTGCCCGTGCTCATCAACAGGAAGTGATTCACTTAAACGACACTCCCATGATTTACAAGCTTCTTGGTTTTTGTACCAGCTTGTAGAATAGGCTGCGAGTATCCAAGTTTAACTATTTTCAAGTCAGTTTTTTTATAAAAAAAAAAAAAAGGTATTCATTAAAAAGGACACTGGTGCCCTCCCAGAGTAATTTATGAAACCGCTCTAGAATGTCCAGGCTTCTCCTGCAAGACCGATAAAGACCACACTCATTGGCTGAGAGCACTCTGATGACATGCTTGGCCAATAAAAGCGGTCCTGCTTACGCCTTAGAAAGTTTACGTTTTGACCACAGGGCTTGAAAGCGGTCCTTTAAATCAAATACAAGAATCTACCTTTTTAGCATTCATAAATTGTTTCACATTCGGAAAGCTGGTTAAAGCAGCGTTAATTTATTTATTTACACATGATTGGAGATTTAATTTATAATACACTTCTTGCACATTCCAGAACATGGCTTTATAGAAAAGCACACAGACACGGAACCAGTGCGTCAATCCACACAACATCCACTGATAGATTTCCAGTGAAACTTATTCAATTCCACTCACACACGAATACTGTGCAGCCTGTTATTTGATGGAATCCATGTGGAATGTAATACTTCTGTTAAACGGTCTGAGAACACAGCAGATTCCATCTTACACAATGCAATAGTTGCCCTCTCTCTAAGCAGGAGGGTTTATTTAAGGGCTTCATCTGAATTCGAGATTAAGCCATAAGCATTTTCTTTGCTATTTACGGATCTTTATTGTGTTATGCTGCAAGTTTTCATCCATATTACATTCTATTTTTCTCACATTCCTCTTGATTATATAGAATATTAACTATTCCTTCTGATACTGGCTCCCTGTCAGTCACTCACTGCCACATAATGTCCGACAGATTGGCAAAACCAGCGCATTCATAGATGTCCGACCATCACCACTTAACCAGCCAGGGAGAATAATTTCTTGGGCACAAATAATATACTGTATGCACAGTGACGACCCACATCAGAAAATTTTATAAGCCTGGTATTATGGTGTATCTTTTGGTCAAAGTTATGTTTATAATAGGGTTAATCCAGCCTCCAAATCCTCTAGTGGTTGCCTCATTGACAGCCGCTAGAGGCGTTTGCGTGATTCTCACTGTGAAAATCACAGTGAGAAGACGCCAGCGTCCATAGGAAAGCATTGTAAATGCTTTCCTATGAGACCGGCTGAATGCGCGCGCAACTCTTGCCGTGCGCGCGTGCATTCAGCCGAAGGGGAGGAGAGGAGGAGGAGAGCTCCCCGCCCGGCGCTGGAAAAAAGGTAAGTTTTAACCCTTTCCTCTCCCCAGAGCCGGGTGAGGGCACCCTCAGGGCACTATAGTGCCAGGAAAACGAGTATGTTTTCCTGGCACTATAGTGGTCCTTTAAAGATTTAACATCTGGTCTCCAGTTAAAATACAAACAGGAACCAGGAACCCAAAAATAAAAATCAAGAAACCCCAAAAATAGGAGGCAGAAAAAGACCAGATCAATCAATGAACAGCCACTACATCCCTACTGTTGATATAATTTTGTTTTCCAAGTCTGTAAGTACAACAAGCAGAACATTCTAAAACAGATAAACAATGTAATCTGAAGAGATAAAAATAGGATAATTTTAATGGTGATCTATTGGAATGTTCCAGTATCTGCAGTGTCTCACGGTAATCAGATTAATTCATAGCGAATGGCCAATAATGGATTTGTTCAGGATAACAATTAGGTCAGTGCTGGTGATATGTTACTAACCGTTGGCTCATGCAATCAGAATCGAAAATGGTATTTTCAGTTTGGGTTAGTGTAGTGTAGGGGATAATGGCTACCGTCTGGGTACAGTAAGCATTCATACTTAGCGTTACTGTAGTATAGGTGTTAATATTTAGTGCTAGTGCAGTGTATGGTCTTAGTAGTGTTAATGTGCAGTGGAGAATGTTAGGGTAGCGTAGGAGGTGAGGGGAGGTTTTACTGAAAGATTAATGGTAGTTACAGTCCCATGTAGCATGTGTTTAAACAGCCATAATAAAAGGAGCACTGCACTTACCATTGCTATTACAGTGCTCTGTAGTGGTTATGGTGCCAGGATTGCCCTGGCACCCCCCATTGTAAGTCGTTAAACCATTTTAGAACAGTGTGACTTCTTACTTGGGGTCCACCAGGAGGCTCCCTTTAAATAGGGAGAGGGAGAGGGAGAGGGAGAGGGAGAGAGAGAGGGAGAGAGAGAGGGAGAGAGAGAGGCAGAGAGAGAGGGGGGAGGAGAGAGAGGGGAGAGAGAGAGGGGGGAGAGAGAGAGGGGGGAGAGAGAGGGGGAGAGAGAGAGCAGACACAGAGGGGGGGGAGCGGGGACAGGAGAGGGGGACAGAGAGCTGGGAGGGAGAGAGAAAGGGGAGGGAGAGAGAGGGGAGGGAGAGAGAGCGGAGGGAGAGAGAGCGGGGAGGGAGAGAGAGGGGAGGGAGGAGAGAGCGGGGGGGAGGGAGAGAGAGCGGGGAGGGAGAGAGAGGGGGAGGGAGAGAGATGGGAGGAGGGAGAGATGGGAGGGAGAGAGCGGGGGAGGGAGAGAGCAGGGGGAGAGAGAGCGAGGGAGAGAGCGAGGGAGAGCGCACACACTCACTTGGCTCTGCTATTCAGTTAAGAATTTGTAACAGTCCTTTTTGTTAACCTCTTAGGTGAAATTATTCCAGTTCTATTGAGGTTTCAGAGCAAGCAGCACTTTTTGGACTTGGTGTAGGCCTTTATCAAGCTTCATAAAATCTTACACTAAGGTCAAAACATGGGTCCTTGCTGTGGAACCTCAATAAAATTGGACTATTTTTACCTCAAGTAGTGTGCTGTACCTTTACTTCTTGTCTAAAACATAAAAGTACAGATCTTTCCAATTGTGAATGTCCCAAGGAGCTGTTTAACTTGTCATAATGATCTGTAAACTAATTGGTGTAAATAAGGCATAAGTCACGTAAGTCAAGTGAAAGACCTCTTTCAGCCCATGAAGAAAGGTTAAAAAATGTAATCTCTTTAGTCTGGAAAAACGACACCTTAGAGGGGCCAGTACAAACCATTATCTGGAAATCTATTCACAAACAGGGCTATACACAGGACACGAGGTCACGCATTTAGGCTGGAAGAAAGGAGATTTCATCTAAGGCAAAGAAAAGGTTGTTGTTTTTTTTACAGTAAGAGCAATAAGGATATGGAATTCTCTGCCTGAAGAGGTGGTTTTATCAGAGTCCATACAGATGTTTAAACAGCAATTGGATAAATACTTCCAAAACCATAACATACAGGGATATCATTTCAAATTAGTGGGGTAATAACTGCTTGATCCAAGGAGACATCTCACTGCTATTTTGGGGTGAAGAAGGAATTTTTTTCCTAGTTTGTTGCAAAATTGGAAGTGCTTCAAACTGTTTTTTTTTTGCCTTCTTTTGGATCAACAGCAAAAACATATGTGAGGAAGGCAGTACTTGATGGATGCAAGTCTCTTTTCAGCTATGTAACTATGTAACCTTATCAAGTCATTCTAAATGTTTGCATAACCCGATACAATGTGTACATTATTTAAACACATTACAAAGCAGTTTTTAGAACACAAAAAGTTACATTCAATACAAAATAAGATTTTTAAAAAAAAGTTACGAATGTCTCCCCGCACCCATAAGTTAAGAACGTCCCAAATTTTAATATACCTGCTTCCCTCACACACAAGGCACAATCACACACCCGTACCGGACCAATTAGCAAGACTCACAGGCTTGCTTACTTAAAAAGGTAAAATGTAAAAGTAGCCATAATCTCGGGCTCCTGTTTGTTGGCATTTAGGCCAGATTTTTTGCAGTTATCTTGGTAAATGCATTCTTTACATATCATCAGAAGGCTGATTCCAACAGTCTACGAAACAGACATCCAAAACCATTACCCTGATTGTTACCCTTGGCAAAGCTGATCTATGTCAACAATGTTTTCCCATGATGCTCTGGCTAACTGAGCATCACGAGAAATGTACTTTACTATTTATATGTACCATGATTTTTGGGGGCTTTTTTTTATGCAGTTGAAGACTGCAATTTGTTTACTCCATGTAAAAACACGTCACAAATTTGAAGCCAAAGGAAACCATAATCTTAATGCCTCTTCCTCCATCCATCTTTAACCAGAAAAACTCTGTGCCAGTCTTGCATTGGTCAGTGATCAATAACCCATGCCTTTACGCTGCTATCTACCAGGCCAACACTCTGTATGGCACAGTGGTAAACAAGCTCGATCGACACAAACGGATGGAAAAAAAGTGTATACAGCAAGTGTTTATTTTACAAAATGTGGATGAAACAATGTTGCAGTTTATAAAATTTAGAAATTATCTATCCCGGATAAACACACCCGCATATACACACAAAAAAAAATAAAATGATATAAAAACAAAACAAAAACCTTGTGTAGATATAAAAGAAAATAAAAGTCCGTCTTTAGATGTGTACTTGTTTGCCATTTTTGGAATGTGATTCCAGAATATGTGGGAGAGGCTGGGGGGAGATAAGTGGTGATAGTTTAGAAAAAATATAAAAAGATTTCTAGGCAGCTCTAAGCCTTTGTGCTGAAGTTGGCAAATACTAGATAGGACGAACGGGTGTAAGAAAGAATGCACTAATAATACCAAAAGATTTCATAAATCATTATAAATATATAAATCGCTCTTTATAGGTTCCTAGAGAGCACTGATGCCGCTAGATTGCAAGCTAATTTGAGCAGGGTCTTCATCAACAGATTACTCCTATAAAAAATGTCTAATAGTTTGCCTCATTTCCCCCTTTATAACATTAGAAAGCGCTGCAGAATAAGTTGCAGCTATATAAATGCCATTAATTATAAGAATATAGCTGGCCAAGTAGGACTTCCAGTTTATATATTGGTGTAAGACAATTCTCTAAAGACTTAAAGGGACACCGTAGGCACTGTATCTGCTTCATCTCATTAAACTGGTTATAGTGTCTGGAGTCCTCTGGTCCCATCATTTCTATCAGCATTAAACAGTTTTTAAAGTTTTAATGCTAAACAAGAGTCCCCGGCAATCCATCCCCTCTGTGCTGCTTTGGCTAATAAGGAAGTATTAGCCTGAGCAGCAATGGGCAGCTGTGATTGGCTGAGGGTGTCAGCTGACTGCTTTTAGCCTGTCAGAGTTCCAACTGACAGTATGAATGGGTATGACAACAAGGAAGTGTGTAATCTCTGCCTTAGCTACACATACTGAAGGGGCCGGACTGTGGGTGGCCAGGGACTCTTATTTTGTGGCATACTGCACGAACATGGTGCAACACTGAATGGAGGGACAGTGCCAGGGTACTCCAGGCACTATAACCAATTCAAAGAGATGAAATGCTTATAGTGACTACAGTGTCCCTTTAACTTCCACCCTGAACGAGAGCCACATTTTATCAGTATTTTGACAAATCGCTATTTAGTAGATAAACCCACAAGGTGCAGATTCTGATAGACTGAAATTGAACATTTTGGATAAATACTTTATGTATTCTTATTTTGGGCTTTTTGACTTCAGATTTGTCCC
The DNA here is from genome assembly GCA_933207985.1 of Pelobates cultripes. NCBI lineage: Eukaryota > Metazoa > Chordata > Amphibia > Anura > Pelobatidae > Pelobates > Pelobates cultripes. Next base: position 12,951,267 of record OW240923.1, on the reverse strand, counting down.
AGTGTATACTCACCTTTTCTATGCACAAAAAGTAAAGGGGACAAACCAATTGTTAAAAAAAAAAAAAAAACATTTACCTTGATTTCCGCCCCCCCTCTTATAAATGGAACAAAAAGCATTATTCAGCAATCAAGTTAAAGCCAGAAACTGTCTTGGCCATTCTTAGATCTTGGTATAAAGATCTGTGTTCTGTTAGATCTGTTTCTGCGCATAAAATGTGACCATCTGCTCGTTCTTGGATCATTACTGGTAAAATGCTGACTTCTCTCATCACAGCTTCAATGTGAAGTAATAAGTACTACTTCAAAAATGCCAGCCAAGTCAAAACGGGATTATTAATCTACAAGTGTAAGCAAAATGCGCAGGAGCATCATGCACACTAAAATTGTTCTCACCGGACACAACAAATTCACAATACAGCCAATACAGCCACCTCATGCCACGAAAATCTAAATCATTGGACCCCTTCAGTTACTCACCTTCTTCCACCACCGGGCTCCCTTACCTCTCCTCCCCCGCCGACGTCAGCTCCCCCATCTGATGTCAGCGGAATGCGCATGCGCGGCACTGCCGCGCGCGCATTCAAAGTGTCCATAGGAAAGCAATTTTCAATGCTTTCCTATGGACGCATAATATGCGCCTCTAGTAGCTGTCCAGAAGACAGCCACTAGAGGCTGGCTTAACCCCAAATGTAAATGTAACCCCAAATGTAAACATTCTCTGAAACTGCTATGTTTACAGCAGGCAGGGTTAACCCTAGAGGGACCTGTCACCTAGACCACTTTATTGAGCTAAAGCGGTCTAGGTGACTATAGTGTCCCTTTAAGTTCTGAATTTCTTTCCAAGCCAGTTTAGTGAATGGGGAGCCACTGATTGGCCGAATACATCAGGCGACCGATGGCACTCTGCGCTCAAAATTTCAAAAGCTGGATGCCGCAGGGGAGGGGGAGAGTGGGGACCGGCAACTTAGCGGTTATACCGTTAGAGAACAGTTTAAGCCTTCTGGCACCAGAACAACTTAATTTAGATTAAATTATAGGGGATAGTCAATGTTTTATTCAATGGAATAATGTCTAGAGAAAGGATAATTTCAATTTTTTTTTTTTAAAAAGGGGGCTGTGGTATGAACATGCTGTAAATCTAAACCTCTTTCTTCAAGTAACTTCCATTGCTATGGAAACAAAAGCGTTTCAAACTGTCCGTGTCCACTTTTGCATTATACGACAACTGAAGTGAACTCCACGGGAGGAATTTTAAACGAGGATATTTTACACAGCATTCCTTCACCCAAATGACACAGATGAATAGTTCAGTGGAAGATGGAAGGGGCGGCCTTTGCCAATGGAAGTGGGTAATTCAATATTCATTAATTAAATAAAAAAATAAAAATAAAAAACAACTATAAATACTATGTATTAGTATTTTATATTAATTTTATAATTTTTTGAACGTTGTAAAAAAAAAAAAACTGCCAGTTTTCACTTAAATTAAAAAACTGCCCAAACCTGGGGTAAAACTAGCTTTATTCTTACACGCTAAGGCCTTGTAGATTGCTGTGCAAATATTTAAAGAGCCACACACACACACAAAATATGTAAATCTATTATTCTACACTTTGTTTATTGTTAGGTAATACTCAGCACTCTTATATAATGCATGCAATACATGCTTAAAACTGTATATAAAATCTTTAAGTGAAAGATAAGCGAAGGAGCCACACTTAGTGGCGCAATGCGTCACCCTTATTCCCTTAAGAAGCAAAGATGAATAAATGGTATTTTGTTGTTTTTAAAGAATTACATGATTGTGTTAAAGCACAACCAAATCATTTATTGGACCTATTCCCACGCCGACACTGAGATTATCCCAGACGTGCTACCAGACGGAGACTGAGAACTGATAACATCTTTGATTTAAAAAAAAAAAAAAAGGCATGATTTTTTTTGGCTGGAAAATACAAGTCGTTCCATTGCAATTTTCATCTGGTATAAATAAAGTTTCAGCATTTGACAAAGTATTTAATTAATTCTGCACCAGACTGATTAATAATATACTGTGCTGTACACCATAAATCTCTCTGGAACCCACAATAACTGGGAACGTGTATCTTCTAATCTGGCAGAACCCTGGTCATGGGCACAGGGGTTAGATATTATATAGCAGTGATGGCAAACCATTGGCACGGGTCCAGTCAATTTAGAAATCATCCATAGATTTCAATAGGAACATTCTGCATACATCGAAAACCATTGCAAAGCAAACTGTTAGGGGATTTGTAATTTAAATATTAATTTTTTAATAAAAGATAGCAGTGGGAAAGAGACTCCGTTTTACCCATTTCTGCAAGGTAATACATGAAGATTATATTTCTATCCAGTTTTTTATGAATTAAGATTATCGTTATGCATGTTTGGCAGCTGCATAAATTCCCTGTGATAATACACAGTTGCATGCAAAACTTCTCACGATACAAAATATGTTCAAATTTTGCTGAAGTCCTCGGTGCTGGATTGGGATCTTTCTCCCATGACGTTAATCATATGGGGGGGTGGTGACCCAATGCACATGCACGGTGAGCACCGTGCGCATTAGAGTATCTCTCATATAAAGTTTTCCCCCTTTCAAAAGCTTAAGGACGTCTCCTGCATTGTTTCCACAGAGTAAAAAACTCTGTGAAACACCAGGAAGGGACTGTCTTTAACCACTAGAGGAGGATTTAACCCTGAAATATAACTGTCATTTAAGGGTACAGGGACACTGCACCCAGACCAATTCAATAAGATGAAGTGGTCTAGGTGCCTATAGTGCCTTCTATGAGAAGCATTGGATAAGCCTCATGAGGTAGGTAGAGGCAGATGGCACTACAGAGAAGAGGCTATTTAAAAAACAAAAAACAAAAAAAAAAAAAACACTTTACTTAAGGGGAAACTATAGTGCTAGGAAGGTAAAGTTATTTTCCTAGCACTAGAGCCCTATACTGCCCCGCTACCCTGTAGCGCTTGAAAGATTAAGAATCCTGAGGGGGAGGACCAGGCGCGTGGATGGGGCTGGGGGAGGAGGACCAGGAGCGTGGATGGGGCTGGGGGAGGAGGACCAGGCGCGTGGATGGGGCTGGGGGAGGAGGACCAGGCGCGGGAGGAGGACCAGGCGCGCTGGGGGGGAGGACCAGGCGTGGATGGGGCTGGGGGAGGAGGATGGGGCACCAGCGCGTGGATGGGGCTGGGGGAGGACCAGGCGCGTGGATGGGGCTGAGGGGGAGGACCAGGCGCGTGGATGGGGCTGGGGGGGGAAGACCAGACCCGTGGATGGGGGTGGAGAGGGAGGGCCAGACGCGTGGATGGGGCTGGGGGGAGGACGAGACACACTGGGGGGTGGAGAGACACACCGGGTGGGGGGGGTTGGGAGTGGGAAAGACTCATGGGCAATTTTTGCACTGGGGCCCAGTGATTTCTAGTTACGCCTCTGCTTTTGTCACTTATCTGATTCCAGCGCCAATGTCCCTCAACACTGGCTCAGGCTCTACCTCAGCTCCTCCTCCACCATCAGCTGGAGAGGGGGAGACCCAATGTTCATGCACGGCAAGTGCCGCGATCTCATTAGGACTTCCCAATAGGAAAGCACTGAATCAAAAGCTTTTCTATTAGCTTCAGCGGACGCTGGATGTCCTTGTGTAAAGTGTGAGGACGTCCAGCGTCATTTAGCGGAACAAAGCGACAAAGTAGACATTCACTAGACGTTGAGTTAACCCTGCAAGGTAATTATTGCAGTTTCTCAATAACTGCAATAATTACAATTGCAGGGTTTAGGGGGCTGGGACAGTGCACCCAGAATACTTCAATGAGCTGAAGTGGTCTGGGTGCCTACTTTGTCCCTTTAACCCATTAATCTCAAAAAGGAGTCCCTGGAATCCAAAATATCCATCTAACAACTTGGGACAATGAAAATATAATGTTATGGATCACTATATAGTGTTTATTTGATGACACTATTGATCAACGTTATGATCAACTGCTTACTTAAAGGACCACTATAGTGGTAGCCCCCACCCTCAGGGTCCCCCTCCCGCCCGGCTCTGGAAGGGGGTAAAAACTTACCTTTTTCCAGCGCTGGGCGGAGAGCTCTCTTCCTCCGATCCTCCTCCGTTCCTCCCCGTCGGCTGAATGCGCACGCGCGGCAAGAGCTGCGCGCGCATTCAGCCTGTCGCATAGGAAAGCATTATCAATGCTTTCCTATGGACGCTTGCGTGCTCTCACTGTGATTTTCACAGTGAGAAGCACGCAAGCACCTCTAGCGGCTGTCAATGAGACAGCCACTAGAGGATTTGGGGGAAGGCTTAACCCATTCTTAAACATAGCAGTTTCTCTGAAACTGCTATGTTTATAAAAGAATGGGTTAATCCTAGAGGGACCTGGCACCCAGACCACTTCATTAAGCTGAAGTGGTCTGGGTGCCTAGACTGGTCCTTTAAGTGTTAACAAGCAAAATGTATCTTCTCATTACCTACTCCAGTTTATGGCAACTTCCTTGCATTTTACCTACAATTCATCGTATTCAAATGGGGAGTGGGAGCTGCTCCCTGTATCCTGTGCATGGTGCCGGCCCAGACTCTCTCTCTGCAGTCGAGTCAAATGATGCACAGACAGGCAACTAGTCAGACTTCATAAAAACGCCCAAAACGAACACTTCTAAAATTACTTGGGACCGATCCCACAGAATACTTACCAAAAGGACTATTAGAGGAAGACTTGTGCCTTTAAAGTCTCACAAACTCTGAAAGATTTATACATTAGTTATATTGTCCTTTAACAACCAATATGGTAAAATATTTACAAACCCGAGAAGTTAAGGACATCAGGATGTGACAAAAATATGGATTAGTCTGAAATGTACAGCACAGGTAGTTCCATAACATGCGAATATTTGCAACTACTAATTCAATAATTAACTCTATAAAGCAAATGGTCACTTTTAGATCTCCATCCTTAGGATACCAGCTTAGTAGGGATAGTCCCATAGAATCTGAGGCGCAGTTTCTTGCATCACAGCCAAGAGAGATGCACAGAATGACGACGACATGGTGCCTTGCTTATTAGAACGCAAATGTTGGGAGCAGGTCGAGGAGGTTTTCTTGTGCACGAGAGAAATGTGGCAGTAAAAACAGAAACCTCTGCTAAAAAAGGGTTATCGTCTGGCAGACAGAAAAGCCCCAGGCTGCAACGAAATGGTCACGACTCTTAGTCCACACTGCAAGAACCTGCCAATTTAATCGCTCTAAACGTGGGAGCCTTCGCGCACACAGAATGCGAAATGTAAGCTATTAATCTTGCATTAGAGCAAAATACATATAATAAATTACACATGCAGAATCCTGCACAATCTTAATAGACAGAAGGCTAATAAAATATAGCTTTTTAGATGTCCGTCACAATCAAACAGAGAAGGTATTTCAGAGAATATGGTTTGGCAACGTTATGGCACACCGCTGGCGATTTATTTACTTATGCAACATATACAGTAAAAGATGAAAGAATTGTAGCTACACAAATACCTAAATCCATTCCCAGCTAATCACTCATTACTTTATATAGGTGGCCACACCACAGAGCTTTACGGCAATAAAATTAGTGAATTCCATCACTGTGAGGTTTATAATGCCAAGCTCTGTGATACCATGGCCTATATACATCCCATTACTGTATTTTATTACCATAGAGCTCTGGGATTTGTTCACCTACATACATCACATTACGGTGTTTTATTGTTGAATAGTTTTACGCTCACGCATGGCACATCACGGTGAGTTTTACTGATGTACTCTGTGACCCACCACCCATTGATACCCTACTGTGAATGCTGTGAGAGCTGGAGTTTTATTGCAGTGGAGCTCTTTGACATACTCACACAGCACATTCCAAGCTCCCTTACTGAAGTGGAGCTCTGTGACACACTAATACACAAGTTCCTTTACTACAATGAAGCTTTGTGGGATGAGGAGGGGAGGGGGGGAGGAAGAGACAAAACAAAACATGAAAAACATTAAAACAAAAATCTTGAACTTTTCAAAAAAGTGAATTTTCTACACAGAGGGCACCTCGGTGAATGCTCAGGAATGAGCCAGTGAGTGTTTCGAGTGGGGATTAGGTCCAGGGCACTGAAAATACCTTTTACAAAGCCTCCCAAGACGGCAGCACCTATTGGGAGATCTCATGAAATCTCTGGGGAATTACTAAGCAGGTCACAATTAGATTGGGACAATCTACCAAGGGGCTAGTTGCCATCCGGCAGACTGGGAAAAATCGGCTGAGCTGGTCTACTTGGCTACCACCACGTGCAGTGCGTCAATTTTTTTTTGCTCTAATTACGTTCTCTTTTTTTTCCAGGGTGGACCCCTGTATGCATCTACCCATATCGTTGCCTATCAAATTATCTCCTTCTCAACCATTTCACAGTTTGCCAAAGGTTTACTTTATTCTTTGAGCTATATCTGTGACTAAGTTTATTCTTAGATTTCAAAAAATCCCTCGCATTACAATTTTCATGCAGATGTAGTATTCTTGTGATTTAGATCTTTTGTGATGTGAGACCCAAAAATAGAAAATAAGTTTAAAAAAAAAAAAAAAAAAAGGGGACTTATCAATACACAAGTCGACATACCAATTGCACCGATCAATTCAACCATCATCAGTAACATTTAAACCATAATAAACCAAAATAAATTTTAAAAAGTGGACATCCCAGTAATATAATAATCATCAATAACACATCCACTACTTGTCAAGGATGTTAGAATGAAGGTATGTAACTGAAGCTCTGTGTTTGTATGGGGTAATAATGAGACTTTTAGAACATGTGATCAGTATGAATTACAGTCCCCTTTCTATTGACAAATTGGAGGAGGGTATAGATTAAACTCCATTCCTAGGCAAACATGTTTGCACAAGGTTAGTAAGGGTTAAAACAACCTACGTCATCAATGCCTGCAGCAAATCCGTATTTTGCAACGCAGAGTGTGTACAATGAGTGTCCCATTAGTAATCAAGTTACGCACACAGGAATGTGTTTCCCCGACAGGAACTAACACACTCACAGAACGAACAAAGCAAACTAACAGCTACTTTCTGTTCCTCTGCAGTGTTTCCGGACTAAGATTTCGGAGTCTGAGGCTCGTTGCTGCATGAAATTCACAACTTCCTGCGCCATGCCTTTCAAGTCGGGCACTTCACTTGCCATTACAAGCGGCACACGAGAACAGAGAGAGGAAGCATCAAAATGAAGCAAACAAAAGGCTTTCGTGTATACTGTAAAAATCTGTGATGAAGTGTCATTAAAAGTTACTAGATAAAGTGACCGTTTACTGCTGAACACCAATAACTGCGTCAGCGTCAGCCAAACTGTAAAAGACGTGGATGTGCGGCTCGAATGCTGACACTGGACACGCTTAATGTGTCAGATTTACCATCATTTAGATGGAAATAAAAATTGATTTCTCACAGTTATTGGTTTTAAATTTTCTCAGTAAACTGGCTGCTTAGAAATTTTAGTGTGGTCTACAATTCAGCCAATGCTGTAAAATATGGTTCCTGGTGTAGCTTAAATTTGCGGTGTCCCTGGGGATACCCTTCAAGCTGTCCCTCTTGCGGGAATCACCTAATCACTAAATGCGGCCTACAAGCATGCATGGCACAGTGGAGGTGGCAACTCTACTGCTACCACAAACGGTTGAATCCTCAAGTCTGGACCTCGTCTCCACCCCCACCCAATTTTGGACCAATGGGGGTTATCCCGGTCCCGGGAGTACACCCCCATGAACTTTGGTAGCTACCCCTGCAAGTGGGGACAGCAAGCGGACCTACTACCATGATTCAGCCACAAGCTGCCCTTCACAAGCTGGTGGCTTTATTTTCTGCCTTCCTATCTTGCTTGGCAGAGCAAGACTGGGGCCCACTTATACCACCACACAACCAATCATCTGCAAATGACCACAATAGTACAACAGTGGGATTACTGCCCCTTGAGTCGACAGGCGGACAGGTCTCTGCTCCAGGCGTTCCACCATGCAGCATCCAAGTCAGTGCCGACAATCAAGGCTCTCCTGCTTCTAAGCAGTGGAAAGTTGACCGACGCCACGCAAGGAAACGCAATCCTGCTGAATGGTCACGCCTTAATTCCTCCAAATAGCAACAGCTCATTGCCATAGCACGGAGGATATCCTGGTGGGACCCCAGTGCACATCTTCCTGGACCCTCGTCAGCCCTGAGAGACTTAAGAAAACAGTGCCTGGAGCCCTGCAGATTTGGCATACGCTGAATCCAGGCCTAAAAGGGGTGCTTACTCTCTCTATATAGTATGTTCTAGGGAGGTGGCTACTGTACTCTTTATCGCAATGTTGCTATGCTATCTTTCTCGCCCCTCACATTTCCTTATAGTTCATGCAGTTGGTTTTAATCTCAGTTCATCGGCTCTGCACTACTTTCCACTATCATTGTAGTTTACTAGACAAGCACTCTGTTATTATTGCCACTCTTTTTTTTTTTTTTTTTTAAATGTTTAAAGTGCTGTCACCTATGCATAGACTATCTGATGGATAAGTCTATCTTCCTGTTTACCTCAATTTGTCATTCATATTATCATTATCCTTGTTGTAACAAAGCATATCCAAAAATAAATAATTTTAAAAAACAAGAAAGGGGCGGGGCATGACTGCCGCAGAGGAAAGACGCATCTTGCATGAGCTCCTCCACAAGCGCAATAAAAATAAGCTTTTTACAGCCCATAAAACATGATTGGGGACAAGTTAATGGCTGCCCCTGCAGCATGACTTACCCGACAAGGGAACGGCATCAGCGACACGACCGGAGTTAATTAGCTCCACTGCGACCTAACGTGTGCCCGACAGGGAATGAACCGGAGCCCAGGGGTCATCAATCTTGTGCAAGCACCCAGTTACCCCCTTGGACCGGCGGGGGTGATCTGGTTCCCACTGGAGTGCTACTCACTCACCTCTGCTGAATCCTGCTATTCCCGCGGAGATCACACAGCGTGCTAAGATGGCCACCGATGGGAAGCTTACAGCTCCAACGAAGTCCACGCTATGGTCCTCAGACAAGGAGCGACTTACTAAAGCCTTTGATCGTCCTTGGGAGCAGTTCTGCCTTAGAATCCAGCAACGAGCAATAGGATCTGGAACCAATCCAGCCATCTAGCCTAACCTTCCTGCCAAAGCCCAAGTACAACGCTCAGCTGTGAAAAGCCAGAATCCGGCACAGGTGCTGGAGAAAGGGAGGCGGTCACCTCATAAACCGCGAAGGCACGGGAGACTAAGCCATGCTGTCAACCACCGTCATCCTGGGCCACGGCCCAACTTGGGGAAACACCCAGTGCATGACCTCACGCCCTCAGCAGGCCATTGCTCAACAAGTGCAGCAGGTGGAAGGCCCTCGAGACCATGTCCTTGATGGGAACTGTGAATGGACACATGAGACTGAAGCAGTGGACTTGGTGCAGGCCTGGGGCCTTATCTTCAAGCATTCCCATATCCAGTGGCATTTCTCATACTCTGATCAGAGTGTTTTAGGCCTATACTGTTTTACCTAACATAATCCTCAGGTCCAGTTGACCTACCTAACCTAGCATGTTAAGAGCAGTTTAGCTGCCAGGACATACATGCCTGGTCTGTATTACTCTTATTATTCTAAAAATGTGCAAATGTAACGACGTCATGCAAGTAATTTTTATGTGTTTTTTGGTGTGTGCAAAAGGCTGTTGTGGCTGAGCAAGTTTATCTGTATATCGAAGCACACAAAAATAAAGAATTATAAAAAAAAATTTTTTTTAAAAACCATTAGCCAATATGGTAAACTACTGTTGTCAACAAAACAATATGTTGATCTGGTGAAGCCAACAACTGAGGCAAAGGCAATATGGCATGTTATGACATATATAAATGGACACAAGCACCATTGCTCCTTCACCTTGTTGCATGGATTCCACTGCTAGGAAGCTACATGTGTCACCTCTACAGTTTTTGTCTGTTTTTCTGGAAGATTCCTGGCACCCACAACTCACCATTTCAGCTTGCAACATCATAAATTGAGTAATTTCACTTGCTCAAGAGTTTGAACAGAATACGCGCATGTTGTATTCCTGCTCAGTGCAAGAAGAGTTCTCAGCACAGTTTTATAGTTTGAGACACTGCAACCCTTTTGACAAATGGGCACATATAGCAAGGATCAATTCAGACAGGGTGGTCGTACTGAGCAAAACTAATTATTAAAAAAAACACACACACACACACCAAACTGTAACTTGTACTCTACATATGGCACATAACTTAAGAAATATAGCTGATGGATTGAGGGCGTCTATTATCGGAATAATTTTAAGACTCCTAGAACATCATAGAATTAGAAGTAGCTCACATTCTGTCTGAAAATATTACCGTCCTTTATGTGCGACAGTGATACTCCATAAAATGTCCTTTTTGTAGCTTAATTTAGTATCTTCCAGACATTAGTGACTCACTTAATATGGGACGTGACCGTATCACCATGCAAGAAGTTGGTTATGGTTCTGGCAGTGAAGAGGTTACAAGACCTAACAAAACTGTAGACAGACAACAGCAAATTAAACATGTAGCAGCCTGATACAAGGGTTGCTATGTCTGACTGTGTTTACTCTAAGGAGAATCAATCTAATTTCAGTCCTATGACTCCAGATGTTGGACATAATAAGCCCTTTCTCCTATATAAATAAGGCTTTGTGGCTTCTGAATTATAGACACGAAAGAGTCCAAAGAAGTTCTGACTCTTCCCCGTAGACAGGGCATGAGGTTTCGTATGCGGCCTGTGGTAACGTCTGCGCAAAACGGACGTATTTTCTCTTAACTACTAGTTAAAGTGATGAACAGTCCCATAATTAGAGTGGGAGTCTACAGGAATGACTCAAAAACCATGCTCAAGAGATACCCACAGAGAACGGAAAAAGGGGTTATAAACTACCTTGTAGGTTGGGTCCCATGGGGAGTTTAAACCAACCAGTATGGGTGCAAGGAAACTAAATTTGACCAAATAACCCTTGGGTGAGCAATTGTAGGTTTACCAGCTTTTGGTGTCAATATGAAGTTTGCTTTTTGCAAAACGTTGCACAAGGAGTACAAAAATACTGTCCAGGAGTAGGCAAGAAAGTCTTTACAGCCTTCGGGAATCTCTCTTCCTTAGGGAAAAGTGAAAACCAAAACAAATTTAGAGTGCATGTCAGCAGTCCAAAGTGGCCCAATCAAAATACTAGGCTGAAATTGGTAGGTTTTGTGCCATTGTCAAATTAGTAGAGTTCAGATTTACGTTTAGCTTCTAGCTGTAGACATAGCAGTTATAACAATTTTATCATAGATCAAAACAGTGGCTTTTACAGAATATGCTCTATTTAAAAAAAAAAAAAATATATATATATATATATATATATTTTAATATGGGTTGTTCCTTTTGTGGTTTAAACTACTGCCCACTACCTCCAAAACAGTAAAACCCTAATAAAAGTTATATATTTTTTCGGTTACAGATTAAACTCCTCTATGCAGCCCAATCCTCCTATCAGTCATTAACCCCGATGACTACTGCCCAGTCAGATAAGGAGCACTGTGGACACACGGCACATGCACAGCAATCCAATGCTTCTATGAGAAGCATCAAATTCAACGGTGTACATAGATAAGCAGAGGGCGCACACACAGCGTAAACCAATACTTGAATCTAACGGCGTCGGAAGCCCCAAGCAGGAATGGAAATGGCAAAATCATGATTTTGGTGGCTAGACTGTCTTTTTAAGCAAACAGAGCAGATGATGATGACAAGTCCTTTTAGGATCACACTGTAACAAGGAATATCAACAGGTATAAATCAACGCACCCTTAAGTCGGGCTGGCAAAATAATTATGGGAATTGTAGACCAGAAACAGCTTGGAAAGGTAGATATTTCTGTCCTATAGTGTGATTCTCATGTAGGTTATTTATTGGCACAATACGCTTGCACTTCCCTTCTTTAATCTAAACAAGGACTGCGGTGGTGCCCACTACAGAGAACTGTGCCATGTGAGCCCCCAGACAGCTACTCCTTTTTATAGATTGCCAAGGAAAGCGAGTATGGCAGCAGTTACTTGGCAAGTTTGTCTCCCAACACTTTTTTTCTGTAGGACACAAACGGTCCTTTACCCATATTCTTGCAGATTCAGCAAAACTAAATCCAAAACGGCCACATCCCAAAATAATCATTTAGCCTGTGACCAAAGTAACGTATCTAAATATTTAAATGGGTCTTAGAAAGCAGATGGGACAGTTAAGAAACAGTGTTACGGGCACAAGCACACAGACTTGTAAAGGCTGAAAGTATGCCACGATATTAAAAGGAGGGGGGAGGAGAACACAGCATCTACTTTGGTTCCCTTGTCCATGCTTCACGGCTAGGAGGAGAGATTTGGAATAAGAAGCAGAAATTCGAAGAATTCTTACTGTTCTTTGTGTTTAATGCCACAGGTGCCGCTATAAAGAAAATGTCAACAATGAGCAGGCCAAATGGGGAGTCTGAGTCCCGCATTCCTGCGCGCACAGAAAATACTGGGCTCAAACAAAAGACACCATGATCACATTGACTTGAGCTTGAGAAGCCTGGGGCACTCAAGCTGCTAGCGAAGCAACTACCAGTGGCTTCCGCCTGTCTAGGGAAAGCTACCCTCCAGCTGGCTAGTGATGGGAGTGGAGGATAACAATGGCTAAAGAGCCAGGGTGTTGTTTAACTGTAAAAGGACAATTGTAGCTAACCAAATACTAAAGGGAACTCTGCAAGGATTCTCGTCCAAAGTAGCGGGATAACTTGCCATTTTATAAAAGAATAATAAAAATTTAAAAAAATCAGAATGATGATATTGTGAATGTATAAAATTCTGTCAACAAACAGTCCCAGAAAATAACCAAATATGCACCGTAGCTTGGGGTCTAATAAGAGGTCCATGGGTCAACAGGCAGATACTGAGGACTACCATCTCATGCGAACTTTAGTATTAGGGGCTTATTTAGTAAAGGGTGGTATGAGATTTAGAGAGCAGGAACACTACGTGGTTGCAGAGAGGCCAGGCTTGGGGTGTTAAGAAAGCCCAGCCCTTACCCCCCTCAAACCATCACAGAAAATGTGGGATGGCACCCAGAAACACTGTGCTTAGCCTTAGAGTGTCCCTTTAATGTGATTAAGTCACCATCATTTTTGTTTTATTCTGACGTAGACATGTCAATGCCACTTAAATTCTTTCCACGAGCCACTGGTAATTAAAATGTTGTCACTGTGATTAGCGTTTATGTGTTTGCCACTAACAAGATTCCCAAAGTGAAGGTGCACCCACTGAGGTCAGAGGGGAATCTACTACGGGCAAACATGGATGCAGTTGGACTGTACTGAACGATCACGGGTGAAGTCAGCAATGCTGGTTGTATTCTGTGTCCTTTCCTAAGGAACGTGACGAGACAGTGAAACACTTACATCTAGTTTTAGAGATCAAAATACATACAAAACAAGAAGCCATGAATGAAATAAAATGACGATGACGGAGCGTCGGGATAAAACTGCCTGGTTATAGTCTTCTGTCCTATCACAGGATCCAAGAAATCAATTCTAGATGTGCTCGTTTTCTACACGGAAAGGCCATACCCACCACTACTGAGTAAATGGAAGAGTTAACACGCAGGCCACAGCCAGGTGTGGGAGGAGAGATATGGCACCAGTTGAGAGTTAAGATGTATAAAATAATCCACAGTTATTGTGTTCGTCCCCAGCACGGCTGAACGTATCCTTTGTGCTGGGTGAGTGTTGGGTTTCCCATTGTGGATGGCATCTTATCTTATGACCACAAGTGGCTCAATGAACAAACGGAATGGGGAAGATTAAAATATAACACAGCAAATGATCATAATGTATGATCTACCCCAAACTATAACGTTAAAACAAAACAAAAAAACAACACAAAGAAAAATACACTCCACCAGACACTCCACCTTTTAAGGATCACAGTTGGCTAAGTGTATAGTAGTTGTAGACTCAGTAACATAACTCAGACTGCCAATTCAAGGCTGGTCACGCACAAAAGCCATGCCTCCTGGAAAACAATATCTATTTTTATTTACTTTTTAGTATATTTTTTTGAAAAAAAATGGCTGTTTTTTTTTTTTTTTACACCTTGGCTTCAGAATTCTACAACTATCTACCCGTGTTCCGTCTTCATGTCAAGAGTTAACCAACACGCCACATTAGGAGATTAGGTAAGAACAGCATTAATCACAAGGTGTGAATTCGTGGGAATTCAAAAAGTCACAAATTTTAGCTTAAATATTCGCTAAATTCAAAAAAGGGTTTTGCCTAAGATTTGAAATTCACACTTGATTGCATAATGTGGTACGTTTCTCTTCTTCCTGCTTGTGTGTGAATCTTCTACGTCGATGGCTGACCAATGGAGAGCGCGATGCCAGGCATATGCAAGAATCTGTTCACTAACATCAACCAGCGCGACAGCAAAAGGCCACCCAGGACAGCCTGGGAATCCAATAGGTTGGAATGCTAAACTTGAGCTGCAGATTCTTTGTCAACTACAACTCCCATGATCACTAGCAAGGCTCTAGATTAGTAGCCACTGTACAATGACAAAGGAATCCTATGCAGGGGCTATGTATCTTTGGAAGACTTGTGTTTACCTTACCGTGATGTACTAAACCACAGCAGAAACGGAGTAACTATGTATAATGATTTAAAACACTCAAAGACTTTGTCAACAGAACTTACACTCTACAGACAGAAGTCCAAAATTTCCAATCAATCTTACTCTGCAGGTGGGAACTTTTTCTCACTAATCTTCCCACCAGAAGAAAAAAAAAAAAAAAAGGTAGCTTGTTTTTCAATGGCTCAACAATCAACGTTTTAAAAAAATATCAGATGTGGACACTTTTACTCGACAAGATTTCTCTATTTTGTTTCAAACAAGCTGAATGGATTACATGAACAAGACACAGCGGAACTGGAAAATGTAAGAATACTCCCAGCTCGCTACACTGGTTTAAGACTTGAAATTTCATTTAAAATTCTCCAGTCCCCAATTTGGCTAATAAACCTGCACATTTCATTACATGCATTACGTCGGGTTGAAAGATAATCCCAAATTCAAGATTTATTCGCTGCATATCGTCGTGATCAACATAAAAATATTAAATCAAACACCACAAGCACAGCTAATAGATGAAATAAAATGGTTTTGGCACAAAAATGCAAATATCACAGCTCTCAATGCTGGGCAAATCCTACTCTAAGAAAGGACTCTCTTCCCTCCTAAAGAACATCAATCTGTGCCCTGCCACCTGCTGGCACCTAAGGAGTTAAAAGAGAAAGGTTACATTGTACCAATCAAGGTTGGAGAACAATGCTTCTATTGTTTAGCTATTGCTTAAATCTTTAACCAGTTAGTCCCTGCAAAAAAAAAAAAGAAGCAAAATAAATTCAAATGTTGCAGAAAAACCGCCACGAAAATACATTTATTTTTTTTTTTTACCCATAGAGTGACACAAAACGTGCGGCATGCCAACTTTCACTATCACGATTATCATAACTCCGCCAAGCCCTTAGGCATTTAAAGGGTTAATTAAAAGGAATCAAAGTCTGCTGGATAGAATGCAGAACCGTACGCCAAAATACTAAGAAATTCCTAACACGGTTTGAACGGACTGCCACGCACATAAGGTGCGATTAGTGATCAGAAAGGGCTCATCCGTAGCAGGAGGCAAAATAGTATTGAAAATAAAAATGTATTTCTTACAGGAAATGAATCATGGATGCGAGAAAGGATATATACGTGTACACCGGAGAGTTTAATTTACATTTATTTTGTTTAACTAACTTTGCGGAGGCATTTAAATCCACAAGGCACAATAAATTCTTTATGCGATCACACTGGAGATCTATGGCGCTGTATAAGGAGTATTTTTCAGCAACGTTCAAAAAGCAAGGCAGTTACCAGTCTAAGAAATTTGCACCAAGATAACTTTTAATACATCACTCAATGTGTACAGCGCTGCAGAATTTGTTGGCGCTTTATATTAATAATCCATCACCAACTGCTTAGAAGACCTGTAAGGAAAAGGGCAGTTTACAAAACGTATGAAATACTTTAAACTAGTCCTTCTGAAGTTAGTGCATCAGCAGTAATCGTCCAGGAACAGTCAAGTCTACAACTACGCCTCTCAAGATGCTCAGCCAGCATAAAGACTAAAGGAGCATTGTGGGAAATGTAGCTGAGAATCCCAAGTTTAGACATCACAGTTCTAAAAGACATAGCTTTCTGGATCTTGAGACTGGTCAAGTCCTGTATGAGTAAGTTATTCACAAAAAAAAATTGAAAAGAATTCAAAGTGAAATTTTGCATTTTAGTTTAAAATACATTCTCCAGTTCAGCTGTGCTTCCAATTCGGCTACTGTGGCCTAACATTTGAAAGCTCTTTGTAAATACAGAATGAATGGGTTGGAAATTTAATTTACAAGATTTAGTGAGTGCTTTGCCAGGCCAGTACTTGGTAACACCAATCATGTCCAACCCGGGCATTGATCAGTAATCCCAACCAATACGCCATATATTGAGAATGCATGGACATCAAAATAAATAAAAATAAAACCCATCAACTTACCAAAGTATTCCTTTTTCATGTGCATTTCCAGTTCCTTCTCCAACTCCAAGGTGAGTGCCTCCAACCTTCTCTCCGCCTGACTGGGTCCACTTTCCCTGGACGGGGTGACCTGGTACGGAACCTTAAACCGGTGGACAGTGGCAGAACCTTTGGCAGAGCTGAAGCTGTAGGAAGCTGAATTAGGCCCAATGCCAGGGTCAGGGCCGGAGGTTATAAGTTGCTGCTGGTGTTGCTCCTGTCTTGGAGGGGACTGGGTGAGTATTTTGTAATGACATGCATCTCCAAGATCCTGTATAAGATTCTCCTCCTGTAGACTTGGCCCCAGCATTGAAGATCTTGGGGATGGTACTGATAAATCAGTGTATGCCCCAATGGACCCCCTAGAACTTCTGGAACTGCGAGAACTATGACTTGATATGCTGGACCTAGGGCTAACCACAGAAGGATTGCAACTCCCCAAAGTGGCAGATCTTACGTCTTGTAGACACATGCTGGATCTGGGGCTCACCAAACTTCCGTGCCCTCCAACCCCATCTAAGTCAGGATTCCCCGTAGACATATACCGTGAATCAGAGTAACTGGACCTTGGGCTAGTGGTGCATGAATACTGGCTAGCTGTACTGGACCTGGGACTAATATGCCTCTGGTCGTAACCCATGCTGATTCCACTAGTACGGTTACTGCTAGGCTTGCTCCCACAGTCATAGCTATTAAGACTGGCCCTTGGACTTGAATGTTTGCTGGTATCACTGGTGGTGCTGGCATAGCTGGATCTGGGACTCAGCACGCCGCCTTCGTATTGCCCAATACTAGACCTGGGGCTAGTGTATTTCTCCTGCTGCCCTGGAACCACCAGGCTGGATCTAGGGCTAGAGAATTTCTCAAAGGACAAAGCATTGCTGCTGATGCTTGACCTGGGGCTGGAGAATTTGCTGTGCTCATGCGAGGAGGTGGATGATGCCATGCTTGATCTGGGGCTGCTGGCATTCAGTTTGCCCACTGAATACATAGTATTGCTGCCTCCTTGCTTGGCATTAATAGGAACACCCTCATAGTTGTTCCCGCAGCTGTGTCTGTACAGCTCTGCGGAGTATCTCTTGTTCTTCTCCGAAAACCCAGTATAACATGGCAAAGCCACCTCAGACTTGCAGATGCCCTCATCCATGCAGCTCTGTAAAGAGTTGTAGCCTTCTGCCCGGGTTCCATTGACCGACCTTAGCTGGGCACTGCCAGCGTAAACTTTGCTGGCAGCAGGGTAGGTATCGGAGGAGGAATGGGGCAAATACTGTGTCAGGTTTCCATTCAACTTCCTCCCCCTTTGATCTGCCATCATCTGAGCAGACAGGACCCGGCTGGTCTCCACATCTGGAGATATCAACATATCGTACAGCGATATATCTTCGATAAACTTGCTGGCTTGGTCTTCGAACTTCTCCATTTACCTACCTTCAACCCAAACCCCCCCAAATGCCAAAATAAAAACAGAAAAAAAAAATAAAAAAATTACAAAATGCCAACAACAGCTTGTTTCCAGTGTGAGAGGTAGGGGGGTGGGGACAACCAACAGAAATCCCCCCACCAAAAAAAGATATCCAACAAGGGTTCAGAGGAAAGTATCCACATGCAACAATGTATATAAATATTGTTTCAAATGCAGAGCCAGAATGCAGAGAGGCAGGCTGCCAGTCCAGGCACCTGGGTGGGAGTAGCAAGCCCTGGCAAGAAGCAGCCCTGAGCAGGCATCACCCAGCTCCCTCCAGCTCCCTGACAGAGCTCCAGGAGAGGGGAGGCACAGCCAGCCAGGAGCCCTGATGTCAGTGGGAGCACTAACTAAGTTGATGGCTTCAGTCAATGGAGGGCTGAGCGGAGGGATCTGCCAGCCTGCCTGTCCCTCTCTTCTGTCTCTTTTTTTGTTTTATGGAGCAAAAATGCACAAAGCTCCAGGTCCAGGCTCAGGAGACATAAAGGAAGAGCGCCAGGCAGAGGGGGGTGGCTGGGTCTGCCGAGAGAGACAGAGAGCAGGAGCTGTGAGGGGGGAGGAGAGGGGGAGGAGGAGGAGGAGGGACGGACTCTTTTTCTTTTTTTTTTTTTTTTCTTCCCTGGTAAGGAATGCGCGGAAGGAGACACGGGTGAGGAGGCTCTGAGGAATGTGGTTAATGCTGCAGCCAAACATTCATTGTTACCAAGTCACAGTGTGTGCAGAGTGCCATGTACACAACTACACAACATGAACCAAGTCACAGTGTGTGCAGAGTGCCATGTACACAACTACACAACATGTACCAAGTCACAGTGTGTGTAGAGTGCCATGTACACAACATGTACCAACTCACAGTGTGTGCAGAGTGCCATGTACACAACTACACAACATGTACCAAGTCACAGTGTGTGCAGAGTGCCATGTACACAACATGTACCAAGTCTCAGTGTGTTCAGAGTGCCATGTACACAACTACACAACATGTACCAAGTCACAGTGTGTGCAGAGTGCCATGTACACAACTACACAACATGTACCAAGTCACAGTGTGTGCAGAGTGCCATGTACACAACATGTACCAAGTCACAGTGTGTGCAGAGTGCCATGTATACAACATGTACCAAGTACTGATAGCCTGTAACACACAAGTACACACTGAGAGCCTGCATGGGCAATGCACATACATGTGTACACACTGAGAGCTTGCAACAAAAACATGTACACACTGAGAGCTTGCAATATACACATATACACACTGAGCATCCCAAATCACAGACATGTACACACTGAGAGCTTGCAATATACACATGTACACACTGAGCATCCTAAAACACACATATGTACACACTGAGAGCCCACATAGGCAACGCACACACATTGCAAGCTTTCAAAAACACATACGCTGAGTTTTGCATGGGCAGACACAGAGATACTCTCACGTGCACACACTGTGAACACTGCATGTGCTGCACACACACTCACAGGGTTACAGACCAAGCTCTGAGTATTTGCAAATTAAAGCGGTACTATCACTTCCCTGAAAAATTAGCATTTCATAAAGTTAAAGTCTTTATGAAATTCTCATTTTGACCCTGTTGGAATTTCACTGAACACAGTCAAGTGATATACTGAGAGAAAGTAGGGACTATTTTGTCTCTGTATAATTCTTAAGCCTGACACTTCTACACATTGGGCGGAGATACCGCCGTCTAAAAGTGTCAATCCCCCCCCAGCCATCATCAGTGATGGCTGCAGGGAATTGGCTCTGTCTATTGTGGTCACACGGGATGCTCCATAGACCTCAATGCTGTACTCTCGTGCATGCGCCAGAGTTCAGCAGTAACATCAGCTCCTGGCACTGAACACCAGGAGTTGAAGATGGTCGCACCCACGAAGGACAGGTTCTAGTAAGTAACTGTAGGGGGTCTTTGCGAATTCTGCAGAGTTCTCAGACAGTGGCAGTGCTGCTTTACATCTTAAATTAATTAAATGGAAAAACTGGTTGCAAAAATAGCTGGTCTGGAAAAATTCTCGAACTCAGCCACATTTACAAGTTAGTTATTTTTACTTCAGTTTTTCCATTCTGATTTAATTTAAAAAAAATATATATTTTTTTTAAATGCAGTTTAGAGAATGAACATGTGTGAGTTTTGTGTGGATAGTACACACTGTGTTAGATTGTCTCTAGTTGCAAGTGGATACTCAGTTTCTGATGGTGCCACTCTGTGCGTTTGGTGGCCACCATTTTACCTTACAGAAGTTCAGCTGATGACCTGTTTTGCCAAACACAGACTGTACTGGTTATCACCGTACGCCCCCCCCATTGCAAGAATACAGAATGCTGGCAACGAGTCCAGTAGTTGAGTCTGGTTCTGTAAGCTCTTCAGTGCCAGGGGAGCATTAAAAGAGGCTTATTCGCTAAACTGCAAATGATTTTGGATTGAAAACTGGATTTGCAAAATACGGGCTACAACAGATATACTAGGATTTTAATGAATTTCGAGAATTTTTTCAGGTCAGCGTTTTTGGCCAACATTTTGAAATTGGTCTGAAAATTTGCTGTATTATGCATAATCCGCGAAGGCTTTAAAAATGAGCAATGGTGATTTCTGTTCCACTAGTTGTGTTGGACTGACCTGCACAATTTAAAAATGTATGGCGTAGCTGTAAAAAAATCTTATAAAAACAGTCACTTCTTACTTTGACCAAATATTTTATCTCGGTTCTAGACTGCGTGCCTGTCAAGATATGTCCATTCGGCCTGGGAATTAACCAGTTTGCCATGAGCCCCTTCTTCAAAACCAGCCCAAATACAACGTGAATTTGGCAACATGAGTGAATTTGCTTAATTACTCCGACATCCTGTTCTCCTGACCCTTTGTTCAGATATTATTTACCTCTATTTACCTTTAATCTCTATTTATCAGAAGACCGTAAGAATCTGCCTGCTCAGCCTAGGGTTCCCACCTGGTTGGAATTTTACCAACACAGCCAGTATTTGAGGCTGTATGGCCAGTGTTAAATACCGGCAATACGAATGCCTATTTTTTTCTAACTGGGCTCTCATCAAGATTGCGTTCTTGATTGTCAGGATAGTCTAATACCCAACACGTAGAACTTAAAGGGATACTCCAGGCACCCAGACCACTTCTGCCCATTGGAGTGGTCTGGGTGCCAACTCCCACTACCCTTACCCTTTTCATAAACTGCACTAATTACCTTGCAGGGTTAAGTCCTCCTCTAGTGGCTGTCCATCAGACAGCCACCAGAGGGACTTCCGTGTTCTTAGAATACGAAAAGTGTTTTAGGCAACGCTGGATGTCCTCACGCTATGTGAGGACCTCCAGCATTGCCGAAATCCGCCGAATTGAATAATGCTTTCCTATGGGGAGGTTTTAACCCCTTCAGCAACTTGGGATGGGGGGTGGGAGGGAGAAGGGCACTACAGGGTCCTGCAGTGCCAGGAAAACTAATATGTTTTCATGGCACTGGAGAATCCCTTTAAGTTAACAAATATACTGTATATATAAATCAGAAACCCTAAACCGTATTACCGGACTTTAGAATGGCTGGATTTAACATTTATATAGAAAAGTACAGGACAAGCCGAAGTCAGGGAAATAGAAGGTATGAAAACCGTACACAAGCCAAAGATCAAGGGACAAGAGGTTAGAATAGTCAAAAGGACAAGCCGGTGTCAAAATATACAAGAATCGATAGAAATAATGTGCTCTTAGATATTAAAACAGGAAACCATGAAAGGGCACTGAACAGTAATCAAAATGAGTTTAAATATTGTAAGAACAACTCTGGTTGGCTAATTGTAGTCATGTGACGTGGGAACGTGCGTGACGTTGACGTGACCACGCATGTTCATGATCGTCAAATTGGGCAACATCTAAGCTTTTCTAATGCTTCTGGGCATGGCTGCTTCTGGGCATGGCTGCTACCGAGATAAGTAGCATGCTGTGCTTTGTCCGGAACCATGCTGTACAGGAGTGTGGCCGGTGCTGTGACATTGATGTTCAATTTATAGAAATATGTGCTTGTATTTTTATATATATATCTAAAAGTATAAATCTGCCCCTGTATGCAAGTGTGTGTGTGTGTGTAAACCTGTCACTGTATGTAAGTATGTGTAAATAAAAGTCAGTGCATGTATCTGTGTGTGTGTGTGTGTATATATATATATATTAATGTATGTTATCGGTGTGTGTGTGTGTGTGTAGCTATAACAGTGTATGTCCTATGTGTGTATTATTTGTGTATCTAAGTGTATGTCAATATGTCTGTGTCATTGTGTAAGTGTTTCAATGTTTGTGTGTCATGTGGGTATATATATGTTTTTAAATTGTATATTTATGTAAGAATGTGTGTGCATTAATATGTATATATCTCTATGTTCAAGTGTATCTAACTGAGTTTATGTAAGTATTTGTATGTATCTGTAAGTGATTTGTGCCTATATCTGTGTTCATGTGGTTATGTAAATAAATGTGTCTGTCTGTGTTTGGTGTTATATATTAATGGGGACATACTTATTTGTGTGCCAGGGACTATTTATATCCTGTGATGTCCAAAGGTGAGCAGCACAATGGGACATGAGGCATATTTAACAACAACAAAACTGAATCTGCCCATTGTACCTGAATCTGCCCATTGTTCCCTGGAATCTGTCTATTCACACATGGCACAAGGTGGTGCCAAAGATTCCCAACCTGACATATTACCAGAGACCGGAATTTAAATATTGTTGATTAACCATTTTGCAAGATTTAAGGAAAAAATGAAATAAAAGTGAAAAACAAACATATTTCACTGAAAGAAAAAAAAAACTTTTCTGCAAAGTCTAACAAGGTTTATCAGTCCAAGCTGTATGTTCGGGCCATTTGTCTGGCTGTGTAGTAGTGGTGTTTACCCAGTGGTGTGGCGTACTGTAACGGAGTGGAGTAAGGTGTCTGAGAGCCCTTCTTGACAAGAAGATCTACACGATTCATCGAAGTTACCAACACATGGCCTTTGATGTGTCGCTTGAGGAACAGGTTTACAAAAGAATCAAAAATGGTGCTACCAAAATGTATCCGTGTGCTTGTGCACAAATCCTGCTTTTAAACACTTTTATTAATTCTGCGATCCTTGGGCTTAGTAATTGAGGGGAAGGGGGCAGCATACTCCAATGAACTCAACCTGTAGTCTTGTAGTCTTTTATGCATGACATAATATAGGGAGCACATTTAAAAATCTGGATGAATAAATAAATAAATATACAAAAACAATTAAAAATGATGCAGGCTAAACAATAAAGTTTAAATTTGAAATTCCTGCTTTTGCTGCAACTACCTTGGCCTTTCAGCATCATATGCATCCTACTAATGTTTGGCTTACTTTTTATGGCACTATAGGAAAGTATTGCATAAGCAGTGCATTAGGGGCGCAGCAAGGGTTTCGGGGAGTTTGTGAAATATAAGCCCACCCAATATAACTATGTCATCTAGCCTTCACAGTGCACCGAACATGTGGGAGCCTGGAGTGTCCCTTTAACATACCTCATTTAATTTATTCTACTTTTCCATCACCCTTTGTACAATGTTGTGTGTGAGCCTCTATGGGCTACCCACGCACTGTACTTTGCAGATGTGTGTTTTGTCACTGTCCTGTCCTCGGTCGTGTCACAAGTTGATATATCAGGAACATTCTGTAAGTTCGCATGCTAGTTAAACATTAAATTGACACCATGCGAGGCACAGTCTGAATAAAGGTCTTTAATTCAGTGTCCCGTGTACACACACGTACAAAATTCACAACTTTCCTACCAGTTTGACTATAACAACAATGATTTGTGATGTTCTCTCGTACACAACCCATGGACATCCTATTCATGCATTCTAGGAATTTTATGAAACATAAAAATATATAAACTAACCTGTGTAGTTTTTTTTTCTATGTTAATTACTTTGTCAATTGTCATAGATAATATTTCTCCATATCGTTCTCTTGTTTATGCCCTGTGTAATCACAGATGTACTTTTTTTCAGTAGTGGTAATTTAACTGTCAGTGTTATTAACTAAAGTGTAAACTGTGAGGAATTCAAACTGCGGGTTTATTCTGTAAATAGAGAATTCAAAGTGCATTAAACATTTAAGACAGGGCTGTCCAACCTGCGCCCCCTCCCCCCCCAGATGTTACTGAACTACAACTCCCATGATTCTTTCAATTAAAAAGATAGCCAGGGAATCATGGGAGTTGTAGTTCAGCAACATCTGGGGGGGCCGCAGGTTGGACAGCCCTGATTTAAGACCAGAGTAGCCAAGCTGAGAGCATAGCCAACTTAGAGAATGTTTCTATCTCGGCTATATACCCTTAAATAGGTTCTTTCTCCTGTTCTGGGTCACAAAATGAAACTCCAGTTTCCGGGGAAACAAGTTTACAAATAACTCTGCATCCTGTATGTTCTGGGGAAGAAGCACGGATCATGCAAGGCTGGCAGTCTGTGAACATGCATTATGGAATCTGGGTACATTACAAAGACTTTAAAAATCATGCGAAGAACCACCAGAATTTCAAAGCTCTGTCTGCGGCTCGTCAGGGGAATTTCCAAGGTGGAACTGGGCCAGTGCTCCTGACATGGAAAAGCGCTTTCTGCCGTGAGCAATACAGGATGAGCTATCTTCCCTCTTTTATGTAACATATATTGTTGGCTGGGTACCTTCGCCAAGGACCGCTTCCTAGCTGGAACAGGGGACAAACCTCATCACTCTGGCCCTCAGTCGCCGTGACTTGACTGGGGCCCTGGAACCGCTCCTTCCTGGAGCCGAATGGGGAATTGGCTTAAGTCCTTACAAGGACTTTCCCCGTTGAATCCCCTGCAAGCTGGAACAGCAGACACAGAAGTAAATCTTCTTTCCCTCCAATAACAGGACGACACACAGTTTTGGAGTGTAAGCTGGAATAGATTTTAATGGTGCCACACTTGGCCTTATATGACAATCCCCATGCAAGGGGTACGCCCATATGGACCTTGTTGGGGACAGGGACACAAACTTACAAACCAATAATAACACATTTACAATGTAAAGCACTCTCACACACAGCACACAATCCCTCCCCTCTGCTTGGGAGATAATTGGATCAGTAACTGTACTAATTCTAATCCAATTATCTCCAAGCACAGAAAAAAACATACTTTTTCAAAACACCCCAAAAGTACCCTAAAAATACATAAAACCTCACAAATGTTACTTCCCCATGATAGCCCTGATCCGGGTGACCAACATATCAGAAAATCACCCAGATCAGTTCAGGGGTTCAGGAATTTCCTGGAAGTCATAATTTTGACCGACCGTGCACATGGTCCTATACTCAAAACAGTTCCATGAAATCAGTGCTAATGGTCGGTCAAGTTTGGTAGTCTTTTACAGGTTTCCCTGCAGGGCCCATAGTCTGTGGGCAGGAAGCTGGCAAGCAGGCTCCTCCAGGAGCTTGTGGCAAACTCACTTGGAGAAGGGAGTTTGACACAGTGTATAACAGAGCTCCACAGCAATAATGCTTTTTAGTAAGGTGTCTTTAAAGCGGCACTGTCTGCCCCCCCGCCTTGCCCCCCGTATAATGAGTATTTCATAGAGATAGAATCTTTATGAAATATTCATATTGACTGTGTTAGAATGTCATTGAAATTCCAATACAGTCAAAAGATATGCTAAAACAAATTAGGAACTTTTTTTCCCTCTGCTTGACCCTTTTGACACTGGGGGGAGCTGCCGCCGTCAAGAATTGTCAATTCCACAGTCGTCAAATTCCCAATTTCCCCAGTGACGTCTGCAGGTAAATTAGCTCTATCTACGAAGGTTCTCGCGGGATCCTCCATAATCTCAATGCTGTACTGTCACGCATGCGCGGAAGTACAGCAGCAACATCGATTCCTGGTAGCTGAAACTCCAAGAGTTGAAGAGGAGCCGCCAGAAGAGGATGGCGATGCTCGCAAGGGACAAGTTCAGGTAAGTAGAACTTATCTTTCCCTGCTCCCCCACCCCCTATGCCAGACTCTGCACCCCCAGCGGCATTGTCACCATCAGGGAAAATGACGATTTAAAGTATTATCTTCTTCCAGGAAAACAAACCTATTTTCCTGGTACTGTAGAATCCTGGAGTGCCCCCGTACCTCCCGCTCCCCATCCCACATCGCTGAAAGGGTAAAAACCCCTTCAGTCACTTACCTGAAACCAGCGCTGATGTCCCTCGGTGCTGGGTCAGTCTCCGCGGGTGATCAAATGCAGCAATGGCCTACAGTGTCCCTTTAAACTACAATAAATGTGTTTAAAATCACTCTATGTTAAATAAAATACATTATTCTAAATTACATTTTAGTCTCATAAATTATTAGTAAGACATCTAAAATTTCTCAAAACAGCTCTGCCCCTGGCCACACCCCTAAAATGAATGTGTCCCTCTTTGTCCATTTGAATTACTGTGAGGTATGTGTTTACTGTTTGCATTGTGACCCACGTCTGTAGTGTCAATACAGAGAATGTACCAAGTGGCACAAATGACAAAATTTTGAATGGCATTGACGTCTGTCTGAGCCAACGGTTCACAGGTGAGTAACAGCTATTGCTCCGCTTCCAATTAGTAGGGATCAGTAAACATGGCCATTGGAACGTGAGAAATTGATTCCAACCAATTATCTGCAGAGCTAATTCTTCTGTTTGTTTTATAAATTACCTCTCCTGTTCCAAAACAAATATCTAGACTTTCCCATCAAATATTATAAATAAATTGATTAAATGTTGGTAACTTTCTTGACCCTTTATGAAAAGAGAAAAAAAAAAAATTGTTATTTGAATATTTATTTTAACACTGACTTTAGTACTCACAGAGACAGAGATGGTCCTTATTTTGAAGATACATCAGAGTTTGGTGCTTTGTTTAAAATGATACCTTTTTCTTTATTAAGCATAAAGTTTAATTCCAGGATTTCAGTGATAACGATGGCTTGCATTGCAACAAAATCTCATCACACATTCTATGAAATCTCTTTTCAGAGCTTCGTCCGGCAATAACTGAGCACAAATATCACCATAAATACATTTCCTGGATGTTTATTCATATGCAAATCAGTAGAAATCAACGTATAGGGTGTAATTTCACCTTTTTCAAAGCAGTAAGGAGAAACATGATGAAATTCTAAGAATATATACATTCTATCTCTGTCTCTCTCTCTCCGTAGATGGATGTGCATGTCAGGCCCCTATATTAAAATGTAAAAATGATAGATTACTTATATTATTATGTTTTAATGCATTCATATTAGTAAATAACTCTTTTCAATAAGGGCAACTCCTGGCTCATTGGGGACAGCCATCTCTAATCCGGTTTGGTAAGACGCACTGCCCGGACGAGCACTAAAAAGAGGTATTAGATTCTACATGTGAATATCAATGCATTGGCTATAGTAAATCAAATATTTTATTTTCAAAAATGAATACAGTTTTAATAAACATTTGACAGTTTTCCCATTATCCACCAACCTCTGTTTTGTCAGTGAGTGAGGGTCAGTGTCCTTGTCTAAGCAGAGTGTATCAGGCTTCTACCAGTGATCCAAACAGTTAGACAGACCAAGTGCTGTCTGTAAAAAAATCAGGGAGCTCACACTGGGGGGAACATGGCTGCTCCCGCTGGAGGGAACACGGCAGCTTACACTGGAGTGAACATTGCAGCTCACACTGGGGGGAACACAGCAGCTCACAGTGGAGGGAACATGGCAGCTAACACTGGAGGGAACACGGCAGCTCACAGTGGAGGGAACACGGAAGATTACACAGGAGGGAGTGTTTGTGGGGAAGTGTGTAGTGTGTGTATGGGGGCAGTGTGTGTATGGGGCTTTTTAATATATATTTTTTTATTTAATAAAATTAATGTACTTTATGTCCCCCCTCCCTTCTTACCTTTACTTGGAGGAGGGGGGACATTTCTGGGTCCCTGGTGGTCCGGTGTGGGATCCCTGGTGGTCCCAGTGATGGTGAGAGTGAACTCTAGCCCGTAGCTCCAGTGCTAGAGTTCACTCTAGCGAGATTTGGAGCGTTGCCGTGGTAATCATGGAAACGCTCTGTGGTGGCGAGAGGAGGACCCGGAGGAGCTGCAGGCAGAGCTCCCGGGTCCTCTCTCCCTCCCTCCCCTGCCGGCTGTCAGCACAGTGCCTGCGGACCGGGGAGGGAGATCTCTGATCTCCCCTCCGGTCCGTGAAGGCACATTGCAGGGCTGGCACTTGGACAATGCCAGCCCTGCATTAGCCGGCAGGGGAGAATCTCGGGGGGAGAAGGGCGGGGGGGGGGGGCAGAAGCCAACATGGCAGTTTACACTGGAAGCAACATGGCAGCTCTCACTGGATGGGGGACAATTAATATCTTTTATCCCAGCAGGCTCTCTCCATTACAACTTTATAGAGTAACACATACTAGTATTTATTACAATATATGAAAAGTAAATGTTTCATAGTGCCTCATTAGTATCAACACGTGAATATGTTTTAAGGACAATTGTCAATTCTTTCTTCCTCTCTGCTTAATACATTTTACCACGATTAGCTGCATGCTTTGTTTACTCAGTGTACTGCGCTGCAGCCTATGACGTCGCTATATATATATATATATACATATATATATATATATAACTAATAATAACAGTACCCATGTCAGGCTATCCTAAAAACCTATAGTTTAACGGTTAGATGTCTTAGTATTCTGGTCTCCTTTCACCCTCGATAGTCTTTCTTTGTAATAAGTTGAGTCGATGTAAATAATAGATATGTTCCTTTACATTGCGCTAATGCCTCTTAATCTCTATTTTTCCTCTGTGCCGGTGGCTAGGCACGACCCATTGTATTCCATCATGTGAGTCTGTTCTGAGATATTTAATGCGTGAGCTGTGTCACCTGTTGTGCTTTTCAAATTTGAACACAGCTATGAATAAAATAATGACTCCAACCCACTTGTTATATTATAAATGCTGTAGAGGAAAAAACGTTTGCGAGTTCAATATTCTCAGAACAGTAGCAGCTCGGCCAACTTGAACCAAACTGTAGCCACATTGACTTTATAAAGGGCTGAGCTCTGGGTTAAAATGGGGTGAATGTGGGGGACCTTCTGCTAGTTTTGCTTCCCCTTACATCTCCAAGGCCCCATTACTTTACAAAACTCCTAAAAACCAAAAGTTCACCAAGTAATTAGTGTCCTTTAAGCAGTTTACCCCTGTCCCCAGGACTACCCTTTGTATTTGAGAGGTCCTGGGCTTAAAACTGAATTTGCCCCCCTCCCCCCTCTACCTCCTTGTACACACAATCACATTATTGATTAGCAGCACATACACAATTAGCTGCTTACAAACATCTAATTAGCCCTAATCTCAGTTGCAGTGCTCACACCTGTAGCCCACATTGCATGAGGCTTTTGCCCCATTATCACATCCAAAGAACAAGTCTACCTGTCACACCGCACAGAATTGAGGTGTATCAACCCAACATTAACCGTCTTACTCTACAGATACTGTATGTCACTAATCCTATATACATAGACTGCATGGAGCACTGTATTGTAAAGCCATGTTTATAACTTTTGTGGCCCTTCTTAACGTTTCTGAACCTTTCTGTAACTCTATCCTCCGCCTCTCAGTTATAAGAGCATGACCCTGCTAACCTCTTGCTCCAACTTGCCTAAATGTATCATAGCTGTGTTTTGTCCATCCATGGTACAGGGCTGCAGAATATGTTGGCGAATAATAATTAAATGATACTGGATAGCAGTCCATCAGTATGCATTCACATATACTACAGGTAGGGTCAGGGTCAAAGCGAATGTCAAATTTAAGGGCAAAATAGCTGAGCTGAAACCAGAAACGGCTTAAAGGGATACTATAAGTTCCAGGAATACATAGGTGTATTCTTGGCACTATCGCTCCTCCTGCCTCCCTCACAACCCCCTCTGCGTTAAATAAAGGGTTAAAATCCCTTTATTTGCTTATCTTATCCCAATCAACGCTCTGCCCACTCTGACTTCCAGCGACGAGTGGTTGCTAAAGCGCATGCGCGGAAAATTGGATCTATGCTTTCCTATGGGGAATATTCGGACGCTGGATGTCCTCATGCAGAGCGTGAGGATGTCCAGCATCAGATACTGGACCAAAGGTCTGTTTCGATCCTGGAAGCGCCTCCAGCTGCTGGAGGCAGACTTAGTGCTGCAATGTAAACACTTTCTCTGCAAAAGGGACATTGTACCCAGACCACTTTAATGACCTGAAGTGGTCTTGGTATTTATAGTGTCCCTTTAAGGACTTTTTCTAATTCAGCTGTTTTGGCCTAAATTTTGAAATTAATTTTGAATTCCTGGCCATTCCCACTTTAGCAAATAACTCGGAATTTTGATTTGAGAATTTTTCCAATACAAGGATTTTGCAATTTGTTTTTCAATTCTTCACACATCTTTGTTTAACGACTAAAACCTTCTCAGGAAAGAGATTTGCAAATCACATGTCTATTGAGGAAATTAAGATACAAATAATAAAAAATTAGATTAGCCAATTTCCCATAATGCTTTGCACTCCGTAATTGAGCAAATGATGCAATTGGTGAACCAAATCTGCATTGATTATTCTATTCTTATATGTATTTAACCTACAGCCTTTCATTTTGTATTTTAAAGTCTAGAACCTTTGATCTATTTGTGTTTTGCTTAAATTAGGCATAACAACTATTTGCCCATAGTTGAAGAATTTGCCACACCCTCTTCGGAGGCCAGTGCCAGACCACAGGGCTGGTTCCTCTTACCAAATTTAGCTGCGTATTTTCTGACACGGGATATGGCAATGTCCTGTTTTTCACAAAACATTATTTTAAGAATCTATTATATTATCATCTATTTGGGGTTTATTCTCTTAACATCAAAGTGCAGTGATCTGAAATTGTAATTGCAAAATATAGGCCAAAATAGCTTATTTGGAACACTTAAAATTTGCATTCTGGTTTTTAATTCAGTGTTTAGTGAATACATCCCTAGATGTCTCCTGGGTGATATGGCGTCAGTAGCGTTCTGGAAAGCAGTGATTAGGATAAAATCTAGTTTTTTGCTGTTTTTTTTTTACTAAAGATGTCTCCTGACTCCGTGAGGGGACAAGAATAGATTAAAATTAGACTGAGCTTATCACAAGAACTTTGAAAAATATGGGGACAGCAAATTTATACAGGTTTATGGGTGTGAAGTCTGCACTGAGAGCCAAGCTTTAACTACTTTGCTGGGTGCTTGTTAAGCTCTATTTAATTTTTTTAGGGGGGTATGTTGGTACTCAGACAGGCCTGGATTGGTTTAATAAAGTAGATAAATTCTGATCACTGTATTGTCTGTTTATCTTTAAGTAACTGGATAAACATGGCTTCTAACGCATATGCACACTTGTGTCTGCCTGCATCTTTTTGGGAAAAGCCACATTCTAACCAGTCTGATTCTACATGTTTAATTGCTGAAGGCACAATTTATTTAAATGTTTAAGTGTGATTATTCCTTTGAAATTGGACCTTCAAACAACATTGGCTTATCCATAAAATATTTTCTTAATTTTTTTTTTAACACTATTAAATCATTCCTGAAATATTTCTCAACATATTTTTAATTCTACCTTGTCATGACATATCAATCCAGGAGGCATACATTTTATAGCGTTACATATTGTAGATATTAACAAGTCGTTTCTTTTCAAAGGCACTCTTGTACCGAACGTTTCAGAGAAATGTTTCTAAGCAATGATAATTATATAAACTATACTAGGTATAAACTGGTACAGTGAATTTATAAAGCAAATCAAATCAAACAAGTTCTAATAACAGGTGTTCATGCCTTTAATGCTATTTGCACAGACAAACTGCTGCTTGTATTAAATTATGAATATTTAGATATATACGTGGTTTTGCACAATCATATAAATATATACATGGTTTTGCACAATCACCAGGTTCCTTTGCTGTGTGCTAAGGATTCAAACTTTTATAAGTGAAACATAAAATGCGGTGCAGTTAAGTATTTAAAAAGTGTTTGTTTTTTTTAAATATAGGAGACACTCTGCCCCCCTACGCCCCTCAGTGTACTCCTGCTGTGACCGTGCCTTATTTTTGCATTGATTTTGACGCAGGATTCATGTTGAATAATAACGCCACTACGGTACATCAATCATGGATCAGTTATGACGCTGACCACTACCACTGCAATACCTTTAGAGACACTGAAACCTTGCACCACATTCTGACGCAGGAAAGTGACACTGACTTATAGGGAGTATATTTAACCTATATAATCACAGTTCTCCCTTATTGTGACACTCTGTTGTGGTTTTAGTCCTTGAGAGTGTGTTCCTTGCTTAATTTGCAAACCAAACTTTAGTTTATCCTGAATAATCTGATAGCCGTTATCAGGTGGTGCAATGATCCTGGACTGGGTGCTGGAGGGGGATGTGTGAGCTGTGCCCCATGGCAACTGGGGTGCCGGGCGGCCAGCACAGTTCACATGCGCAGAGAAACCAGCAATTACCAGCTGAACTGGCCGCACAGAAGGAAAGTGGGGGCAGAGCTAAGAGAAGTCAGGGTGGAACCAAACCGCGGGGGCGGAGTTTAACACTGCCTTTATCCGTTGCTGTTACTGCTGCACATGGAGGTGCAGCAAGAAGGAATCCCTGCTTCTCCACCTAACAGGCTCCAGGGAAGAACTTCAGTGAATCCACTCCTCCTCCAGCCCACTGTCTTAAGTAAAAGTTTTTGTGTGTGTGTGACTGTCTGCCTGCCTGTAACTGTGTGTGTGTCTATGACTGCCTGTGGCTATGTGTGTGTGACTGTCTGTCTGCCTGTAACTGTGTGTGTGTCTATGACTGCCTGTGGCTATGTGTGTGTGACTGTCTGCCTGCCTGTAACTGTGTGTGTGTCTATGACTGCCTGTGGCTATGTGTGTGTGACTGTCTGCCTGTAACTGTGTGTGTGTCTATGACTGCCTGTGGCTATGTGTGTGTGTGTGTGTGACTGTCTGCCTGCCTGTAACTGTGTGTGTGTCTATGACTGTCTGTGGCTATGTGTGTGTGTTACTGTCTGCCTGCCTGTAACTGCATGTGTGTCTATGACTGCCTGTGGCTATGTGTGTGTGTGTGTGACTGTCTGCCTGCCTGTAACTGTGTGTGTGTCTATGACTGCCTGTGGCTATGTGTGTGTGTAACTGTCTGCCTGCAACTGTGTGTGTGTATGAATGCCTGTGGCTATGTGTGTGTGTGTTACTATCTGCCTGCCTGTAACTATCTTCCTGTAATTATGTGTCTGCCTGCCTGTAACTGTGTGTGTGTGTGTAACTGTCTGCCTGTAACCATGTGTGCGTGACTACCTGTGACTGTGTGTACCTGTCTGCCTGTGATTGTGTGTGACTGTATGCCTGTGATTGTGTGATGCTGCCTGTAACTGTGTGTGTGTGTGTGTGTGACTGTATGTGTGTGTGACTGTCTGAATGTGACTGTGTGACTGTATATTTCACTGTCTGTCTGTAACTGTGTGCATGACTGTCTGCATGTGACTGTCTGCCTGTGACTGTGTGATGCTGCCTGTGACCGTGTGTGTGTGACTGTATATGTGACTGTCTGCCTGTAACTGTGTGCGTGACTGTCTGGCTACAACTGTGTGTGACTGCTTGTAACTGACTGTGTGTGTAACAGTCTGCCTGTAACTGTGTGTGTGACTACCTGTGACTGTGCGTGTGACTATCTTCATGTGACTGCGTGCGTGTGACTACCTGCCTGTAACTGGGTGTGTGGGGTGCAGGGGTTTGTAGGAGAGGGGCAGGACAGGGGTTTTACAAAGTTTACAAATTTGTGCAATACATGAAAAAAACAGAAAAGAAAAGGTAAAAAAAGATCTAGGTGTTTTTAAAAAATTTTTGCATAGGGAGGGTCAAAGGAATGCCAAATACAGGACCCGCCCCGGGTGCCAAATGCTCTAGGTACGGCCCTGGCCGGGTAACAATCAGAAGTTTAACCTGTGTGGAAAAGGAGTAGACCCACCCAAAAGGGGGCAAGTCAGTGTGTTGAAGTGCTTGCCCATGGGCTTAACGCGCTGATCCATGTAAGTATTAATTTATATGGAAAACATATCCACCAAAATGAAATCAAGGCCAATGTCAAAAATTGGTGAACGCAAGATAGTATTCATTTTATTACCTCTACTAAATGAATGCAGTAAGCATGCTTAAAATGCTATTTAACGGATTTACAATCTGCAGGCCCCTAAAATAATGCAAGGTGTGCCAAAAAGAGATACTTTGGTCTACAAGTGATAGAAGTGAATCTTTGAGATTTACGGGGTCTCGGATGAATGAGGTGTGAGGAGAATTAGCCACATGGCATTGGAAAATATACTTCTTTGTCTCAGCTTCTCAAAGAGAAAATTAGCCAGGTGTATGTGTAGACTATCAGGTTGCACATTGGAAGATAAGGGGCCATATGCTTTCTGTAACACCCTCTCTGTCTGGTGTGAAACAGAAGCAGGTTCTACCCTTTTAGGATGTAGAGATTTTTGTTTTCTATATAAAGGAGATCACTTTTACATCTGGGAGCTAATACTGCAGGCTGCTCTGGGTAGATCAATATTTAGATGGTTGGAGCTTACAGGATTCATGGTAGATTTGAACTTTTTTTTTTTAACTAAAACAGGATTTCTGGAGAACATTGAGTTTGATTATTTTTGAGGCCCTTCTTTTAGGAAAAGTGACAAATCCAAAGCCTTTTGTTTTTACGAAATTTTTCCCTTTGTGGCAAATTTATATATTGAAAAAAATGCGGTTTTGTGCCAGCATTATTTATATAGCATCAAGATATTTTGCAGCGTTTTAAAGTGGAGAACAAGGTGTTTAATTTATCAAAAAGTAAAAAAATAAAAAATAAATCACATTTTCTCTAGTTTGGCACAGTTATTGTGCCTTTCTGTCGCTTGAACTATTTATTGCTAAATGGATCTATCACCTGTGAGATTTATGTTTCATTAAAATTTATATTTTATGCCATTTACAGACTCGATACTTAATTCTGTTTCTGTCAACTGACTAGTGACTAGGCCTAAGGACTATTCTACCTCTGTAGACCTCAGCCTTGCGCCTTTTTTTGCAGATATTGCTCAGTTATTCAATAATTTCACCATCCAAAGCCGCCAATGTATATATCAACATTCATTAAAGGGGTGAAATAAATACATGGTTAAAATAAAGAAATAAATTGCAATTATTAATAATTAAGATGCCCATGTCCAGTATTGAATCAATTTAGATTTTAACTTTTTTGACCCCTTAATGACACAACTTCTGGAATAAAAGGGAATCATGGCGGAATACTTCCGTCATGTGTCCTTAAGGGGTTAAAATTTTGCTACGTGGTAGCTATAACTTCCCTCGTGTGCTACCTACAAATCACGGAACATGAAATAAAGAATTAGATTTGTTTGGGAGTTATGGACACTGAGAATTCTACCCGTACTGATGTAAATCTGGCCTTGCCCTTAAAGGGGAAATTCTATACCCTGATACTTTTTTGATAATTTGGCTACTCTTTCTGTTAGAAGAAAAATCTTCCCAAGACTGTCAGGAGACTGTTTTTTAGCTGGTTTGAAATACATACTGAAGTCATATTACATGACGACAAAAGCAGTATGCGCAGTAAGCCATGAAAAACAGGAAGTGAAGCCCTGCAAGACGAGAGCTCTGGTTGTGGCTTAAGATTTGGGTTTCTGAGTAGGGCGAAACTTCCACAACTAGATTTTTGTGTTTTTAAGGGATGAAGGGGGTGGAAAGGTGTAAATCTTAAAGGGACACTATAGTCACCAGAACAACTACAGCTTATTGCGTTTGTTCAGGTGAGTAGAATCATTCCCTTCAGGCTTTTTGCTGTAAACACTGTCTTTTCAGAGAAAATGCCTTATTTACATTACAGCCTAGTGATAACTCCACTGGCCACTCGTCAGATGGCTACTTGAGGTGCTTCCTGGGGCAGTGCTGCACAGTGTGACTGCCTTACAGTGTTTCCACCCTCTGCATGGAGACACTGAGCTTTTCTCATAGAGATTCATTGATTCAGTATATGTCTATGAGGAGATGCTGATTGGCCACAGTGGCGGGTCCGTGGGGGGGGAGGGGGAGCAACGGGGAAATTCTCCCCCCCCCCCCGGGATTCTCCCCTGCCGGTTAATGCAGGGCTGGCATTGTCCAAGTGCCAGCCCTGCAATGTGCCTTCACGGACCGCAGGCACTGTGCTGACAGCCGGCAGGGGAGGGAGGAAAAGAGGACCCGGGAGCAATGCCTGCAGCTCCTCCGGGTCCTCCTCTCGCGAGCACAGAGCGTTGCCGTGGTTACCACAGCAACGCTCCAAATCTCGCGAGAGTGAACTCTACCCCTGGAGCTACGGACTAGAGCTCACTCTCACCACCACTGGGACCACCAGGGATTCCACACTGGACCACCAGGGATCCAGAAATGTTCCCCCTCCTCCCCCAGTAAAGGTAAGAAGGGAGGGGGGACAGAAAGTACATTCTTTTTATTAAATAAAAAAAAATATATTAAAAAGCTTCCCTACCCTCCTTCCCCCCATACACACACTGCCCCCATACACACACTACACACTTCCCCACAAACACTTCCCCTCATACACACACTGCCCCCATACACAAACTACACACACTGCCCCACAAACACTGCCCCCCATACACATAGTGCCCCACAAACACTGCCCCCATAACATACTGCCCCAAACACTGACCCCCATACACATAGTGCCCCACAAACACTGCCCCCATACACACACTGCCCCACAAACATTGCCCCATACAAACACTGCCCCATACACACAGTGCCCCACAAACACTGCCCCCATACACACACTACCCCACAAACACTGCCCCCCATTCACACAGTGCCCCACAAGCACGGCCCCCCATACACACACTGTCCCACAAACACTGCCCCCCATACACACACTGCCCCACATACACACACTACCACTCTCACACACACACATTGCAACCCTGACATACACTGCCGCCCTCACGCACTCGCGCACACACTTCACCCCTAACACATACCACTGCTCCTATGCCCTATATCCCAGCAGACCCCAGATAAATTGTCAAACTGTTCTTAAACGGTTTGACTACTTACTCTAGGATGGGATCCTGGCACCATAACTACTATACTGAGCTGTAGTGGTTATTGTGCCTGGATTATTTCTTTAACCCCTTAAGGACCAAACGTCTGGAATAAAAGGGAATCATGACATGTCACACATGTCATGTGTCCTTTAGGAGTTGAATAATCTACAAGTGCCCCTCCCGAGATCAGGCTCTGGATCCGCCACTGATTGGCCAGGGCTGTGTTTGAATTGTGCTGGCTCTGCCCCTGATCTGCCTACTTGACAGTCTCAGCCAGTTCTATGGGAAAGCATTGTAACTGACTCAGAACAACAATTCTGATGATGTCAGTCAAGCAGACAGATCATGGGCAGAGCCAGCAGCTGCAGACTTGAACATGTTTGTGATCCTGACCCTATAGTGTTCCTTTAACTCACGTTCTCACAAATTGCACTTGAATAAAAATATTATTTGTTGTCAGCAAATGGTCCTGAAATAGTTAATGTATCTGTAAAAAGTCTTAATTTTATTGCAGAGGCAAATAGGTCTATTGGTTTCTGCTGCAGGCATTGTCATATTTCAGCTTCCAATTTTTATTTTTCCCACAAGTCGAAAGGAATTTTGAATGGAGTCACAGCAATTCTGTGACGCAAACTCAAGTGTTTATAAAAGACCTATTCCCCCCAGTGTTGTTATGGTTATAAATTATGTTATTTCGAGTTTAGCGCTGCCACCTGCTGGTACATGAGCACACATATTTCTAAAAATAGAATTGTGTTCTATTGTAGAATGCAGAAATCAATTTGGGATAAGAAGGTTGATAGAAACATGACAAAAATACTGTCTGGGTTATTTACTCAAGTAAGAATTTAAATTTTATTTCACAGCTAAGCTTAGAGTAGCCGAACTGAAAGCACAGCTGAAATAGATTTTTTTTTTAAAAGATATTTTGACCTTAAATTGGCAATTCACTTAATAATGGATTCTGGATAAATCCTCTGACTCTGTCATTTTTCCAACTAATGACTTGAATTTTAAAAGAATTACAACGTTTTGCCCAAATTAGAATAAAATAACCAACTGAGCTATTTTTGCAGGTTGACGGTTTTGTTATGAAATGTGTCATCCCTCCCTCAGAATGTCCGGTTTAATGGCGTGATTCCACCCACTTGACACAGGAGAGCTCGTCTAAATGTGGCGACAAGTAGGGAGTTATTTACTAAACCTCGACATTGTGAGTTTTAGCTCAATATATAGAGGAACATTCTCCAGTTTGATTTTTTTGGGGCCTCAGACTTTCAATTCTCTTTTTTATTCTTCTCAAATTCCTGGTTTGACAGTTAACCCTGTCAGTATTGCGGCATTACTTTATTCACTTACGCCGCTGATAACACATAACTTCTGCTTAGATTTAGACCCAGACCTGACAGGGTTAAAGAATGAAAGGCATGCTGGTTATCGCTTTTAACATTGCCTCAAGTATTGATAGAAGGACTTTTTCTTTTGCAAAAGGTTTAAGTTGTGAAAATGTACAAGGAACACATTATCCCACTGCGATTGAAGTCATGGCAACCTTTAATGAACTAAATACTGCTTTTTGTACAATTCCTTCTCAGTTTGTGCATACAGCAGGGAAAAGCATAAAGCTAAAGCCAGCCTGCTGACTGCACACATAGCCATAAAAATCGCTAACTCACTGTATTCAGCATTTCACGTCAAGTACTTAATATTTTCCATTCAGTGTGCTTGCTGTTGTTTTAAGAGAGAAAATAAAACTGTAATGAAATAATCGCCCCGTATATAACCCACATATTGTACTAGAAGTCAATATATGTGCACAAAATGCCTTGTGGATGACCGTACTTTGTAGATTACAATTTTGGTAATAAAATGGACGAGGGACAAGATTTCAATTGATTAAAACCAGTGTAATTCCTGCAACAGACAAAAAGTGCGGGTTTACGGGAACTACCTCGGTATCCAGTTGGTATAAAAACACCTGTGTTTAGTTTAAATATTGAGCCAGAAAAACTGCCCATCTTTCTGAGCCAAATAACATGTCATCTGCAAGATCAAACGTAAAGTGATGGAATTAATTAACTTTTATATAAAAACATTTTTATAAAATCATGCACTTTATACCAAACACATTGCACCATGCTTCTGATTAGTCCATCCTTGAGTTTCTGAGGATGTAGAGTAGGGTTTATATACTGCTCAAAAAATAAAGGGAACACAAAAATAACACATCCTAGATCTGAATTAATTAAATATTCTTCTGAAATACTTTGTTCTTTACATAGTTGAATGTGCTGACAACACAATCACACAAAAAGTAAAAAATGGAAATCAAATTTTTCAACCCATGGAGGTCTGGATTTGGAGTCACACTCAAAATTAAAGTGGAAAAACACACTACAGGCTGATCCAACTTTGATGTAATGTCCTTAAAACAAGCAAAATGAGGCTCCACGTGCCTGTATGACCTCCCTACAACGCCTGTGCATGCTCCTGATGAGGTGGTGGATGGTCTCCTGAGGGATCTCCTCTCAGACCTGGACTAAAGCATCTCCCAACTCCTGCACAGTCTGTGGTCCAACGTGACGTTGGTGGATGGAGCAAGACATGATGTCCCAGATGTGCTCAATTGGATTCAGGTCTGGGGAACGGGCGGGCCAGTCCATAGCATCAATGCCTTCGTCTTGCAGGAACTGCTGACACACTCCAGCCACATGAGGTCTAGCATTGTCTTGCATTAGGAGGAACCCAGGGCCAACCGCACCAGCATATGGTCTCACATGGTACCTAATGGCAGTCAGGCTACCTCTGGCGAGCACATGGAGGGCTGTGCGGCCCCCCAAAGAAATGCCACCCCACACCATTATTGACCCACTGCCAAACCGGTCATGCTGGAGGATGTTGCAGGCAGCAGAATGTTCTCCACGGCATCTCCAGACTCTGTCACTGCTTTCATCTGTGAAGAGCACAGGGCGCCAGTGGCGAATTTGCCAATCTTGTTGTTCTCTGTCAAATGCCAAACATCCTGCACGGTGTTGGGCTGTAAGAGTCTGCTGACCGTTTGAGCAGACACATGCACATTTGAGGCCTGCTGGAGGTCATTTTGCAGGGCTCTGGCAGTGCTCCTCCTGTTCCTCCTTGCACAAAGGCGGAGGTAGCAGTCCTGCTGCTGGGTTGTTGCCCTCCTCCACGTCTCCTGATGTACTGGCCTGTCTCCTAGTAGCGCCTACATGCTCTGAACACTACGCTGACAGACAGAGCAAACCTTCTTGCCACA
Source organism: Pelobates cultripes (assembly GCA_933207985.1). NCBI lineage: Eukaryota > Metazoa > Chordata > Amphibia > Anura > Pelobatidae > Pelobates > Pelobates cultripes. Next base: position 12,910,611 of record OW240923.1, on the reverse strand, counting down.
GCTCACACTGATGTGCCATCCTGAATGAGCTGCACTACCTGAGCCACTTGTGTGGGTTGTAGACTCCGCCTCATGCTACCACTAGAGTATTAGAGCCAGGGAAGCAGTTAGACTGCAAGGGTAAGATTTATGCACCAAAAGCACTTTAGTTAAAGTCGTTTTGGTGCTTAGAGTCTCCCTTTAACATTCAGAAAACTAAATGTGACCATACACCTTACACCCCTGAGCTTGTACTGGTGCCATTAAGGAGTTTCTCAAAGCAATGTGAGAACTGACATTTAGCTACCAAATAAAAAACAAAGTATATACCAATATCTGGGAAATCTGTCTGGTAACAGCAATTTAAGGTGACTAACAGTGAATAGTGTCAAGAAACATGAAGTCACACCTTAGTATGTGATTGCAGTGTTAACAAGTCTATCTACACCCATTCCCTAGCATAGGAACTGAGAAGTGGTCTATGGTCACCACCTGCAGAACCACTCCTCTATTGGGGGTGTCTTGCCAATTGCCTATAATTTCCACTTGTTGTCTATCCCATTTGTACAACAGCATGTGAAATTGTCACTCAGTGTTGCTTCCTAAGCGGACAGTTTGATTTCACAGAAGTGTGAATGACTTGGAGTTACATTGTGTTGTTTAAGTGGTCCCTTTATTTTTTTTGAGCAGTGTATATCAGGTGGTTGTGCAGTGGGTTCGTGCAATAACTAATCAACTTTTGGGGTGGACATTTGAAACCTGACAAGGTTCATCTATTCTATGCGGTCTGTCATCCTTTGGATTTCTATATAAACTCTACTATTAATTTAGTTAATTACATCAAGACTTCAGGATGAGCTTGGAAACTACAGGCAAATGGACACCTTTTGGTTTAATAACCACAAGTTGTGGAAATGCAATAAACTTAAGTCTCACACCCGGTGCAAAGTTTCCCTTCTTTCAAAAAGTCACCTACAAAACTAAATATGTAATTTCACAATAATGCTAGAATGTCACAAGAGATTGGAAAAGCCTACATACTGTCCGACTAGAAAATACATTGTACATATCTATAGAAAAGATGGGTGATAGTTTTTAAAATCCCTGAATATTTGGATATAAGGGGCTAGATGCAGCTCTTGTTGATTTAGAAATGCACTACAACATGAAAGCACTAACTCCGTCACTTCCCCAACCCTGTCTGTTACCCTTCATTGCTTTTAGTGTCAGCTAGTTATTAGGCTCTATGGTAACCCCATTCAACAACTCATAATGCTGTGCTTTCACCTTTCAATGTAATATTTGGTTTTTCGACATTTGTATTGTTTTACTATATTCTAGGTTTGTTTCACAGTTGCTGTTTTTGTTCTTTATGGGAGTATGAAGGATATCCTCTGGGGACTAAAACTGCATCCAACCCTTCAAAGATATTTTATTGAGACGGAACCATCTATTGGACCTTTTTAATTCTGTTTTTATGTGGACTCATTTATTAATTTTACATTCCAAAGGTTTAACGTAACGCTGCTGGATACCCACCAGAGATGGATGTTTAGTAGATCTGTCCTTTTAGGGAAGCATTGTAACAGTGCTCTTCACAATATAATTTTAATAGGAAAAAATATCCCAACTTTTGAGCTCTAAATGTTCCTGTAATGGCAGCTTTCTCAAGGTTGAGTCCTTTTACTTAGTGAAGCCTGGACATAGCTGTGATTTCTTAGTACTGTGGAACACGCTGACACTATATAAATACCAATAACAATATGTGTATGACAAAGGGTTTGCTGACTAAAGGAATTACAGCTCAGGTTTTGGGATAGGATAGTTGAAATAGTTTTTTTTTTTTCTGTTGGACCATGTTTGGTCTCTTACGTTGTCCATTATGTCCAAAATTATATAACAAGTTTTAAAAGGGCACTTGATAAAAGGATGGGAGAAACCAAGAAGCAACACATTAGTGAGGTAGGATTCCAACAAAGTCTACTATACACAGCTAAGCCTTTAGCTTGAAAATCAACATGGGAAATGTACTTCAAAAATTCAATGGAGTGTTTCTTTAAACAATTTAGTAAATTAATCTCCAATGAAAACATGCATGCATTTATTCATCTTTAACTAAAACCAGCTTGCTAAAGCTGCAGGTCTCTTCTTTGCAGCCTTTGCAAGCCATCACATTTTATACTCTAAATCAGAGACTACTCATTGAGAAGCCTTTCTGCTGGTTTCCAATGCTCTCAATGAACAGTAATACAGCTCATTAACTGTGACTCAATCATCTTCTATTGGAAAAAAATAATAGCATTTTCTATTAGCTCTTACAGCACAGTGTGTTTACTTAAGATCTTTAAAAATCACACATAGAAAGCTTTGGCAGATTCAAGCAGGAGACAATATATAATGGAAACAAGAAGTTTAGACTTTTTCAATATGTATATAGGGAGGTTGTGTCAGTCTCAGCCAGGGAAGCAGTTAGACTGCAAGGGTACGATTTATGCACCAAAAGCACTTTAGTTAAAGTCGTTTTGGTGCTTAGAGTCTCCCTTTAACATTCAGAAAACTAAATGTGACCATACACCTTACACCCCTGAGCTTGTACTGGTGCCATTAAGGAGTTTATCAAAGCAATGTGAGAACTGACATTTAGCTACCAAATGAAAAAACTAAGTATATACCAATATCTGGGAAATCTGTCTGGTAACAGCAATTTCAGGTGACTAACAGTGAATAGTCTCAAGAAACATGAAGTCACACCTTAATATGTGATTGCAGTGTTAACAAGTCTATCTACACCCATTCCCTTTCTTCCAGGTCACAGCATTCTGCATACAATACTATGTAGGGCAAACGTAGTAAATAAACAGTGATTACCAAGCTTCCAATGGATGTTTCTATACTGTACAGTCAATTTTCATACGTACCAATATCTACAACACGAAAGTTAGGTTTAATGCAATAATAAACAAAACTACACTATTGACTACCACATTGAAGAGTTACAAAAATATAAATTTAATATCAATTTCTCCTGGAAGCCAATTATAGTATACTTTAAAATACCCTTTTTGTTTTGCTCTTTCAAGAATGAAAATTGGGTAGAAAACATGTTTTTTTTATTGACTTGGTGCTGAAAATCATAGATTCCCTGTTTATTTTGGTGCACGTCCTTCCAAGATGAGCTAAATGTTGGTTGGTCCTCAGAACATATGTTGCAGGCTACCATTAACAAGATGGCATTTATTTGGTCCATTAAGGAGGTACAGTGTGGTAGCTGTATTTGAGGTTTACAAAACACCAAATATAAATAACCTGGAAACAATGCACAAAATATGCTCAGCGCAGACATAATCAGGCAGTATAAGCTGAAAAATAACAGAGAAATGAACTGTTTTACAATAACGTACACAGCGCCTGCAGATGTCTCGTTTGTTTGCTGACCAGGCCACAAAACTACTAGAAATGTTAGGATTAAAGGCCCCAGCATCCACAAAAAGGGTTCGTCATGGCACTTGTGTAAAATGATAACGGTTTCAGAGTTGGCTTAGGGTGTGAGAAACATTTAGCGCTAGCCGTATCCTATTCTAAAATAAAAAAAATGTAACAAAATAAGAGACATAAATATTGGAGTCAAAAAACAACCCCCCAAGAAAACCTTTGATATACCACAGTTCTTCTTGCTAAACCACAAAACACATTTAAACAAAACAAGGTAAGCGATGCAGCTGTATGTAATGCAGCATGAGGTTGTACGAAACATAAATAAATCTGGGCTTACTAAATTCACAGAAAATTTGGAAATAGGTCACTGGCATAGGTAGATTCAGTCCCTCAGGGCCTGGCATCTAGCTCTGGATATTTAACACACCCTAATAAAAGTCAAATGACGTAATAAAAAAAGTTCAGCCTGCTAAAGGAACACTTCTTAGTCAAGGGCAATTATATCATCGTCCGGTTCTTCTTGTGGCTCCAAGCGCTTCCTTTTGGCGCTGACAACCCCATCGTCGGATAGCTTCCGTTTTACGCTTGTGCTCTCCATGTTGACATCAGCATTACTGGAGGATGGGCTTTCTTCATCAGAGTCCAAAATTAACACGTCATCATGATCATGAGCTTTTTAAAAGAGGGAAATAATAAAGATGTAAAAAGGGTGTGCATCACTTAACTATAGGTTAGTAATTAGTGAAACAAAGGCACACAACAATGATGGAAATATACATTTAGACTTTGACAGCATAAAGGTAGAAAATAAACACACAAACAGACATTGTCGAAGCATTTTTCGACTTGCTTCTGAAACTCTACCAAGATTTTACCAAACATCAATAAAAATACTGCAATAAACCGCAACAACCCAAAAACCACTACATCTCATTGTCTTCCTGATTGATGCAACTGCTTGACAATTTTGCATAAAAATGAATCATTAAATATGATCAAAAAGAATAAAAAGATAAGCATAGATTGCAAAAATAAAAACCGTATTTTCTTTTAATGAATGCACGAGTAAATCCAGTTTGTTTTTTTCCTCTTAATAAAGTGAGAATTGTTGGGAATTCAAAGTAAATTTCAAATTTAAAGGGACACTCCAGGCACCCAGACCACTTCTGCCCATTGGAATGGTCTGGGTGCCAACTCCCACTACCCATAACCCTGCAAGTGTAATTGTTGCAGTTTTCATAAACTGAAATATTTACCTTGCAAGCTTAACTCCTTTGGGGGGGGGGTCTAATGCGCAGCATTGCCACGCATGTGCATTAGGTCTCCCCCGCCGGATGTTTTAACCCCTACAGCAACTTGGGATGCGGGGTGGGAGGGAGAGGGGACCTGCAGTGCCAGGAAAACGGTTTGTTTTCCTGGCACTGGAGAGTCCCTTTAAGTTCAAATTAGTCAAAATTGAATAATTCTCCCAGTCAGCTATTCTTCTGGTTTGGCTACTTTGACCATAAATATGAAATTCTTGTTTAGTTCCTGACCATTCACACTTTAGTAGATAACAGTTGTTGTCAAAGAAATGACAGGAAGCTGAGAGAAATGCTCTTCCCTACGTAAGATGCCGAAATGGAGACCTGATTGGTCTCAACACTCTGCTAGAGACAAGAAAGACTGGGCACACTGCCTAACAGGGTACGGAATAAGGCACGGCACAGTGTATGTTAACAGCTGTGCCAAGTAGAAGTGGGTGGACACATTGTGTGTTAAAGAGCTGAATGACAGTTTGTATAAAGAAGTGGCTTACAGATTACATTGGAGAACTGTGTAGAAAGTAGGGCAGGCATACGTGTGGAAATTGGAAACAATGTCACATTCAGTGTATAACAGGACAGGTATTGATAGATGTGGATACATTAATTTACTGTTAGAATGCAGTTATTGGCTGGATGAGGTAGGAAGGGAAACATACCTGTGGATGTGGAAGGCTGCGCCCCATCATCGCTTCCGTTGGTGATGCTTTTAGCACTTTCCTCTGTGGGTTTTAGGGGAGCTTTGTCAGGGGCATCTCCTACAACTTCAAACTCCACATCCTTCCCCAAGTCTTCACTACCAACAAAATAACACAAACACGTAAAGACCCTGCATGGATAGCTTTAAGGTTGGAGGAGTAATTAGCAAAAATAAACAAACGCATGCCTTGTATCACATCAACCACTTTCTACTTGCTGACAATTATTATACATGTAAAGATTAAGCACACTGCGATATCAAATAATAAAAACAACAACGCTAAGCCTATTATTTGCACTGTATCAGTATTCCAAAGAATATGTGAACACCCAGCCGCAATCCTGAACTTACCACGTACACTACTACCGCCATAATTCCTGCCTAGTCTTAGATACAGAGCATTATGGAAAAAGCTAAATAGTAATAAAAACCCTGAACATCAGATATTTTACTACAGTATGGATTGTGTATGGGGCTTATCTGACACACTGTACGCTAAGTTTATCTGTAGACTAGAATGCGAAGCAAAAAAAAAAAATGATCAAAGAGAAAACAGCATCACCAATGACTTATTGCACATCATGTACAAATTGGCTAAATGGTTCTATACTCTTGGATAACACTTTGCTAGACATAGCACTGGAAAGGTTATCTGCTGGGAAACAGGAGCCACACGCACCTATGTAAAACGTTGATCAGGAGAGTGTAGTCCTGAAGAAAATCATCAGCTTGCAGCCGGCTGCCATTCCGAATGCCAAATTCTGATATATATTTATTGTTGTTTGCTGGAATTGTTAAGACAAAACAATGAATACACATACAATTTTATGGTTTTTAAGCAATGTTTGGTAAATTAAAAAAAACAGCACTCTCACCATCAGTTTCCCCTTGCTCGGACGAGATTAGGATGGTTCCTTTGCCGTCTTCAATCTGAACGTCTGGTGCCACCATCCCAAACTTCTCTTTTACAATCTGAAGTCACAGAAATACATTTTAAAATATCTATGCAGACACAAATAAAGTCCCTAATAACAGGAAGGAAATACACACAAGTATTTTGTTAATTTTACACAGTTTTCAAAAGAAATTGACACTTTTATAAAATAAACTCATTCTCAATTTCATACAATCTGGACAGTGGGGATTGGCTGAGAGTGATTGGGGATGAATTAGCCCAGTGCTCTCAGCCAATTAATATCAACAAGGTTGGACAAAATAGAAATTGATAAGGCAGAAGAGTTAATCCGCATTATTAAAGGGACACTATAGTCACTAGAACAACAACTAGAGCTTACTGTGTTTGTTCTGGTGAGTAGAATTATTCCCTTCAGGCTTTTTGCAGAAAGCACTGTCTTTTCAGAGAAAATGCTGTGTTTACATTACAGCCTAGAGATACCTCCCCACTTGACACTTCTCATATGGCTACTAGAAGTGCTTTCTGGGGCAGTGTGGCAATGGAAACACTGAACTTTCCTCATAGAGATGCATTGATAAGATTTTACTATTTTTAGGCGGGCCAGAGGGGCTAGATGGTGGTGTTAACACTATAGAGTCAGAAATACATGTTTGTGTTCCTGACCCTATAGTGATCCTTTAACTCAGTAAATTAAACTGGTAAGCACACACACGGAAGGCTCTGCGTGCTCTTGCAGGCCACAAACAGAGCAGAAGATTAGAAATTCTAAATTCAACACACTGGGTAATAAATGAAGTTTAAACTTTAAATCTCTCTTTACAGAATGTGCTTAGGAAGGCTGAGTCAGTCACATGCAAGGGGGTGCTATATAAACTCCTATATGGAAGATAATTGAGCAGTGTGGCAGCAGGGGCATCATCTATACATTATAACCGTTTAATTTAGCTAAAGTTGTTTTGGTGCCTATAGTATTCCTTTAATGTGGCAAAGATGGTGGTGGACCCTCTGTGCCAGGAGGAGCCTCAATTTATATGAACCCATTCCTAAACGATTTGACAGAAAGGGGAGGGCTTGCAAAGGTTTTATACAAGATCTGTAGCTTTTGAAAGCCGTTTTAGATAAGCCTGCAATGAAAAAATGCATTTTAAATGCATGGATGCTTTCAAGTGTTCATTTTGGCGGTAAATTTCAATTTAGTTTTCGTCATAGTCTTTTGACTAAAAAGCCGTTTTAGTCGTATATTAGTCATCTGAATTGTTTCAGTCTAGTTTTAAAATCGACTAAATCTCAAAAATTGTTAGTTGACAAAATTAACACTGTTTCATTGGGGGTATATTAGTCAACATGACTAAAATTAAATGGGTTTAGTTAAGGCCTCTTTTGCACCTTCCACAGCCCCTCTGTGCAGTGTTTATTTTTTCGCCAAATATTAATTTAGTTTTAGTCGCCGAATTTCAATTTAGTTTTAGTCGTATTTTAGTCATCTTAAAGTCTAGTTTTATTTATTTATTATTCTTTGCACCTGGGCAGTGGAGTGTCCCGTCACCATCAGCCTGCAGTATCACTTCCTGCATGTGCGTTTAAACACTGGTAAGTCTAAAGAGTACATAAGTGTATTTTCAATATGGAAATCACACAAAGTTACAATGCACAGGTGCACGCGTGCTACGTACAATTCTTCTACCATAACGCAAGCTTACCCTATCCTGTAATGTCTGCACAGTCACTTTATGAACGTTTAACTTCACAGTCACTTCTGGTCTGCTGGCGCACACGTAACAACTGGAGTTTGGTGGATCAAGTGAACAAGGGACGAGAAGTTTCTTCCGTGGGTTTGGTTGTTTGTTCAAGAAAACCTGTCAGATGTAAAATAGTGAAATTAATTTTGTTAAAACAGAGCAATGTGAAGAAAATTAGTTAGTGGGTAATACAAATAAGCAACTTACAGTTCTACATTGCTCGATGTTACCAGATAAAATCTTCAAACCTTCCAATACAATCAGACCTGCTATCACAGCATTGGTGGTGGCAATTGCAGGGATGATGTTTCCTGCCATTGCTGTGGGAAAAAACATTTTAAAATTAAGGACATAAGATATTTTTAGATCACTTTACATGGGCCCACAAATCACAACAATGCAAAGGAAATAACCGTACATTTTATATCAAATCTGCTTTTCATGTTCATACTGAAGATATGCATTCGGAGGTTAGCAGCGGATGTGACAAAATCCATGGCTGGGGCATCGTCCTACAAACAGACATTTTACACAAAATTAAAGCGAGGAAAGTATCTGGTTACAAAAATGGTTACATGTTTTATTACAACGGCTCTACAGGAATACCCACGATGAGGGTTAAATGGTACTGCATATCAAAGTCTGCTTAAAAATATAAAATCTTTGTTTCCATAACCTAAATGTGAATAAATTGTGTGTGTAGAAGCTTCACTTTCAATGAGAAAATATCCCATAAAATCATTTCAAAAGGATTCCAAAAACTATTTGTCCCATATGAGCGGTCCATAATTTTGCTTTTAAAGGTCACATCTATACAAAGACTGACAGATTCAATATCCAAACAACATAGCCCTGGAATGGTCTGCTAGACTGCGACAGGAAAAATGAGAAGCACACTTCTATAATATTCTTTTTGGAAAATCCACAGAATAAATAAAGTTTCCCGGCTAGTAAACTGTGTGGGTACTTTGTAAGTGATGCCTGGGCTCAAACAAAAACAGTACATGTTCTGTACTGAAGTGAAGCTTTCTAATAATCTTCCACAATTTGGTTTTTGCAACATTATCCTAGCAAGTATTAATCACCCAGCCTTGGTTCGCCTTACCTTATCCCACACAAGGGACGCATTGTCCCCCTTTTGAGAGATTTGTTCTTTTAAGGTTTGAATACTTTGAGAAAACAACTGAGCGTAGCTGCACACATCTAGAACTTGCTGATCCTTCAGTCCGAGTGGAGTCGTTTCATTGTGCTCTTCTGACGAATTGTTTTCTGCAAGAACAAAAGGCGATAAAAACCTCACTGTGATGGCTAAACCACATCTCAAACAAAATATAAGTGACAGGAAAAAAAAAAAACAACCCACAATTATTTACATAACATTTGTTTGCACTAATTGGAAATATTGCCAATCTACCTTTATCCTGTAATGAGGCCCAGTCCAATGGCACAGGAGGCTTCCTTTTCTTCCAAAGTTTGTCCATTGTCAGTAGATATCGGATGTCGTCTTTAAAGAGCTGCAAAATGAACAACACAGGAACAGGTTCTTCATTAAGTTTCAACTCACGAAGGACCATTGACTGCAAGTATCCTGCTATGGAATGTCCAGGTCATGTAGGAACATTGGGGCTCTACAGAATAGATGATGCAAAATAAGGGTAACACATGCTGAAAGAAAGCTGAAAGCTAGGGAGGTACCAAAGTATTTTTTGCGCTTTAAAAACACAAGACAGACCTGCATTCCAGGGTTATGACAGAACTCAGAAATACACACAATCCCATAAGATTTTTTACATAGCACTATAAATTGTATAATACCAGAAGGCAATTCATACTGCTTTAAAATCTCACTTCTATGGGTGTTATACAATGTATACATTCATGATGAGGAATGCCACTAGGGACACAGTGCACGAAGGGTGCTTAAATCTTTAAAAATAATAATTAGGTCTATTATTTCTGCTTGTTAGAAGGCTAAACCGAATGTCCTTAAATTTACAAATAAACACAAGTGCACAGTTTTCACAATAGATTATTCTCTCTTATTACCTTGTGGAACAATTTTACAGGGTCGTAGCCAGTTGATCTTGCCCATTGTTTGGTTGAAACCCTCTTTATATCACCATCAACATTTGATGCGTTGGCTCTTGCAGCGGCATCTGTTGGGTCCCCTGTATAGAACACATAAGGAGCAGGATGAAGAGGTTTCACTAGTACAGTTAAGTAAATAAGAAGAGGGGAGTAAGAAAAACAGAGAATAACAACTCACAGGCTGCTTCCGGGTCAGCGGTATCAGGGGACACTTCCTGATCTGCATCTTCTTCCCCAAATAACTGGCTAAAGTTAAAATAAGCATAAGACATTGTTACCTGTGTCTGTGAATATAATCTGCATTCCACACCAACAGGGAGCACAATATTGTAAAATGTATTGGGTAATAGTAGTGAAGGAAGAGTCATCACAAACCTTGACAGATTTTAACTGGCCCAGCAGAAAGTATTACCAGATTTACCATAAAATTTAAAGAACTGTCACTTTACAGGATTTTTAATATTAGGTTTATCCCCATTGTTATCAAATATGTATTTGTCAGGTGTAAAAAATAAAAGCAGATATAGAAGTTCACACCTCTTTATTATGAAACTGGATGCCTCCATCTTAGCTCCCTGTCAAGCATTGTTGTAAACTTTCCTTTGCACCCGGCAGTCAGCATAAAGAGAAGAGGGCAGTTGGAACAATGTATTTCACCTCTTCATTTGAAATGTTTAGCCTGCCTTATTTATTTGGAATATACTGTAAATTGCTAAATCTTTAAATTTAAAAGATAACATAGCATCTCACAAGATATAGGTAATTTAGATTGTTTTATTCAATGGTGTAAATGCCAGAAAAGTGACAGTTCCTCTTTAATCGTGCACTTTCAATATATCAACATAAATGCTATGAAGCAGAGTGTGCACAGAAGGCCTGGTAAATGAGAATCTTACTTGAACAGATATTTGGCCCATACAATACAGTGAATAGGCTCAGATGGTGTGTTTCGAATGGTGCATCCTGGGAATGTCTTCTGGGTGGGTTTAGGCTGGCACTCGTAGCACTCCGTGACTCCCTGGAGGTTCATAAAACAAGAGAAAAATATACATATATATTTGAAATCTTACCCGAAGAAACTGTAAGAATGAAAAAAATTTGGAAATATTCTGATATTTTTTCCCCCGGACAGTTAAATCTCCAATTCAGGACAAACCAAAACAAATTAAAATCTGCATAAAATGTGATGCTACAGGAGAAATGTACAAACTATGCAAAGCTAATCACAATGCTTCTGGTCTGATTATTCTCTCCTGTCTTTTGTAATAACATTCCTACACCAGGGCTGATGCTATTAAAGACTAAAAAAATTTTTGTTTAAAAGTTACCCTCCCAGCACATAACATTTATATACAATGAATAACAAACTGTGAAACTGACCACCACCCACCCTGTTCAGATGCCAAAGATATTGAGTAATTAAAAGGTTTACCAACCTTCTTAATTACAGTGACCTGGCCGAGGTAGCCAGCAGTCCCACTCTCAATCAGGGGAATATCTGCAGCAAGACACATCCTGTTCACGTGGTTTCTGGCAGCTAAAAGGGTAACAATAGGTATCAGACAGAAGTAGAGTAACCCAATTCAAGATATAAAGTGTATCTATCACACTAACCTATAGAGGATAGACTGTGCTACCCTCTGTTCTAATGTGTATAGATAAAATATCAGTCTGTTATGATTAAGCAATAGAGGAGGAAGGATTTGACAAGGTCTTTGTGAAATATATATATATATATATATTTTTTTTAAATGCCAAAAGTGGAAAAATTCTCTATTTTTCCAGCTTGCCTCTTTTGGCAATTTTAAATGGCAGTAAGTTAAAAGATGATCAGGAACGTATTTGGAAATCATTACCTTGGTTGTCCAAGGCATTCATGACCAATGTGAACTGCCTGAAGAATTCCACGTCGTAATCAGGGCTGTAAAAAACAGAATTTGAGGTTTAACAACCACGCAAACTGCAGCTAAGTAGAAATAAAGAGTGAGAGCAAACAACCAAGAAAAGGTGATTTTCCTGAACTGAATTTGTTCCTGAAATATCATTAAGATTAAGTCCTGTCAACCTCCGTAAAACATATCATTAAGGAAATCTTCCAGTATTTGTTTTATCTGCTTTGTTATAACATTGATATTGATTTAAAAAAAAGGATATAAGTTCAATGTTCAGTAGAAATATATTAAATGCTACTGAAAGTGGTCTGGGTGCAGTGTCCCTTTTTCCTTAACCACAGAGTTTACATTGCAGTGTTTAGACTGTCTGTAGTAGCTGTCTACCATGCAGGCACTGGAGGTGCTTCCGGCTGTTTCATTTAGTTTAATTCTGTGAAACGACTGTGGATGTCCAGAGTCTTCTAAATCACCATAGAAAAGCTGAGTCAATGATGTCCTATCGGGAAGGCCTAATGCGTGCACCTCTTGCCATGCAAGCACACTGGGATTTCCCCAACAGCTGAGGTCAGAGGAGGAATAAATCTTCCAAAAGAGATACAGGCATCACAGTGGAAGTATAAAGTGAATACGTTATTCTTTATTAAAGCTACACATGGCCCTGGACAAAAACCATGATGCCATGGCCAAAATGGCCTTAGCCAAGTATGTATATCATCTGTTTATAAAGCCACATGTCATTCCTATTGGTTAACACTAAAACAACATAACTGATATATACAACTTTAGACATGGGCTATGAAAGCGTAATACACAAATATTTCTAAGGACTTATCAGCTAAATAAAATTGATTCTTAATGGCAAATGGTTTCAGCAGGGTTTATATCCAGTATAACATCGCATAAATCAGATCTCCTATAGCTTAAAGTAAAATATAGTTCATATGTACTCTCAGATTTCATAGAAACCTCAAAGAGAGAGTTACTATTTTCCAAATGTCTTTTCTCTTACAGAATTTTTCTTTTATGTTATCTAATATCTATTATAATGACAAAATAAAACAAAAGAGTGCAATATATTGCTGTTACCAAAGATTATCGTCTATATTTATATATTTGCATGTGCTGGAGGAGGAGCCGTACCGCGGCACTGGAATTAGACAACTGGAAAAACCCTGTCATAGTGGTGGCATGAGTGTGCTTAGGCAGAGGGACACTGTAGTGTTAGGAATACAGTTATGTGTTCCTTTAAAGCCGTGGCTCCATAGCATCAAAAATACAAAGCACAGAGAATGCACCGAGGCAGCCAACCAAGTAGAATATACATAATTACAAACTCAGGATAGAAATAGCGGTATTCCAAACATTGAAATGTAAAAATAAATGAAACCCTTCAGAAAATAAAAAGGCAACTTACCTCATGACACTGTCATGACATGCAGTAATGTTGGCTTCGGGGCAGAACTGCAGAGCACTTTCCTTTGCCACCTATAAAGAATACACAATTTATTACCCTTTACACGCAATAGCAGAGTTTATAATGCAATCACTTTCTGCAGCAGTAAAAAAACAAACTAAATATACAGCGGGCAATCATGAAATCATTACTTGCACATTTAAAACCGCTGTAAGCGATTGGAATCACTCATGTACAGTGCATTCCCAACAGGCAATATCACAGCAGGATATACATTATGTGAATGATGTAAATATCTCAGCGTGCAATGCGGAAATTGAGGTTTAGCTTCAATTGCCAGAGTGTGGAGAAACGCGTCAGAATATATTTCTAAATTAGCACCTTAAATTGTAAGTGACATTTCATTACTATGCCTTGGGGGTCTGCAATGTTCAGAACCTGACAGTAAAATTTTATGCTTTTAAGAACATTCAGTGGCAATTTAGGATTCTACTTTAGAAATCCAGCATCATTTTATTGTGCACAGACTCTATACACAGTGCTAGAAAGATTTCCAGCATACGTATAGTTAAAGATATAAGATACCTGAAATTGGCTGCTGCCTCCTGCAATACGGACACTGATGTACATGCACACACTACAACATAATTTTAGATTTTATGCGTAAGCAAACTGCTAAGGGATAAAAGACTTGCAATAAAAATTGCAATATTCAGGCTAAAAAGAGCCAACACAAGACTAGTGGATTTGGACAATGTTCCCCAATTACACATTTCTGTCTGGATTTGGTCAAATTGCAATTTGCTACAATCTTTGACTAACACCACACTGGTGAATAGCTTCTTTACCCTAAATTCTATAAATTGGTGCCAAGTGAATACACTACTAAGAAATACAGAACAAGAACATTAAAGGGAAACTCCCCCCTCCTCGTGATGCAGAAGGGATTAAAAAACAAACAAACAAACCTCTCCTGTCACTAACCTGACAAAAGACCTAAGGCCACACCCACATTAGGAATTTTCCCTTTATAGGAAAGCACAGTTTAATGTTTTCATATAGGGTTTTAGCTGAAGCTGGATGTCCACATGCATAGCATTCATTAACAGAGAGCAACCTGCCAATGAATGGCAGCAGGATTGTCATCCGGTTACTGCAGCAATGACACATAACCATGTCTGTCTTGCCAATGAACACTGTGTGATTCCGCATTATGTATTGTGGATGAAAAAGAATACAGATGCACTCAGTGCATCAGCTCTATATGTCAATTTTACTATAAAAAAATAAATCATTCACACACCATAACCATTACAGCCTTCCATTCTTAAACGATTTAACAAACTGCTCCAGGAGGGCGCCAAGAAACGCCTGGTACCATAACCACGATATAGGGTTTTAGTGGTTAATATGCTAAATTTGCCTAGTACAACATGTAGATCAATGAAAGTGATTCTACCTGACGCACATTAGAGGGACATATTACTCTGCATCCATTGGGACGTCTATTGTTAAAGCCATAAATCAATTGCAGGTATATTGTTACTTTATCTCATACTTGGAGCACAGCGTGGATGTATATATGATGATGTCGCACATATATGAATTACCTCAGCTTTAGACCTCCCAACATGCTTCTTCTGAAACAAAAATTGCCTGTTCAGGTTGCTAACATCAATAGTGTCCAGGTCAATCTGGGAAAAAACAATATGTGAAAATGTCAAAATGAATGTGCAAGTGATTGATGCAAATGGGCTGAGATGAGCTTAATTCTACATTTCTTTAACAAGAGGCATATCGTGGTATGTTTTGGTATGAGGAGCGGGAGCTGATCAGGGGTGGGGAGATATAATATAAGAAAAGGAAGCTATTGGGGCCGGGAGATGTACAAATAGGAGGAGAAGGTAGCTATTGGGGTGGGGAGATGTAATAATATGAGCAGGGGGATGGGGAGACAAATATAAGGAAGGGGGTGTTGGGGGAGGTAAACATGTGGAAATGTAATAAGAGGAAGGGAGAGGTAGGAAGGGAGAGGTTTTAATACAATTAGGGGGATGGGGAGACAAATATAAGGAATAGGGCATGGGAGGAATGTAATAACATGTTGAGATGTAATAATAAGAGGATGGGGAGATTTCGAGGGAGGGGAGATGTTTTAATATGGGAAAGATAATAAGAAATGGAAGAGGAATAGATGTAATAGGAGGAAGGAGAGTTGTAATAACATGAGGAGGGGGGATGTAATATAATAATATGAGGGGAGGGATGTAATATAATAATATGAAAAGGGAGAGGGATGTAATATATATGCTTAAGGGAGAGAGGATGTAATATAATATATGAGGGAGAGGAGATGTAACATAATATATATGAGGAGAGGATGTAATATTATATGAGGAGGGATGTAATATTATATAGGGAGGATATAATATTATATGAGAGGGAATTGTCATATTATTATATGAGAAGAAGAGATGTAATATTATTATATGAGGGATGTAATATTATATAGGGAGGGATGTAATATTATATAGGGAGGATACTTAATATTATATAGAGGGAGAGGATGTAATATTATATGAGGGAGGGTCATATTATATGAGGAAGTCATATTATATGAGGAGGGGGATGTAATATTATATGAGGAGGGGGGGAAGTCATATTATATGAGGAGGGGGGATGTAATATATGGGGAGGGGGATGTAATATTATATGAGGGATGCAATATTATATGAGGGATGCAATATTATATGAGGAGGGGGGATGTAATATTATATGAGGGATGTCATATATGAGGAGGGGGGATGTAATATTATATGAGGGGAGGGGATGTAATGACATTATATATGAGGAGGGATGTAATATTATATGAGGGAGGGGGGAAGGAATCATATTATGTGAGGGAGGGATGTAATATTATATGGGGGGAGGGGATGTAATATTATATGAGGGGATGTAATAATATATGAGGAGGAGGGATGTATTATATATGGGAGGGATGTAATATTATATGAGGGATGTCATATTATATGAGGAGGGGGGATGTAATATATGGGGAGGGGGGATGTAATATTATATGAGGGATGTCATATTATATGAGGAGGGGGGATGTAATATTATATGAGGGATGTCATATTATATGAGAAGGGGAAGCTGGTGGCGGGTAAATTACATCTACTAATAGACTATGAATTGCCAGCTCCCCCCCTCCCCCGGTATCTCCCTGTCCCCCCCTCCCGGTATCTCCCCCTCTCTCCCCGTGTCCCCCTCCCCGGTATCTCTCCCTCCCCGGTCCCGGTATCTCCCTGTCTCCCTCCCCAGTCCCGGTATCTCCCTCCCTCTCTCCCCCAGTCCCGGTATTGCCCCCCTCCCTCCACTCCCTCTCTCCCCAGTCCCGGTATCTCCCTCCCTCTCTCCCCAGTCCCGGTATTGCCCCCCCTCCCTCCCTCTCCCAGTCAGTATCTCCCTGTCTCCCTCCCCAGTCCCGGTATCTCCTCCCTCTCTCCCCAGTCCCGGTGTGCCCCCCTCCCTCCCTCCCTCTCTCCCCCCCCCAGTCCCGGTATCTCCCTGTCTCCCCCCCGGTCCCGGTATCTCCCTGTCTCCCTCCCCCGGGGGGGTCGCACCAGGTAGAGGTTGGTGAATCCGGTGAGAACCAGGTTTTTCAGTAACTCGCAGCCGATGCCTCCGGCCCCCACAATGAGCAGCCGGCAGCTGGACACGGCCTCCGCCAGCTCGGTGCGCAGGGCTCCCCTGACCGCCATCTTCCCGGTACCGACACACAGCGCGCGGCTACTGCACAACGAGAAACCACCGCGGGATAGAGCGGCTCAAACTGAGAGTCCGCGGAACAGCGACACCGCGCGGCCGGAGACTGCACTGCACTGCACCCCCCCCCGGCTGTAACAAAGAAACCGCTACCTGGGATGGGAGACAGCGACACCGCGCGGCCGGAGACTGCACTGCACTGCCCCCCCGGCTGTAACAAAGAAACCGCTACCTGGGAGGGGAGACAGCGACACCGCGCGGCCGGAGACTGCACTGCATCGCCCCCCGGCTGTAACAAAGAAACCGCTACCTGGGATGGGAGACAGCGACACCGCGCGGCCGGAGACTGCACTGCACCCCCCCCGGCTGTAACAAAGAAACCGCTATCTGAGATGGGAGACAGCGACACCGCACGGCCGGAGACTGCACTGCACCGCCCCCGGCTGTAACAAAGAAACCGCTACCTGGGAGGGGAGACAGCGACACCGCACGGCCGGAGACTGCACTGCACCGCCCCCCGCTGCTGCAAATAAAGAAACCGCCTGAGAGGGGAGACAGCGACACCGCGCGGCCGGAGACTGCACTGCACCGCCCCCGGCTGTAACAAAGAAACCGCTACCTGAGATGGGAGACAGCGACACCGCGCGGCCGGCGACTGCACTGCACCGCCCCTGGCTGTAACAAAGAAACCGCTACCTGGGAGGGGAGACAGCGACACCGCGTGGCCGGAGACTGCACTGCACCCCCCGGCTGTAACAAAGAAACCGCTACTTGGGATGGGAGACAGCGACACCGCGCGGCCGGAGACTGCACTGCACCCCCCCCCGGCTGTAACAAAGAAACCGCTACCTGGGATGGGAGACAGCGACACCGTGCGGCCGGAGACTGCCCTGCACCAACCCTGGCTGTAACAAAGAAACCGCTACCTGGGAGGGGAGACAACGACACCGCGCGGCCGGAGACTGCACTGCACCCCCCCCCGGCTGTAACAAAGAAACCGCTACCTGGGAGGGGAGACAGCGACACCGCGCGGCCGGAGACTGCACTGCACCCCCCGGCTGTAACAAAGAAACCGCTACTTGGGATGGGAGACAGCGACACCGCGCGGCCGGAGACTGCACTGCACCCCCCCCCGGCTGTAACAAAGAAACCGCTACCTGGGATGGGAGACAGCGACACCGCGCGGCCGGAGACTGTACTGCACCGCCGCCCGGCTGTAACAAAGAAACTGCTACCTGGGAGGGGAGACAGTGACACGGAGCGGCCGGAGACTGCGTTGCACCGCCCCTGGCTGTAACAAAGAATCCGCTACCTGGGATGGGAGACAGCGACACCGAGCGGCCAGAGACTGCACTGCACCACCTGGCGGCCAGGCACACCGAGTGTAACAAAGAAACTATAACCTGGGTAGGGAGACAGCGACACGGAGCGGCCGGAGACTGTACTACACCCCCTGGCAGCTAGGCACACCGTGTGTAACAAAGAAACTATAACCTGGGTTTGGAGACAGCGACACGGCGTGGCCGGAGACTGTACTGCACCGCCTGGTGGCCAGGCACACCAAGTGTAACAAAGAAACCATAATCTGGGTGGGAAGACAGCGACACGGTGTGGCCGGAGATTGTACTGCACCGCCTGGCGGCCAGGCACACTGAGTATAACAAAGAAACCGCTACCTGGGAGGGGAAACAGCGGCATGGCACGGCCAGAGACTGTACTGCACCGCCTGGTGGCCAGGCACACTGAGAGTAACAAAGACACCGCTACATGGGAGGGGAGACAGCGACACCGCGCGGCCGGAAACTGTACTGCACCGCCTGGCTGTAACAAAGAAACCATAACCTGGGTGGGGAGACAGCGACACTCTAAACTCCTTGTTCAGTTCCCTTTCCTACCTTAATAAAGTCTCAAAGTCTAATTTTGGACCACGTTTCCCAGAAAAATATGTATAGCACATAGAGATAGTGTGTTTTCGACCAGGATCAGAGAGATACATCTTTTCTAAAGTAGACATGTCAATTTTGCCCTCTTCCAGGACCTGATCAGAAACATTTAAATGGTCACTAATGAAATTACTCATCTGGTGTATATATGTACAGCGGCCACAGAGGCGTCCAGACCAAATTTTGTTTGAAGCTGGTCAAAAAAAAAATTAAAAAAATTACACAACAACAAATCATTAATATATATGACAGAATGGGAAAGCCAATATTCCATGTGCAGATTAGTTAATGTAGGTTGCAACACCGACAAGGAGGTAGCTCTGGAACAGGTAGCAGACAGGTTAATCTTTTTATATAACAAATCTCCAGCCTTAATGGTGGCTGTGATGAAACGCCATCACTGAGTGCCTTGCCTACATATGTGCCCTGTAAAAGCATGTGAAAAGACTCGGTTCGTGTGATTTCCTTGGTTTATATTTGGGGTTCCTGTATGTTTAGGATGTATATTTATTAGTTTGTTTTGTGATCTGTAACTCTAGGGTCTCTTTTGGATATGGTATTGAATCTAGGGTCTCCTGTTTCTGGAAGGCTTGATCATTACCATATCAAAGGACTATCTTAGAGGCAAGCAACACATATGGCAGATTTGAGCTCAGACTTCCAGGACACTGCTATGTGACTTCCCACACCCTACAGAATACCTCTGCTTGTGTCCAAGCTTCAAAGACGAACTGGGGTTGTAAGCTAGGACATTCCGTGCTATCAATTAACCCCTTTTGAAATATTTAAATGTGTGTGTGGGGGTTTGGAAATTGTAGATCTGCTGTACCTGAGAGGGGACTAAATTCTAAAAAAAGATCATGGGAGGGATGACTCTGTAATGTTGCGTTGGAAACCCCTTGCATAGGGTTATGCATAAAAGCTGTGTGCACCAATAAAGATTGTCAGAGAGTTGTACCTCCAGAACTAGGTGTTGTTCAGTTACTGGGGCGGGGGGAAAGATGCAGCTGGGAAAGCCCTTGTAAGGACTGAGAGCTAGTTCCCCTATTGGTTCCCCTGTTCCAGCTAGGAAGTGGTCCCTGTAATGGAGGTAACTGGTTGGGTTGCCAGAGGGGTCCGTTACAGTGGCTTTGGTAGTTGGAAATATGTGCGCCACATGTGGATGTTGAGTAAGAGGCAGCCATATCACTTCTTTAAGAAGATGAGGTAAAATTTTCTCGAGCCATAGAGGAGGACCATGTTTCAAGTTGAACTTAAGGGCCATAGCCACATTAGTTGCAGAATAATAATGAGGTTTGGCAAACACATACCCCCACTGAGCTTTTGTAAAATAGCCAGTTTGACTGCTTGGTTTCTTATTCCATACAAATGTCAGAAGGGCAGAGTGAACCAAAATAGAAGGAATAGTTAAGGAGTTTGCTCTCAAAAAAATATACAATTTTGGGATGGAGAGTCATTTTCATTGAATGACTCCTACCTAAACAAGAAATATCCTGACTACACCTCCTCTCAATATCTTCCCAAAGATCTTAGCTAGATTATAAGTATGCATATATGACAGGTTCTTGCACAGATTGATGCCTAAATAAGAAATATAGGAAGCTCTCCAGTCAAATTGAAAAGTAGATTTTAAAATATCCAATTCTTGCCATGGAATAAAAAATTAGAGTGCTTGGGTTTTATTTGTATTCAATTTATAATATGAAATTACACTGAATTCTTGCAGGATTGACCTTAGAGGTGCAATTGAGGTCAAAGGATTTTTAAGAAATAACAGAATATCATCTCCAAAGCGACTTATGTTGTGTTCGCTGTCTCTGACAGCAATGTATTCTATGTGTAGACAATCCTTATTGCTTCAGCCAAGGGTTCCATTGCCAGCACAAATAAAAGTGGTGACAATGGACACCTCTGTCTTGTGCCATTACATAAGGTAAAACTATCAGACAGGAAGCCAGTTGCAGATACATGAGCAGTTGGATTCCAGAATGAAAGCATCTGGAATGTTAAACAGTGACATAACATCCCTCAAGAAACCCCAACGAATTCTGTGACACGCTTTCTCTCGCATCTAAAGATAGGAGTAAAGAAGGCGTGCAATCCAATTTAATTTGGTGAAGCAAACTGAGGGAAATTAATAGCTAATATTTTAGAGTAGATTTTAGTGTTATTATTATTGAATCCTATCCAGAAAAGAGTTAATTCTGTCCAAAGTAGGCTGCTGCACTGTAGGATAAAATGTCAAATTGTAATGATGTTTATAATAGGCAGCAAAGGTATTGCTTATCTTCACAGGATGAGTCACTTTTAAACCATCTTCATTCAATAAATGCTCGATTCAGGACTGAGACATTTTGTGTCGTAGCTTAGAAGACAATAAAGATGAAGCCTTATTTCCTTTTTCAATAACATATTTGTTTAATTCTCTTAAGGATGAGGATGTATGCTCAAACTGAATAGTATCAAGATTGCTTTTAACATCAGAAATCATTGCAGCAAGAGAGGAAGAAGGGCCAAATTTGTTTGCCACATTTAAATTATACAATTCTTTTTCCAGTTCTCTTGAGTTTTTGGATCTAATTTTCTTCAAATAGGAATCCCGTAAGAGAAAATGAACTCGTAAAACAGCTTTATGGGCATTCCACAATAAAGATATTGATATATTTGAAGTCAAATATTCCCTTAACCCCTTAAGGACCAAACTTCTGGAATAAAAGGGAATCATGACATGTCACACATGTCATGTGTCCTTAAGGGGTTAAATAATCAGTAAGCACTTTTTCAGCCAGTGACTTATTTTCCATATCTGTAACAAGATAGTCACTTAGCCACCATGACCTGGCTTTAACTGGAGAGATTCCTCTATTTGTAACGTTATAGGGGCAGATTCTAACCAGGTCACATCTAAAATATTGGACCTGACAATGTATGGAACATTCATCCGTCAAGAAACTGTCAATTCCAGAATCCTTATTTTCATGTTGATCTACCAACAATCAAATAATCCCTGTGAAAAAATAATTTGGAACAAGAATTAGCCAATTTTTCGCTATTATAATTTTTGATGATGTGATCACTCTCTCGAGCAATATCATGATCACAATCTAAAACAAAATTCATATCCACTCCAATGACCAATCTAGCTCTAACATCCTTGGAAACCTTTGTTACGATTTTCTTCAAAGATGCATATTGCCCAGAATTAGGGAAGTACACATTAGCCAAAGTGTAAGCCACAATATTAAGTGTGCCCTTCCAAATAAAAAAACCTACCTTCCAGTTCAGTAATCACCTTGTCAGAATGGAAAAAACACCTTTATGGAAAAAAAACGAGACATCTCTGGATTTTGATCTAAACGTGGAATGAAACTGAAGAGAGTAATCTTTTAACAAGGAATATTATTTTTGAAATGTGTCTCCTGAAGAAAGAGGACGTCAGAACTCAGATTTTTTGCCTTTCTGAACAACAATCTATGCTTACGTGGCGAGTTCAGGCCCCTCACATTAAAGTAAAAGATTTTCAATATCAACATTTTTATCTCGAGAAATAAGCTGAAAAATGCAAGGGGCCCTAAACACACCAAATATTAATAAAAATGCCAAAAATTGTTCAAGGAGGGAAAAGACAAAGGACCCTGCTGACCTGGACATTAAATACACCAACAAATGAAAATAGAATACAGAAACAGTTGCAGGAGACTCTGAGGGATTCCCCAGTTATGTGGAAATAGGGGACCCTGGAAACATATGTGCAGCACGGCCCTTCGCCATAACATACATAGAGGAGGCCGGCCACAACATTACTACTGCCTGATTGTCTTTAGGCATCAAAAGCAGCACTCCAAGTTTAGCGGGAGGACCGGCTTCAGTTACTTCGCTGGCACCTATTGACACTTAGCCCTGACATCAAACGACCCAAGGGCCTCTCTGACTGAGCAGCAGTATGATACGCAGGGAGTTTCAAAACAAAGGCCCTCTTCTACTCAGTAAGCGCCGAACCTGCATCTTCCAATCCACTCATAATCGCGATTTTGCCTTCTTGGTATACATCATGGCTGGAAGCTGTAGTCTGTGGTGGGTCCAATGGGGAGGGAACAGCAAGATGTTTATCAGCAGAAATTATATTGGGGGATACAGGCAGTTTAGACGTATTTAGGCCTAAATGTCCTGTCTCAGCCACCATATCAGCATTTGCTCTGCTAGAGTCTTTGTCCAGGATTCAAAACAGTTTTCATTTTAGCCCATATTGATCTCTAGATAACGTTAAAATCCCCAAAACAGTTGAGATGGATTACAGCGGCAATTGAAGCAGTAATTTGATCAGAGTGTAGGGTATAACGATTTGAAGTCTAGGGCAGCAATTACAATAAACTGAAGCTTGTAATGTACCAATTCCAGTTAAAATCAAGGATGGTAATATTTAAACACTGGTTTATTAATCACTGGGCAAATAGTCCAGTGAGACTATCAGAACATCTATCAAGACTCAAAACCTCTTGTGACATTTTAAAGGACCCTTTACATTGAGAGTAAGGGGGGAAATAAACTTAATATAGTCTTATCAAAGTTGTCCCAATATGTATTTATGGTTTTTCTCAGTATTTCTTCTTCACTGGTAGCAGGACCTAGTGGAGAAAATTTTTGTGACATTAAGTTTCAAAAGCTAAGCATTTTAAAACTAGAATGTTCTTGCCTAGTCACACTGCCCTATTCATGGAATACCTTACCATTAAAGAAGTCTGGACTTATCAGGAAAGGAGCATTTATCACAAATGGAAGTTCATTTCCATGGTCCGCTTTAATAAAATCTGGGTTTGTGTTCTGGAACATTGAGGGACGATGGTGGAACTGGTAGAAGATGACTGGCTGTCTAGAATCTTGGGAACAAATTTAAGTTTATAATCTTTGTATATTCTGGGGGCGGAGAATAATTGAATTGACATATTGAGGGTTAGATGCTGTATGTGAGCAGTGTCCAATAACAGGCTCATTAGACAACACAATATGTATAATATATATTGGTTTCATTGTTTTTCAATGTGGTCTATGTCATCCTTTCCCAACCTGTGAAATGCGTGCCCCTAGTGGTATTAATCTGTTCCCTGAGGGGTGCACACAAAAAATCCTTAATGGTGGTTCACAGGTTGAGGGGCCCTCAGGGGCCCAGTCATATGATGCGGTGCTTTAAGAGGGAGACTGGGCGGCTGTAATATTAACAGCCTGTCCTGGGAGGAAGTAACAGCCTGTCACTTCCTCCCAGGTAACAGAGTGCCCAGTGGGAAACACAGAGAGGAGGGTGCAGACTGGCCGTGCAAGTCCCTAACTTCCAAAAGCCCCAGCCAGCAGAAGCCACCACCCTACATCCAAAAGGTTGGAAACGGAAACTGGAGGGTGGCCACAATTTCCACCTGTCTGTATGTTTTGTGTTTCTGCATTTGTATGTGTGTAGTGTTTATATCTGTATGTGCATCATTCTGTGTATCTGTATGTGTTTGTATTTGTATGTCTGTCAATGTTTGTATCTGTGTGGCTGTGTATCTGTATGGGTGTCAGTGTGTGTGCATGAGTGTGTCTGTGCATCTGCATGTGTGTCTGTATCTGTATGTGTCAGTGCGTGTGTCTGTATCTGCAAGTGTGTTTGTATATGTGTTTCTGTGTGTCTGTGTATCTTCATGTGTGTCAGTTTTTGTACCTGTGTATCTGCATGTGTGGCATGACACACAGATACAAATATTGCCACACAGGCAGATACACAGAGACAAACAATGACACACATACATATACACAGGCACAGAGACACACTTTGACACATGCAGAAATACAGATACACAGACACACATATAGAGACACAGACACACATATTGGTCAGCATTTAAACAGTTTTAGCTACCCTCTTGTTTCTTACCTTTTGGGTGCAGGACAGTCTATTCCGTATGAATTTCAGCCTACGCGAACTAGGAGGAACGGTTTTCCAGGCTGTATAGTAAGCTGTGTA
The DNA here is from genome assembly GCA_933207985.1 of Pelobates cultripes. Lineage (NCBI taxonomy): Eukaryota > Metazoa > Chordata > Amphibia > Anura > Pelobatidae > Pelobates > Pelobates cultripes. Next base: position 12,885,441 of record OW240923.1, on the reverse strand, counting down.
ATGCTAGTTCCGCTATTTCCCTGTTCAGGTCACACATAGATGCAAACATTGACACATGCAACACATACACACAGAAACAGTGTTTGCATCTGTACCTGTGTCACTGTTTTGTATCTGTGTGTCTGCATGTGTGTCAGTGTGTGTATCTGCATTGTACATATACAAATATGCCTGAGGTAGAGGAGAAGCAGGGGGAGCCTGGGGCTGAGGAGGATCATGGAGAGCCTGGGGCAGAAGAGAAACAGAGGAGCCTAGGACAGAGAAAATGGGAGATGGGGCAGAAAAAAAAACAACACATTTAAAAAAAAAAAAAAAGCAACTATATTAATTACAAACATTTTGCTAATATGAGGGTTACAATTTATGGAAACGGACTGCCAAGGGGTACACAAGTTAAAAAAGGTTGGGAATCGTTGGACTATATCTACTAGTTTGTCCTTTTATGTTCGCTCACGCCTCTGCCTGAATGGCACGACATTTAGCGCCAACTCGGCAGAAGCGAATGAATAAAAAAAATAAAAAAATTAATTCGGCAATTTATTGAATAGGGAATTCCGGCACTCAAACATGACACCAACCAATAACAGTTAAGCTTTGGCTATATATATCCCGTTTTTTTTTTTTTAATTCAAATTGCTCTTTTATGGTTCTTATTTAGCCAAATAGTGTATTTTCTATTCAGAGTTATCTTGTTACTGACCTTACCCTGGTGATATGGCATTTATATCTTTGTTGTATGTTAGGGTCTGTATGTGGGTTCCCCTACACATTGGTGACAGTACATCATGGCGACTATAGATCCTACAGACCTATCACAACTGATGGCTTGGCAAGCAGAGAAAATACCTTAGATCATCGTATGGATCAATCTCGTACTGTTCATTTGCAACCTCAGATCATCTGCTATGTCTTTCACCTATGAGACTGGTCCATCAGCTCCTCCTGCTCATACTCTCACAACTCTATAGTGGGGATCCCTTGAACTTCCGTGGTTTTATTAACCAAATTAAGATCCGACAAAAACTTGCAAAACTAGAAATATCCTAAAGATACACAAGATGGTGCTAGACACCAGCTAAAAAAAACATGTATTTACCAATATTGCAGCTTTAGCATGTAGTATAAAAGATCATAGATAAAAGACAGATAAAAGAAAAATAAAATAAAAAATCACGGGATAGAAAGTTTATTAAACACAGTTATAAAATAAAACAACCATAAAATCACAGTCATAAAATCTGACCTCTGTGGGGGTCCCAACTTTAAAAGATGTAACCCCTTTGACCTCCATACAATCAGATTAAAGAAGCACTGTAGTACCAGGAAAATAAACTTGTCTTTAGGGTCTTTAGGTCCGCCCCACCCTCAGGGTCCCACTCCCGCCGGGCTCTAGGGAGAGGAAGGGGTTAAACACTAACCTTTCTCCAGCGCTGGGCTCCCTCTCTCCTGCCTCTTCTGACATTAGCCGCACGCGCATTCAGTCAGTCCATAGGAAAGCATTACTCAAGCGGTCTCTAGCCGCTGTCAATGAGACAGCCACTAGAGGCTGGATTAACCCTAAAGTAAACATAGCAGTTTCTCGGAACTGCTATGTTTACAGCTGCAGGGTTAACCCTAGATTTACCTGGCACCCAGACCACTTCATTGAGCTGAAGTGGTCTGGGTGCCTATAGTGGTCCTTTAACCCCTTTAACTTTTTTTGACAGGTCCTTAATGCACTACACAAACTACATTAAAGGACCATATTCCATTGTGCAATAATAAATTATGCACCCTTGCCATGACTGAGTTTAAAAAAAAATGGTTTTATTGGTAACATTGGAAACATGCGCAGTTTGTCTAGCTGCCTCTGGAATAGTACCCACTGATGTCTCTCTGTCTGCCTCCTAACTAAAACATTTCAATTGATGAATTCCTAATGAACTTTTACGGTAGACTGATTTTTAAACAATATAGTCCATCTAAGCGATCCTGATATGGCGTAAAATTTTATAGATTATGCGAATCCTGTACTGGCAGGACTTTCTTTCCCCATGGGCACACTGGCCAGTTGCCCAGGGGCCCCACAAGTATGGGGGCCCCACTGCGATGCCCATGTACCTGGCCGACAGGAGAGTCAGACCTGTTTTCCTCCGTGGGTCTTCTCGGGCCGGTGAGGGAGATCAACGATCTCCCTCACCGGCCCAAATGCTCTTCATTAGTGGGAGAGAGGGGGAGAGGAGGGCCATGGCAACGCTCCACACAGCATTCTGCATGCGGGAGGACAGCAGAGCCTGCAGCAGGCTTTACAGAACTCACCAACGTACTTGTGGCTGGCTGTGTCCCCCCTCCTACACCAAAGGTAAGGAGAAGGTTAGAGTTTTTTATTTTAGAAAAAAAATGATTTAAAAAAACAAAACAAAAAAAACCATTTGCTCCCTGCACCCCTCACACTCTGCAACACACACACACATACACAGAGCAACCTCTCACACACACACACACACACACACCACCCTTCACAAACACACACATCATCCTTCACACACACACACACACACACACCACCTCTGACACAGCACACCGCACGCACACACTGCATCCTTCACAAGCACACAGCATCCTTGACACACAGCACCCCTCACACACACACAGCACCCTTCACAAACACACTGTGCCCCTTAAAAACACCCTGCACCGCTCACACAAATACATACACCGCACTCCTCACTGCAGTCTGGGTGTTTTCAGCATTGTCTGTGTATTCAGCAGTCTTAGTGTATTTGGCAGTCTCTGTGTGTGTATTCACCAGTGTGTGTGTGTGTGTGTGTTCAACAGCCTCTGTGTGTGTTTGTGTGTACTCAGTGGATTGTGTGTACGTATTCAGCAGTTTGTGTGTACTCATCAGTCTGTCTGTGTGTGTTTGGCAGTCTGTCTGTGTGTACTCAGCAGTCAGTCAGTGTGTGTATTCATCAGTCAGTCTGTATGTACTGTAACAAACCACCTCTTTTACAGGTAGGATTGTCACCGATCTTGCAGTAACCACAGCCTTCTAGGGTATACAAAGTCCAGGACACCTTCAGCTCAGTTTTCCTTTTTATTCAGTAAGAAAACAGGTGCTTTAAATAATAACAAAAACAAACAAAATCCCTTGCTCTTACTTGAGCTCTTACTAGACAGTAATTGCTATCTGCAATTGGGTGGCTTTCCCACTTACCAATTTTCCAAACAAAAGCAATGTCTTTGCAATAAACACAATCTCTCCTAGCTGTCTTTTTCTCCCTCACTCTGCAGCAGGCTGCTCTCTTCTTTTAAAGGCCTGTCTACTAATTGAGTAGCTACAGGTGAGTGCCAATTAGTTAACTCTTAAAATCAGATCCAAGCTGTGGTCTGTTATACAGCAACTAGTGTTGTTGGAGCATTGGCCCACCCTGCTCTCCAAATACTCCGCCCCAGGGACCCATACCAGGTTTTGCAGAGCATCAGCTATGCATATTGCAAACTTTAACCTCTCTCCCTGGGGCATTTAACTGAAAATTCTCAGGTTGCTGTTTAACAAATCAGGTCTGATATATCTTCCATCAACCACTATTCCACCTTTACGCTCACATATCCTCCCCACCAGCTCATACCCATGGGTTTGAGCGACCATGGAAATCAGGGAGTGTACCCTCGAAAGCCCATCAGCATTACCTTGTTGCAGACCAGCCCTGTGTTCCACAGTGAAATTAAAAGATTGTAAACTCAAAAACCATCTGGTTACTCTGGAGTTATTTTCCTTGTTCTGATACATCCATGTCAGAGGAGCATGGTCCGTTATCAATCGGAACTTTCTGCCTAGCAGGTAGTATTTAAGAGAGTCTAATGCCCACTTAATAGCAAGACACTCTTTTTCAACAATAGAGTAGTTCTTCTCATGTGGGTTTAACTTCCTGCTCAAAAACAAAACAGGGTGTTCTTCACCCTGGTATTCCTGTGAAAGTACAGCCCCCAAGCCAACATCAGAAGCATCTGTCTGAACTATAAAGTCCCTGGAAAAATCTGGGGTCACCAAGACAGGATGGCTACAGATAGCTTCCTTCAGACTCTTAAAAGCCTTTTCTGCCTCAGGGCACCATTTAACTATGACTGGGGATTTTGCTTTAATAAGGTCTGTTAGAGGTGCAGCAATGGTAGCAAAATCTGGGATGAACCGCCTATAATATCCAATTAAACCCAAAAATGCCTTTACTTGTTTCTTTGTAAGGGGCTGTGGCCATTTTTGTATGGCTTCTACTTTGGCTTCCTGTGGTTTAACCAAACCCCTCCCAATAGAATAACCTAAGTACTTAGCTTCCTCTAAACCAATCGTACACTTGGAAGGATTGGCAGTTAAGCCTGCTGAGCGGATAGCATCAAGCACCGCTTGAACTTTGGTGGGATTCCCAGTCTGCACTGTGGATGATGACATCATCCAAGTATGCTGCAGCATAACGAACATGAGGTTTAAGAATTCTGTCCATCATTCGTTGGAATGTGGCAGGTGCCCCATGTAACCCAAATGGCAATACAGTGTACTGAAACAGGCCACTGGGTGTTGAAAAGGCTGTCTTTTCTTTGGCTCTTTCAGTGAGAGGGACCTGCCAGTAACCCTTTGTTAAATCCAAGGTTGTTAGATAACGAGCTTTACCCAGTCTTTCTATTAACTCATCAACTCTGGGCATTGGGTAAGCATCAAATTTTGAGATAGCATTTAACTTGCGGTAGTCATTACAGAACCTCCATGTGCCATCAGGTTTTGGCACCAATACAATCGGACTACTCCAGTTACTCTGGGATTCTTCAATGACTCCAAGTTTTAACATGCTCTCAACCTCTAAGTTTATAACCTCCCTCCGGGCCTCAGGAATTCTATAGGGTTTGAGATTAACTCTTTTCCCTGGTTCGGTTATTATGTCATGTTTAATCACCTTAGTCTTTCCTGGAACTACCGAGAAAACATCCCTATTTCTTCTGATGAAGTCTCTGACCTCTTGCTTTTGATGTACAGACAGAGTCTCAGATACGTTCACCTCTGGCTCTACTATAGGAGGTTCTGAAGTTTTTAAAGCAACCAGGACCTCCCTGTCCTTCCATGGCTTTAACAGATTTATATGATACAACTGTTCAGGCTTTCTTCTTCCTGGTTGTCTGACTTTATAATTGACATCACTCACTTTCTCTATTATTTCATAGGGTCCATGCCAAGTCGCAAGGAACTTATTCTCCACAGTAGGGACCAGAACCAATACCCTGTCTCCAGGTTGGAACACTCTGACTCTAGCATTACGGTTATAGCTGTTTTTTCCTGACATTATTCATGGCAGCATTTACTCATGGGTTAGCTCCTCCCCTCACAGCAGAAAGGACAGGAAATAGAACTCTGACAGTGGTATAAATAGATCCTCCCCCTTCCCATCAGGCAGTCTTTTTTCCTGTCCTTCACAGCAGTTTGGAAGGAGTCTGCTTATGCAGGCCTAGATTTTTATTTTATGCTCACCAGGCAATATTTTTGTAGCCATGCCGGGGTTCAGCCTCTAAGCCCTGAAGACCCAGCAACGCACTATTGTTAATACTGCAAACCTGGGTACCCCCTTTAGTGACCGGGGGTCGGACCCAACCTCTCCCTTAAGGGATGAAAATGGTCCACTGCATGCCAGGGTTCAGCCTCTTATCCCTGAAGACCCAGCAACAGGCCAGCTTGGGTACCCCCTCAGGGGATGAATGTGATATGCTGCCTACAGGAAGCCAGGCCTGGGTTCAGCCTCTTATCCCTGAAGACCCAGCAACAGCCCAGCTTGGGTACCCACTCAGGGGATGAATGTGATATATTGCCTACATAATACCAGGCCAGGGTTCAGCCTCTTATCCCTGAAGACCCAGCAAACAGCACATCTGTAACAGTTGCCAGCCTGGGTACCTCCTTCAGCAATCAGGAGTCTGACCTATCTCTCTCCCTGAGGGGATGACAGCGGTCCACTGCCTACATGAGGCCCAGCCGAGTCTAAGCCTTTATTCTTGAAGACCCAGTAAACAGCACTTCCATAAGGTTACTACCTGGGTATACATATTCTTGGTGTTCCACCTTGTATGGGGTTGGTTAAACCTCCTCCCACTGGTGATGATGGACTGCATATGGGGTACAGATGGAAGCCTATAGTTTAAACAGTTTAGGCTGTCAGTTGTTCAAATCCCCATTTTTGCTGTTGAAACACAGGCCTGCAGCTGTTCAGGTAAGTGCATTAGTAATTAGATTAAAACTAGTATAGGCACCTGGGTCTCTGTTCTTTCAGTCCCTCCCAGCGGCTTACATTAGGCTTCCTTCTAACAAATAGGTCACATTTAGGAGGTTTGTGTGGTGAGCATTTAGGTAAGTTATACATGAAAGGATGCTTGGTACAAAAGAGTGCTGATAATGCAAGGAGGCATTGTGCAAAAGAGTGCTTATGATGCAATAAGGCATTGTGAAAAAGAGTGCTAATAATGGATATCCTAGCTGTATAAAGTCTGCTGGAATTTCTCAGTCCTGAAGAAATATCCAAGGTAAGAGAACTTCCCTGGGTGACTGAAGTACTCACATGTATATGATTTTAAAGTCCACACACACACTTGTTCCTATCAAGATATGTGGCATTGATTGCTGTTATCTGTGCATTATCACAAATAAGCAGGCTTTTCCAGAGATTGGAGGAATATACTGCATATGAGACCACGGGGCCTCAGTATCCATACATGATCTGGTGGTGGTACAGCATTGGTGTGTTTTCACTTTATGCTCTAACATATGAACAGAGTGTGTCCAGTAAATGCTCTAGGTATGAGTTACTATAAGGACACGGCCTCAGTATATGTATCCACTATATGCTCTATGTAGGAGTTACTAGGAGGATACGGCCTCAGTATATGTATCCACTATATGCTCTATGTCGGAGTTACTAGGAGGATACGGCCTCAGTATATGTATCCGCTATGTGGTCTGTATAAGAGTTACTGTGAGTACACCACCTCAGTATAAGTATACTATATATGAGATATATATATGAGTTTCTATTGAGACACAGCCTCAGTATATGTGTCCACTTTATGCTCTATGTGTGAGTTTCTATGGAGACAGCCTCAGTATATGTATCCATTATAGGCTCTATGTATGAGTTACAATGAGGACGCTGCCTCAGTTTATGTATGCACTATATGCTCTATGTGTGAGTTACTGTGAGGACACAGCCTCAGTATAGGTATCCACTATATGATAAATGTATGAGTTGCTATGGAGACACAGCCTCCGTTTATGTATGCACCATATGCTCTGTGTATGAATTACTATGAGGACATGGCCTCAGTATATGTGTCCACTATAGGCCATATATATGAGTTACTATGGAGACACAGCCTCAGTTTATGTATGCGCTTTATGCTCTGTGTATGAATTACTATGAGGACATGGCCTCAGTATATGTGTCCATTATAGGCCATGTAACGGACCGTTTTGCACACAAGGGGTAAAAACCGTTTAGGCGATCGGCCCCCTTTCCAGAGATCCAGGCACAGCTACTGCAGAACACCAAAACTCACGAACTGGATACAAAATAGCACTCCAACTCCCGAACTGGAACCTCCCAAATAGCTGCTAGCAGACGAACAGGAAAAGCAGACGAACAGCTTACACTCCTGGCAATCAGTCTCTAACAGCATACAGTGAATCCCCCCAAGAACGAGACAAGGCTCCGTGTTGAGGGTCAAGCAGTGGTCTGAGGTGCTGGCACACCCAGCCTGGTTTTTATTACAGTGTTTCAAATACAGGACCACCCACAGGGAGGGATAAAACAACCAATCATATCACAGTTACATCCCACATATTCCCTCCCCTTATCCTGAGAGGAAGCTCAATTATACAAACAGTTAAAACATACTTTCTACCCAACTTTCATAACTCCAAAACCATACATCACATTCACATAAAATTACATATTCTCAATCAATCCATTCAGGGGAACAACATATTCAAAAATGGCACAAATCAGACAAGGGGTTCAAAAGTTAGTAAAAGTCCTTTGTGACTAAATGAAGCATGGCTTTCTGGCCCAAACCAGTTTCAGAGTTTTCTATCCTGGAGATAAGTAATTCAATTATCTCCCAGGACAGACACAAGACTCCATTAAGCACATGGTTGCAAAGAGACACAAAACACTTTAAAATACATAAAGTCACATTTATTACATAAAACACAGACATGTAGGGGGGCGTGGCCTGGACGCTGAGAGAAATGGCAGCATAAACGGTGAGCTCCCCAAAGGCTCAGCTCCCATCCTCGCTGTGCAACGTGTCAAACGGTAAAATGGGGAAATCCCACAGGGTAACACAAACGGCCAAATCTGCCGACACCCCGAGGGGGTCCCCGGCCCCGTCCATAAGGCACTACCTCACCACGCCGGCGGACCTCACCTCACAGGCCTCAAATGACTCCGAGGCCGCAGACATCACCCAGACGCCTAACTGGGGGGGGGAGTCGGCCCCACATGGGGAGCCGGCGATGCCCCCGGAGTGGATGCGGATGATCGGCAACATCCCGACGAAAGCGGATCTGAAAGCGGCGAACCAGGCCCTGCAACGCTCCATCACGGAGGAACTGCATGCCATGAGGGAGGATCTGCAGGGCCTCAATCACAGAGTCTCGCAATTGGAGGCAGACTCTGACCACGTGCAGTCAGTACAAACGGCAAACGCAGACGCCATAACCTCCCAAGCAACTCAGCTCAGACAGATGGCTCACCATATCGAAGACCTCGATAACAGAGGCAGAAGACAGAACATCAGAGTCCGGGGCGTCCCTGAGAGCACCGCAAATCCGGAACCAATACAGGAGATCCTGGCGGGCCTCTTTAACAAAATCCTCGGAAGGCCTGAAACCTCTCCTATCGAGTTTGTACGGGCCCACAGGGCTCTTCGCCCTAGGGGGACTTCAGAAGATCCCCCTAGAGACATTGTATGCTGTTTGGCCAACTTTCCCCTGAAGGAGGAGATCCTGCAACGGGCCAGGGAGATGGACCGAATACCGCTGAATGGGGCCTTGATCCAGCTGTTCCCAGACCTCTCCCCGGCAACGCTGGCCTACCGCAGGGCCATGCGCCCTCTCACGAGGATCTTGCAGTCCAACAAGCACCGTTACCGCTGGACCTTCCCGACCGGCTTGCAGATCTTCACGCCGACAGGCCCCTTGCTGGTGCGGGAAGCAGGGGACCTACAGGAGCTGACCCGGGAGCTGCAACTTCCCCCGATCCAGATGACATGGCCAGACCCACTGGCCTTCTACCTGCCGGCCATTACTGCCCAGCAAAACCAGCAGAGACCGCAGAGACAGCGACGGGGCCGACAACAGGCGATGCGCCCGTCCGGGGCCTCTGCATAGTCCTTCAGGTATGCCGCCCGGGCCCCACTGGGGACAGGGACCCTCCCGCACCCAGTCCTGGGGTGCCACCCGGCCCCAGGTACCGGCACTCACTACCACTCGGACACCGGGCCCCCAACCACTCACAGCACCCATAAAACACTCACAATGCTGATCGGGCACCAGACGGGGAGCCCAGTCCGGTCGGGCTGGCCCCTCCAGTGCTATGGGTAGCCTGAACTGCCACCACTTGCGGACCATTGGAGCCCCACCCTGCCATCCGGGGGAATGATCTGGACCTTCCCGCAGGGGGGCCGGGGGGACTATGCACCATCGTTCAGGCCTTCCGGGTCAGGGAGGGCCGAGAGGTCACTTTGGGGGGGGGACTCGGGGCGCAGTGGGGAGCAGGAGGGGATTCGGGGGTCTGTGCCCCCCGGCCGGGCCGGGTCGGGGGTCCCCTGCCCTAGCGCGTGACGACCCGCGCAGGAGAGCGCGCGGGGGGGGGGCGCCCGGCCCGGCCTGGGGGGGGGCCCGGGCCTCCGGGGAGAGAGGTGCTGGCGGACACAAGCCGGCGATTTTGCTGTGGGGAGGGGGGGGGATGTGCTGGACGGGGGGGGGAGGGACCACGGGGGGCAACAAGCTGAGACACAGCTTTCATAACCTATTGTTTATGCCTCTGCCAATGTTTCAAAGTTTAAATGTTAACTGTTTAATGCACACACACCCATACGAACCACACTCTAATCCACTAGAAACCTGACACGCATTGAAGCTCCATGGCCTAGGGCCACGCTTTAGGCAGCGAGGAACACACAAGCTACTTTTACACGTAAAGAGCCGACGGGGGATGACATGGGACGTGAACCCCAGGACTTGAGAGACCGGTTTCACAATAGCCCGCACACTCACAGGTGCTGTCACGAGACTCGCGACCTCCCTCGACCCCCAACAGGAGGGGGCTACCGACCCCGGGCAGTGGGTCGCCTCACACCCCTGGCGGGTGGGCTACTAGCCCTGCCCGGGCAACCCACATCCTAGACAGCGCCCAGGCGGACGCTGGTTCACTACGGACAGACCACTCACTCCTACCTTTCCGCCCCTCCTTTCCTAGACTACCTCCCCTAGACCGACACCCTGGGGTCCTCTAAGGGCCTCAACATGGCACCCTGCCACACAGACCTCAACATCACCACAATAAATGCCAGGGGGCTCAACAGACCTGAGAAACGCACGAGCGCACTGAGAGACTTCCACAAATCCAGAACAGACGTGGTCTTTATTCAGGAAACACACTTCAAAGACGGGCTCCGACCCAAGCTGACCAATCACAGATACACCAAGGGGTACTATAGCGACTACAAGGAAAACAAATCAAGAGGGGTCGCCATACTGATACATAAACGGGTACCATTCCATGAAACAGAGACTAAGTCAGACCCAGATGGTAGATACTTGTTCCTGAAGGGCTCCATAGCCGAAACCACATATACATTTGCCAACATATACGCCCCCAATCAAAGACACTACAGGTTCCTCCACCGCACCATGCGTATATTGCAAACTTTCACAGAGGGCATACTGATTTTGGGAGGGGACTTCAACCTGACAATGGACCCTAAATGGGATTCATCCTCCAGGTCATCCAGGGTCCCGACGCAACACCTAACCCACATAAAAGCCCTACTAAAACGCTTGCAGCTCATAGACTGCTGGAGAGCACACCACCCAGACGAAAGGGACTATACGTTCCTGTCCCAACCACATAACACATACTCACGACTTGACTATTTCTTTATGACACACCATCACCTAGCACTGGTGCAGACAACGGAGGTGGGAACGGCGACCTGGTCTGACCACGCACCGGTGACGCTCACTCTCTCCTCTCCAATATACAGGCCAAGGGCGACTAAATGGAGACTGAACGACTACCTGCTGTCCCTACCAGACGTCCGGACAGAGACGGATGAGATCCTGATGGATTACTTCACGACTAACACTCCGGACCAAACATCGCCCACATACATATGGGAGGCACATAAATGCGTGATTAGGGACCACTTTATACGCAAGGGGTCGAGACTCAAGAGACAAAGAGAAGCCCGTATCACGTCGCTAATACACGACATACAGACAACAGATGACAGTAACAAAAGGGACAACCGCCCCGCACACCAGGCTAGGCTCCTCGAGCTGAGAAGGGAACTGTCCACACTCCTGAACGCCAGCCACCATAGAGAAGCCGCTAGACAAAAAGCATTTTTTGAGGCACAGGGCAACAAGAGTGGTACGCTGTTGGCACGAATGCTGACCAAGCGTAGACAACTGACATACATAGACAGAATTAAGGACAGGAAGGGAACAACGCACCGCCTCCCCACTGATATACACAGGATCATACGCTCCTACTACATGGATCTCTACTCCCTACCGAACCCACAAGAAGCACACGCTCGAGCCAGCCTCGCGGCCCGAATAACAGACTTCCTACACACTAACACACACACGAAAATGGAACAAGAAATAGCAGACGCGTTGGACGAACCCATCGCTATAGAAGAAATTGCGATGGCAGTCAAGGCCTCCAAACTGGGCAAAAGTCCGGGTCCCGACGGCCTTCCACTACGCTACTATAAAAGCTTCGCGGGGACCCTATACACACCAATGCTATCCTCCTTTAATGCGATCCGGGAGGGGCACCACCTGCCCCCGCAGTCCCTACGGGCGCACATCACGCTCATCCCAAAAGAGGGGAAGGATGGCGATTATTGCAATAACTATAGACCTATTTCCCTCATAAACAGTGACACGAAGCTCTTAGCAAAAATCCTGGCGACCCGCCTGCAACCACACGTGCCCACCCTGGTGCACTCGGACCAGGTGGGATTTGTGATGGGTCGGGAAGCCAGGGACAACACGATTCGAGCTCTATCAATAGCCCACGGGGGGGCGGGGGGGGGTCGGGGGCCTTCTCCTGCTATCCACGGACGCGGAGAAGGCCTTCGACAGGATTGGGTGGACATACCTATTCCAGACCCTCACGCACCTCGGCATGGGGGCATACATGCGAGGCTGGATAGAGGCACTGTATAGGCAACCCAAAGCCCAGATACTAGTGAATGGACTTCCTACAGAAGACTTCACGATACAAAATGGCACCAGGCAGGGTTGCCCCCTGTCACCAATCCTCTTCGTCCTAGCCTTAGAGCCATTCCTACAAGCGATCAGAACGAACCGGGACATCATGGGGATAACTAAGGGCACCATACACCACAAGGTTGCGGCTTACGCCGACGACCTTCTCTTCTTTGTCTCCAGACCTGAACTCTCACTCCCCAACATTATTAAAGCCTTCCGTGACTATGGGGAAATATCAAATATGAAAATCAACTTTGCCAAATCATACATCCTTAACATATCCATACCGCACCAACGGGAAACACCCCTCCGCCAGAGCTTCTCATTCCAATGGGCAGACTCTAAAATTAGGTATCTGGGCATCTGGCTCACGCGAACCAACGCGGACCTTTTTAAGGAAAACTTTGCCCAAATGCTGACCACACTCAAGAGAGATGCTGGGGAATGGTCGTACCCCCACATCTCCTGGTTCGGCCGGGTCCAAGTTATTAAAATGAACTTCCTACCACGACTACTATATCTGATGCAGACGATACCCTTGCGGATCCCTAGGACATACTTTGCAACCTTACACAGGACCATGAGAGAATACGTATGGAAAGGGAAGAAACCTAGGCTAAAATTCCCACAACTCACACAACCAAGGGAGAAGGGAGGCATGGCACTGCCAGACTTCCACTTATACTACGTAGCATGCCATCTTCTTAGAATAGTAGAATGGTCAAAACTTAACGTCCACAAACAATGGAAGTCAGTAGAGGAGGCAGACCTGCAGATTCCCATAACATTAACATCATGGCTACCTAGAGGGAGGCGGGACAAGATACCCACATACGTGAGGAATACCCTGCAAGTGTGGCATAGTATAGCAGACAGAGCTGGCCTGACCCCATACCCATCACCCCTGCTCCCTTTGACGCATAATGCAGAGTTCCCACCGGGACTCGACCCACTAGCCCTTAGGAGCATTCTCCCAGAACAGTTACCCAGGCTCCACCACATCTACACGACAGCAGGCCGGAAGCCCCTCTCAGACCTCACGGGAGACCGGCCCCCGACCTTCATACAGACGTTCACATACGCGCAACTGACAAGCTACCTCCAGACCCTACCCCAGGGTGAGGCCTTACGGCGCACCCCCACGGAATTCGAGCAACTATGCCTCGACCCAGAACCACTCCCACACGGGATATCCAAATTATACAGCCTACTCCAAATACAGATCCCAGTGGAAACGCCTAGGTTTAAGGGAAAATGGGAAACGGCCCTAAATCAAAAATTTAGCGATGGGGAATGGGACAAAATCTGCACACTGACACACCACTGCGCGGCCTACAGCAGACACCAGGAGACTGCATATAAACTGCTCACGCACTGGTACCGCACCCCGGATGTCCTACACAGCATACACCCAGACCACCCCGCACACTGCTGGCGATGCGGGACGGGAACAGGGACACATATACACATCTGGTGGTCCTGCGAGAAGATGCAACCCTTCTGGCGGGGGATACACAAACTCATACAGAAATTCTCAGAGCACCCTCCACCCTTTGAACCGGCAGCAATGCTACTACACCATACTAAGGGGCCTAGCAATATCTACAAAAGATCCATGACAATAAGAATACTAAATATTGCCAAACAACTCATTCCCCTACACTGGAGGGACACTGAGCCCCCTACCCTCAGGGAATGGTTCGCGAAAATGGAGGACCTCAGGGTGACGGAAGACTTACACTTGACGGCTACAGATAGGGCACAGCGATACTTAGACATTTGGACGCACTGGATTCTGACAACATCAGGAGATAACTTCCTGGACACACTGGGGGAAGACTGACGGAACCTGAGACCCCAGACCACTGGGAGAACAGATTACTAACACCTGCGAGACTCACATATGGAAGCCTTACCTGCCAACTGGACCCCGTCAGAGGGCCTCCGGGGGGAAAACCCCCCCCCCCCCTTACTTTTTCCCACCTACCCCACCCGTCAACGACGGACAACGGACTGACTGATAGGCGAAGCCACACGGGAACCTTCGCTCATTCTCACACCGAACGCACCAAAACTGACAAAAATGCGGAAATGCACGGTCATGCATAGAGCCGTATAGACAGGCACAACGGGACCTGATGGCCCCAGATGACACGAGACATACTGACCGCTAGAGACCCGAGGGTCACGCACAACAGATAAATGGACGAACTAGGGGCCAGAGAGCCCGCACAGAAGTCTTACCATCAGCAGGACAAGTCAGCACTGGCAATAACACAGTATACGATATAACTGGGCGATATAGCCTCTTCACGCATAATTGCACCTTGCACCCTGTACTGCCCTGGACATACATACTCTGGCAAAGCACCTACATACCGACTGCCCATTAGCGTACACTTACCTTGCGAAATCAGCCTCTGCGCAGGCATCTTCATGCTTTTACATCGCAACGTTTTGTGTTTAACATTGTCACTCATTGTTACTGGATGACTTGCACGTCACCACTGCCGCTCCATGTACCTATTATTTGATTGAGAAGTAACTGCAACGAATTACTGCTGGACCTGCGTGTCCACACCGACAGCCTCTTATAAATTTGAAAATACTGAATAAAAGAAATTTACCAAAAAAAAAAAACACAGACATGTAACATATCCCCAGATAGCTCAGGTCCGAGCGCACATTATTAAGTGAATGGCGCTCAGACCACACGAATACAGTTTAATCGCCATGGAGCTAAAGTCTTTACAGTCAGTTTCATACGAATGGGCTCCATGGGATTCCTATCTGGGGTATAACACATTCAAACAAATCTACTGAACCCCAGGCAGAAAAGCACGAATACAGCTTTTCTGCAGGCAAAAATAAAGTCTTTTAAAAGGGGGCCATAGTCCAAAGGCAGCAGGCGAGCAACCAGGCTTCTCCAATGCAATGTGGCGAGATTGGTCTCGTCACATCTCTCCCCTTTTCCAAACAGACTAACAGGGTATCTGACCTCCTGCCGGTCAGTGCCCTTGTTAGTCCAGCAGCCCACCCACAACAAATAATCAACAGCACAGCCCACCCACAATAAATGGTTACTACACCTGGGTAAAGGAGAAGCTTGTCCATGTCCAGGTGCCTCACCACGGCTGTGCTGGGTACGGGTACGCTGACTTGGTGGGTTGCTGCGTGGGCAGAGACCAGCGGCACTCTGCCCTGTTGCCAGCGCTACTGGGAGGGTAGCCTGGTTGAAGCCTGGTTGTTGGAGGGGGAGACCGACTGTCTCCCCTTTAAATACACCGCTCTGCTGCTGCTGCTGGAGACTGACTGTCTCCCCTTTAGATGCACAGTCCTGCTGCTGGAGACTGACTGTCTCCCCTTTAGATGCACAGTCCTGCTGCTGGAGACCGACCGTCTCCCCTTTGGTTACCCATCTCTGCTGCTGGAGGGGGAGACCGACTGTCTCCCCTTTGGCTAAACAGCCCTGTCGCTGGGGGGCAGGACCGACCGTCCCTACCCCCTGTGCTGGCAGTGTAGAGACTATGGTCCCATCTGCACAGTTGTGGGGCTTACTGTCTCCCCCTGATACATTAAGCTGCCGCTGGGGAGAGGGGGTAACATGCTCCTCTCTCATACATACTTCCAGCTGCGGGGAAGGGAGACCGACTGTCTCTGCTCCCAATACAGAGTCCTGCTGCTGGGGAATGGAGACTGGGCTCCCAATTCCCAAAACATCATACTGCCGCTGGGGAATGGAGACTGGGCTCCCAATTCCCCAAAAATCACGCTGCCGCTGGGGAGGGAGGACACTGCTCTCCTCTCCCTGGACTTCACACTGCCTTCCCGGCATATCACTTGGCTGCTGGGGGGCAGGAACAACTACCTCTGCCCCCTGTATCTCAGCCTGCCGCTGGGGAGGGAGGACGCTGTTCTCCTCTCCCTGCACTTTACACTGCCTTCCCGGCATATCACTCTGCTGCTGGGGGGCAGGAACAACTACCTCTGCCCCCTGTAACTCAGCCTGCCGCTGGGGAGGGAGGACGCTGCTCTCCTCTCCCTGCACTTTACACTGCCTTCCCGGCATATCACTCTGCTGCTGGGGGGCAGGAACAACTACCTCTGCCCCCTGTAACTCAGCCTGCCGCTGGGGAGGGAGGATACTGCTCTCCTCTCCCTGCACTTTACACTGCCGCAGGGGAATGGAGACTGGGCTCCCAATTCCCTGCAGGACCGGTGGAGAGACCTCGGTCCCATCTCTACCGGCCACCTGGGGTTCTTCCCAGTAAAACTGTACCATCTCGTCCCCTCTGAATGGGTCTGGCTCTGGCTCTGGCTCTGTCACCTTGCTGTCCTGCTGAATCTTCTCAATGGAGTGGAAGAGATCTCGGTAGTCCTGCTCCAGTTCCCACTCCAGGGTTGCTAGGTGAGCCAGGTCTTGCTCAATGTCGTGAGTGTCGTCCCAGTCATACCTGCTCTCCCTCCACTCCAAGAGATCACTGAACCGGGCTTGTGTAGGGCTCCCAAATTCAGGCTCTGAAAAAGCCTCCCATAACAAGCCAGGACCATCAAACTCCTCTCCCTCTGGCTTGTCATGCTCGGCTGTCCAGGGCAGGTACTGTGCCCCATACCACCAGAGCGCCTGGTAGGCATCTTCCAGCCAAATCTCCTGCCATACCCGGTGCTCCAATTCCTTCACCCATTCATCTAGGGGCTGCTCTCCCAGGAAGGGCATCCGCAGGGCCACTTGCTTCTGCAACCGCTGCTCTTCACTGGGGAGACTCTCACCCCGCTGGTACTGTACATTATCCAGGGCCTGGTACCAGATGCCTTTCCTTAATGCATCCCGGCCATCCAGGTCCTCCTCCTCGTATGACACTGCTGGTTCCATGCTGTTGCTGTCAGGGTCGCTGTACTCAGACATGCGTTGCCCTCAAATTGTAAATCCAAAGAAATGGTGTCTCCTGTAGCTGTCCTGTAGTCTGTGGGAACGATCCCGCCGCTTGCCACCAATTGTAACGGACCGTTTTGCACAAGGGGTAAAAACCGTTTAGGCGATCGGCCCCCTTTCCAGAGATGCAGGCACAGCTACTGCAGAACACCAAAACTCCCGAACTGGATACAAAATAGCACTCCAACTCCCGAACTGGAACCTCCCAAATAGCTGCTAGCAGACGAACAGGAAAAGCAGACAATCAGCTTACACTCCTGGCAATCAGTCTCTAACAGCATACAGTGAATCCCCCCAAGAACGAGACAAGGCTCCGTGTTGAGGGTCAAGCAGTGGTCTGAGGTGCTGGCACACCCAGCCTGGTTTTTATTACAGTGTTTCAAATACAGGACCACCCACAGGGAGGGATAAAACAACCAATCATATCACAGTTACATCCCACATATTCCCTCCCCTTATCCTGAGAGGAAACTCAATTATACAAACAGTTAAAACATACTTTCTATCCAACTTTCATAACTCCAAAACCATACATCACATTCACATAAAATTACATATTCTCAATCAATCCATTCAGGGGAACAACATATTCAAAAATGGCACAAATCAGACAAGGGGTTCAAAAGTTAGTAAAAAGTCCTTTGTGACTAAATGAAGCATGGCTTTCTGGCCCAAACCAGTTTCAGAGTTTTCTATCCTGGAGATAAGTAATTCAATTATCTCCCAGGACAGACACAAGACTCCATTAAGCACATGGTTGCAAAGAGACACAAAACACTTTAAAATACATAAAGTCACATTTATTACATAAAACACAGACATGTAACATATCCCCAGATAGCTCAGGTCCGAGCGCACATTATTAAGTGAATGGCGCTCAGACCACACGAATACAGTTTAATCGCCATGGAGCCAAAGTCTTTACAGTCAGTTTCATACAAATGGGCTCCATGGGATTCCTATCTGGGGTATAACACATTCAAACAAATCTACTGAACCCCAGGCAGAAAAGCACAAATACAGCTTTTCTGCAGGCAAAAATAAAGTCTTTTAAAAGGGGGCCATAGTCCAAAGGCAGCAGGCGAGCAACCAGGCTTCTCCAATGCAATGTGGCGAGATTGGTCTCGTCACAGGCCATATGTATGAGTTACTATGGAGACACAGCCTCAGTTTATGTATGCGCTTTATGCTCTGTGTATGAGTTACTATGAGGACACAGCCTCAGTATATGTACACACTATAGGCTCTGTGTATGAGTTACTGTGAGGACACAGCCTCAGTATATGTACACACTATAGGCTCTGTGTATGAGTTACTATGGGGACACAGCCTCAGTATATGTATCCACTATATTGTCTATGTATGAGTTGATCGGAAGTCTCGGCCTCAGTTTGTGTTCTTTATTTGCTCTGATAACACAGCCTCGGTATATGACCTCTACATGCTCTATATGTAAGTTGGTGTGGACATTGCTTCAGTGGATCTGTTCACTATATGCTTGATGTATTAGTGGAAACACAATATATGTTAATGATATAAGACACATCCTCTATGAGTCCAATCTAATGCAGGTTTTTTGTGTGGGTTATTAGTCACAACCTCAGTATATATGAGTGGTGTAATATGTGCATGAAGTTCTGTTAAAAACAGCCTCAATTTATCTCACTCATATAATCTCAATATGTGTACAGGCATAGTGTCACTGTATATAGCAGAGGTAGGCTAGGTATGATTACTGTTTAAACAGACTCAGTATATGTAACTGATATATCTGTGTATAAGGTGCTGTTAGAAACATCCACAATGTATGTGATTCACATAATCTGTATGCAGGTTGGTAGTATTAGATAACCCTAATTTATACACTGCATTGATAGATTTAATATATACAAATGATCTAAGGTCTGGGTTTTGCGCTGAAATGTAGCACTGCCCAATTCTAGCAAATACAAATACACTGTTGTACTGGGTAAGTAATTATTGCCTCCTGTGGATTTTCTATTTCAGTTTTTTTAAATGAAGTGGATAAGGAAACATACTGCTTTTGGCTTTGTATTAGATTCCTTCTCCCACAGGTGTTTCAGGATAAGCAATTAACACATTTTACCACTTCAGATGGATTGCAGGTGTTACTGAACCTGTCTGAGTGCCTCTCCCAGGAGAGAAGGAGATCTGAATTTCCAAAATGGAGCATGGTACTGTTTAACAAAATTAAGGCCTTTTTTGTGTGCACTCCTATGTATTTATACATGAGACCATTTCTGAGAAGTTTTTCTATTGCCAAGTATCCTCTCCTCTCTTATCCAGATAAGGAATGTTTTGGTGGCAGTGTTTTATCTTCAGATATATGCTGTTACTGATGCACAGCTTAGAAGATCATGCTGGTTGCAGGAGCACAAATTGGGCTATTAATCGTTCTCATAAGTAGGTAACTCTGAAGCTATTACCTGATTTAAAAAGCTGTTCATAATGGCTTGTTTCTCTCCTGGTCTTAACTTTAGTATCATTTTATTTTTCCGCAAACTTCTACTCTGAAGAATTCACTACTTCTGGTCTGGTTTGTGCTTTTTATTAAGTTTTTAACTCGGTTCTCTGGAATTGGTTTAACATATTCTTTAGAACTGCGTACCTTTCCTTAAAGCATAATCTTTATAATTTGGAGACTGTACAAATTTTTTATATGCAGTATTCTCTTTTATCCCTTGGGGACCTGAGAGTTTGGCAATCCCTTTAGGATATGTCAGGGGTGGCATGCTTTTGGTTCTTAAGGAATTAATGTTCAGAAATTTCTGACAAGATTCCCTTGTGGTGAAAGGGTATATTATAATTTCCTTTCTGCAATTAAATGTATTCTTTTATGCTCATATGATCCAGGTAAGTTTTTGATACTTAGTATTGCAAGTATTTTAATTGACACTGGAAGGTCTTTCTAGTCCCCAGGCCATTCTACCAGGTTTACTATTTCAAGTAAAATTCACCTGCTATCAGAACAAGAGAGGAAATCCCTTAACAGGTAACTCCATTACGGTCCTCTCTTCTGATATTCATGGGGATTCTTCTAGTGGTCCTTATATCTGGAATTTGCAACCGAAGTGTGGCTTTAAGTGGTTGATTCATCCTACATAATATAATGTAATGCAGCCTGTTGATGACAAACATTTGACTGATATGTTTTTCATGGTCTCTGTACCTAGATCGGTATAAGTTATGGTCACTCCTAACATTGCATTGATTTAATACTTATGGATTATATACACTTGTATTGGTGTTGATATCTTGCAGATAATACAAACTGCTTATTATCGCCAAAAGCTCTGCCATAGTACTTCTTCGCTATCTGAAGATAAGGTAAGAATAATACAAACTGCTTATTATTGCCATAAGCTCTGCCATAGTACTTCTTCGCTATCTGAAGATAAGGTAAGAGTAAGTATGCGGTTGTTTGTTCTCATAAGGATAACTGAATATCTTCTACTATCCTGCTTATTATGTGTCGGTTGCCACAATGGATCATGTGCCTCTGGTTACCACCTTCTCATCATTATCCTGCCGATTACATATCTCCTACTTGTGTTACACAACGGTCTCTAATAAATTTGATTATACTGTTTGGCATAATCTGTACTATTTACAATGTTTCTTTGAATGTAGGTACTGACGTGATTGTCCTACTTATAATTTAGGAGTTTCCACAAATTCCACGGTTCATACCGATGTCTCTTTTTTTCTTTCTTTAACTAATCTGTATATGACTCTTCTTGCCCTTGCCTAGTAATGTCATTGGTTTATACCTCTCCTGTGCCTGATCATTATTGTATCAATTCATCCACGGTGTGAGGCTCTGCCTCTTTCTGACAGGAAGGTATTGATTTATTTCCTGTATCCACAGGTAAGTAGTTCACAAGGCAAGAGGAAGCAGTGTGAATCGTCATTAATAATTACATCCAGAGAGTAGTAGGATTCTCAGTGTAATTCTCGCCATGTTTAATAGCATGGTGTGTCTGTTCTCATCCAACCTTCTGTTGTGCCTTTTGTCAAGGTTCTGATCTGATGAGGTCATCAATTTGGTTTAAAATTTTATATCAAAATGGCATTATCCTTCTCTGTCTTATGCTATCATGGCCTTAATTCCTATCTGACTATATTTATTCAGGATATTTCAGATATTGAATGCCAGGAGGTTGCTGACCTTGCAGCCTCTAGATTATTTAACTTGTCTGAGCAGAATGTATGACAACATCCTATTGATGTCTTGTTTGGCATTTTTTAGAGTCTTCTAAGGTTTATGCAGCTCAATAATGGTTTTATAGCTATTGGCTGTTTTTGAACTCTGTCCCTCCCTCGATATATACTGCTTGGGTATTCCCCATGAGTAAATGCTGCCATGAATAATGTCAGGAAAAAAGGAAAATTTGCTTCATACTTACCGTAATTTTCTTTTTCTGATCATTATTCATGGCAGCATTACATTCCCACCCATATACTATAAGATGTGAAGCTAGTTACTAAGACTGCCTGATGGGAAGGGGGAGGATCTATTTATACCACTGTCAGAGTTCTATTTCCTGTCCTTTCTGCTGTGAGGGGAGGAGCTAACCCATGAGTAAATGCTGCCATGAATAATTATCAGAAAAAGAAAATTACGGTAAGTATGAAGCAAATTTTCCTTTTTCTGAGCTTGCTGGGCTTCCAGCATGTGTTCCCTGACAATAGGCATGATGGTGGCCATTCTATCCTGCATTTGAGCTATATGCTCAATTACACTCCTGTGAGGAGTAGTCTCCTGTTCCCAGGTCTCCTTAGCAATATCCAATATTCCCCTGGGATGTCTTCCATATAACAATTCAAAAGGAGAGAAGCCCGTGGAGGCCTGTGGAACTTCCCTAATGGAAAACAGTAGATATGGCAATAAAAAATCCCAATTTCTTCCATCAGCATCAATTACCTTGCGTAGCATACTCTTAAGGGTTTTGTTGAACCTCTCTACTAAACCATCAGTCTGTGGGTGATATACTGAGGTCTTAAGATGTTTAACCTGCAAGAGCCTGCACAACTCTTTTGTGACTTTGGACATGAACGGGGTCCCCTGGTCTGTCAGGATTTCTTTAGGGATACCCACCCTACTGAACATCAACATAAGTTCCTTAGCTATTAACTTTGCAGAGGTATTACGCAAGGGAATGGCCTCAGGGTAACGAGTTGCATAGTCCAAGATGACTAATATATATTGGTGTCCTCTAGCAGACTTTACCAGTGGCCCCACTAAGTCCATAGCGATCCTTTCAAAAGGTACATCAATTATGGGTAAGGGTACAAGTGGACTACGAAAAGTCTTGAAAGGAGCCCTGTACTGGCACTCTGGACAAGAGGAGCAATAGTTTGTAATAGCAGCAAACACTCCAGGCCAGTAAAACCTTCTAAGGACTCTCTCTCTAGTTTTTTCAACTCCCAAATGTCCCCCTAATATGTGGCTGTGAGCCAACTTTAGCACTATATTTTGGTAAGTCTGAGGAACCAACAACTGCTTAATGATGTCTGAATCCCTTTTCTCTACACGGTAAATTATGTCATTTTGTACTTCAAAATAGGGGAACGGTAGGGCTTCTCCTGGCTGATTAGCAACCCCATTTACAACTTTAATATCATTTCTAGCTGTCACTAAAGTGGGATCTTCCCACTGAGCACTTTTAAAATTACCTGGACTGATTCCAATATCAATTAAGTCCTTATCTTTGTCTGCAGTATTAGTAGGCTCCTCACTAGTTTGAGCTGGGTTATCTCCTATTAATACTGGTTTAGGGCAGTACTTTCTCCTTTTTCTTATTTTTCCATCACAATGGTAAAAACCCAAGTCAATATCGGAAAAAGGGAACACATTATCCTCGGCCGATTGACTAATTTCTGATAAAGTTTGGTCCCTCTTTTGTACAGCTGCCCATAATTCTAGAAAGTGAGGAAAGTCTCTACCGATCACTACCTCATGGGCTAATCTAGGTACTACACCCACTCGGTACTTTAAATCCCCATACTGGGTTCCAATATTTACTTCCGCAGTGGGGTATTCCTTTTTATCACCATGAACACAGATAATGCCTATTTTCTGTACATGATCAGGTTTTACACAAGGTATTACAGACTCTGCTACCAACGTAACCATACTACCCGAATCAAGTAATGCTTTAGACATTTTAACATTCACAGTTACACAGCATTTATGAGGGTTATTATCATAGTCATTGTTAACAGTACCATAACAGTTGAGCAAAAATGAACGTGCTCCCTCATCTTTGCCCATATTGCATTCCATAGGTTCATCCTTCAATGGACAGTCTTTGGCCATATGACCATCCTCTTTGCACTTGAAACATTTGACAGTAAAATCTGCCCACCAATTAGTTCCTCTCCCAGGCCTATTAGACCTGGATGCCCCCCTGGTGTTTTGTGTATAGAGCTGCAGCTCTTCAGCTCCCCTTAAACCTTGAACAGTCTTACCAGGTCTTGCAGAATCTTGGGGCTTAGGATTGCGAGGGTTTGCCTGTGAAGTAGGACATAGCAGTTCTCCTGCAGCCACATATCTTTCCACCAAGGCAATCAGTTGGTCAGCTGTATGGGGGTCACTTTGGCTGACCCAGCGACGCAGGGAAGCTGGTAAACCACGCAAAAACCGGTCCATTACTAAGGTTTCCACAATGTGGCTAGCTGAATGGATTTCAGGTTGTAACCATTTCCGTGCAAGGTGTATGAGGTCAAACATTTGGGAACGTGCGGCTTTGTCTGAAGAATATGACCATGAGTGGAACCTTTGGGCACGTACTGCAGAGGTTACACCCAGTCGTGCCAAGATTTCAGCTTTCAATTTGCTGTAGATACTTGCATCGGCTGGTTCTAGGTCATAATATGCCTTCTGCGGCTCTCCACTTAGGAACGGTGCCAGTATGCTTGCCCACTCACCAGCAGGCCATCCCTCCCTCTCAGCAGTGCGCTCAAATGCCAGAAGGTACACCTCAACATCATCTGATGCGGTCATTTTCTGAAGATAGTGGCTCGCCCGAATCACCTTTGGCCCCTGGTATCTTCCATCAGGGTCTCCATTCAGTTTTTCAGAGATAGCTTGGATTTCCTGTTGTAGTCCCTGGGTGACTTTTTGCTGCTCCTCACGGGCTACTTTAAACATCTCCGCTTGTGTCACAACAAGCTGTTTCACCAAGGACTCAGTGCACTCCATTTGTGTTTTGGCCAGGACTTTAGCACACTCTGCCTGGGCCAGCACCAGTTGCTGCAGGGCTGCACTGTTTTCTGCATCTCTCCTGTTAGTCTCCTGTTGCACAGAGGTGGATTGGATCAGAGCCTTGATAACATCCTCCATGTTGAGCTTTAAATGACTTCTACCCTCAGGCTTACGTGGCTGCCCGCATTCTCCACCATATGTAACAAACCACCTCTTTTACAGGTAGGATTGTCACAGATCTTGCAGTAACCACAGCCTTCTAGGGTATACAAAGTCCAGGACACATTCAGCTCAGTTTTCCTTTTTATTCAGTAAGAAAACAGGTGCTTTAAATAATAACAAAACAAACAAAATCCCTTGCTCTTACTTGAGCTCTTACTAGACAGTAATTGCTATCTGCAATTGGGTGGCTTTCCCACTTACCAATTTTCCAAACAAAAGCAATGTCTTTGCAATAAACACAATCTCTCCTAGCTGTCTTTTTCTCCCTCACTCTGCAGCAGGCTGCTCTCTTCTTTTAAAGGCCTGTCTACTAATTGAGTAGCTACAGGTGAGTGCCAATTAGTTAACTCTTAAAATCAGATCCAAGCTGTGGTCTGTTATACAGCAACTAGTGCTGTTGGAGCATTGGCCCACCCTGCTCTCCAAATACTCCGCCCCAGGGACCCATACCAGGTTTTGCAGAGCATCAGCTATGCATATTGCAAACTTTAACCTCTCTCCCTGGGGCATTTAACTGAAAATCCTCTGGTTGCTGTTTAGCAAATCAGGTCTGATGTATCTCCCATCAACCACTATTCCACCTTTACGCTCACAGTACGCAGTAAGTCATACTGTACGAAGTTCGTTCTGTATTGGACTCCAAAATCTCCAGGGGTATTTTGTCTTATCTAGTTGACTGGAAAGGATATGGTCCTGAGGAACGTTGTTGGGTTCCTGCGCCCCGTCTTATCCGATCGTTTCACAACCGCTTCCCTCATAAGCCGGATCCTTCCCGCCCGGTGACCGGTATTTGAGTGGGGGGATACTGTTGCTCCACCGCGTCTTCTAGGCATTGCGCCCAAATCAAAGATGGCGCTGACCACTTGGTCGCACACACCACAAGCTCCGCCCCTCAAATTTATACGGACGTGCGTGTGACGTCACAACGTCAACGCACGCGCACATTCTGGGGTCAGATGTCACCCTCTGACCAATCAGAGCCCAGAGAGGTATATTTAAATCCCTAATTCACTCCAGTTCCTTGCCCTGTCGTGGTTTCCTGTTCCTGGTTCCCAAGAGTGCGTTTATCTTTGTGAATCTGACTTCCTGGTATCCTGATCTTGACTTTTCCCTGGTTATTCCGAATTCTGGTTCCCCTGACTTGGCTTGTTTAAACGGTATCCGAGTATTTCTGGCTTCCTTGACCTCGGCTTTACCTTTGATCATTCTCTATCTCTAGCGTATTAAGGTCCGGTTTACACTCTGTCCTTTTATTTCCTTTCCTTTTTTATGTATTCCTTTTTTATGTAGCCGTGACAGTGCTTCCGCGATTCTCACTGTGAATATCACAATGAGAAGACGCTGGACGTCCGTAGGAAATCATTGAGTAATGCTTTCCAATGGGCAGTTTGAATTCGTGCTCGGCTCTCTTGCATACGGAGCTGACGTCGGCAGAGGTGGAGAGTTCTCCAGCGCTGAGGGAGCCCGGCACTGGAGAAAGGTAAGTGACTGAAGGGGTTTTAACCCCTTCAGCCCAGTGGGAGGGTGGCCCTGAGGGTGGGCGGGACCTAATGACCCTATAGTGCCAGGAAAACAAGTTTATTTTCCTGGCACTATAGTGGTCCTTTAAGCTGTAATGCAATTATCGACAGGCAGTTCAAGCCTAAAGAACTACAGTCCTATTGTGATAGATCAGGGGTTCCCAAACCAGTCCTCAAGTACCCCCTATCAGTCAAGGATATAGGGATTACCCTGTTGTGTCTAAAGTGTTTTTTTTTTCTAAAAACACCTTAGGCACAACTGGGTAATCCCTAAATCGTGGACTGGTACTTGAGGACTGGGTTGGGAACCACTGTGATAGATGATAAATAATTAACTAATTATAATATGGAGAAGTCTAAATGCCATTTCTCAGAAGGAGCAATTTACCAGGGCTTGTACAAGGTTTCCCTTGATCCCAAAAAGAGCCAAAGAATATTGTCTCAAAAGACCCAATGAACCATTTAAACTAACTTTGGCGAGGCAGCTCTACTGGTGATATGCCAGATGGAAATGGCAACAAAATAAAAAGTATAGAACAAACTCTACTGGAAGCCTGTACATGGCTAAATTCACAAAATAACAATCTACAACAGTACGGAAAAAACAGCTAAATAAGGCAGGAACAAAAAAAGGTATTGAGATTGAGAAGGAATTGTTCAGATATATCAAAATATGACCTTCATGATGATATGCTAAAACAACAGTTTGTAAATCGAGGTTAGTCGAGGTTGGTCTATAAGTAACCTAAATAAAGAAATTAATAAGGGTAGGTAATGTAATATGGATCAATCATTAGTGTATATATCTAGAGAAAATAAGGAAAACTCGAATTCAAATTTTTAATTCTAATGAAAATCATAAACAGTTAAAAAAAAAGTTGTGCTGTTTCTTCTGTACACACTCATTGATACATGTCTCTTAAACTTTGACTTTTATGCGTGTATGATGTTAACGTTGTTCTTACTATGAACATAAAAAAAAAAAATGTTCTTAGGAAACATTGGTACATTTTACAAGAAAATTAGATTGCACCTTACATAGGGGACAACCCTAAGATAATTTTAGAGGGCCAGTAAATCTTAAGATGGTTCTGATGTCAAGTTTTATCCTGACCACTATTAATGATTTTATTAATTCATATAAAAATTTGTAAAAGGGATTCCACTACAGGACGCACCATTGTGACATGCTAAAAGAACTAAACTGGTTGTTGCTGGAATCCAGACGCACCCTTCATCTTTCCAGCCTTGTGTTTAAGAGCTTTTCTGGGAAGCTCCCACCCTACCTGAGCAGAATGCTCCTCCGATCCGGTACTAGCACAATATTTAGTCTACCTCAATACAAAAAGAAAGCAGCCCGATCCTCCTTTTCCGTAATTATGGAATTTCAAATCTTCCCCAAGCCTGAAGTCCTTTAAGAGATCCCTCTCTACATACCTCAAAACAGAATGCATCTGTCATGGTTGATTATATAGTTCCTGCCTGTTCTATGTTAAATTTTGTATATATTGTGTATTAATATTGTTTTTGTATTTTATTGTACCATATTGTAACAATGCAATGTTTTGTGGACCCAGGACATACTTGAAAACGAGAGAAACCTTCTTTGTATCTTTCCTGGTAAAATATTATATAAATAAATATTGTGGGAATTGCATTTACTTATTTATAAAAAATATTTTACCAGGAAAGATACATTGAGATTTCTCTCGTTTTCAAGTATGTCCTGGGTTCACAAATCATTGCATTGTTACAATTAGGGGGACCCACCAAAGGGCAAGATTCTCGAGCTCTTGTACTCAGTATTCGCTTCCTACTGTTTCCTCATATTGACTCCTAATTAATTTCTTTTATTTATCACTAGATATGTAATAGTAATAATAACATATACTATTCTATTTTTATATGGTAATGTATGATGTTTTTATTTTGATATTGGAATATGGTGTGATTTCTGCTTCAGAATTATTATTATTAGTAGTAGTATTTTAGATGTTTATATGGAATAGGCAAGTAAGCTATTTAACTGTATTGCCCAGGACTAACAAATATGGCGATACCGGACAATGCATTATCACACGATATGGAATAGCTGCATTACTCGACAAATAAAGATGACATCAGACGCTAGCCATCATTACATTTGCATAGTGACGTTATGGTTTGGTGGCGGAGGGACAGTCAGATGGAAGGTTGAAGAACCCAGAACCAGAAGTATTCACGCAATGCCGAACATGGTGCCAACTTTAATTTCTGAGTTGGCAATATATTAGGGGCACAGCGAGTGGAATGAACTATGCACATTGAGGAAGACCATCAGGTCAAAACCCGTTGTGCTATATACTGTTGTGGACTTTTCTGCTACTTTTGTCTGTTGCTAGATTTGCACAGATTTTTATTTAGTTTTTTACGTTTGCTACAATAAATGTGTTAACTTTACCTTCATACCTAACTGGCTCTTGGTTCCTGAAGGAGTGGAAAAGAATACTGGAAACAACAGTGAAATATTTATATAACTATATGCCTGCAGAGTCGGCGCCTAGTATAAATGGCATTGAAGATTGTGAGTTACTAATTGTCACTATTGGTTTCTATATTTGTCTTGTTTTTTCAGTATTACACTGAGAAGTGTTCTGTTTTATAATTTTAGATGCATTGTGGATTTCCTTCTCTAATTAAGTGGACCGAGTGACTAAGTGTTTATACATCTTTTACTTTACTCACTTTTTGTGTGTGATTTTAAATTGTGACCCCAATCTTTTGTATTTTGTAAAGACACACAGATACAAACAGACATGCATACAGATACACAGGCACACATATAGATACACAGACACACATACAGATACACAGACACATACAGATACATAGACACACATACAGATACACAGACAAACATACAGATACACAGGCACACATACAGATATACAGACACATACAGATACACAGACAAACATACAGATACACAGGCACACATACAGATATACAGACACACATACAGATACACAGACAAAAATACAGATACACAGACACATACAGATACACAGACACACATACAGATACACAGACACATACAGATACATAGACACACATACAGATACACAGACAAACATACAGATACACAGGCACACATACAGATATACAGACACATACAGATACACAGACAAACATACAGATACACAGGCACACATACAGATATACAGACACACATACAGATACACAGACAAAAATACAGATACACAGACACATACAGATACACAGACACACATACAGATACACAGACACATACAGATACATAGACACACATACAGATACACAGACAAACATACAGATACACAGGCACACATACAGATATACAGACACATACAGATACACAGACAAACATACAGATGCACAGGCACACATACAGATATACAGACACACATACAGATACACAGACAAAAATACAGATACACAGACACACATATAGATACACAGACACATACAGATACATAGACACACATACAGATACACAGACACATACAGCTACATAGACACACATACAGATACACAGACACATACAGCTACATAGACACACATACAGATACACAGACACATACAGATACATAGACACACATACAGATACACAGACAAACATACAGATACACAGGCACACATACAGATATACAGACACATACAGATACACAGACAAACATACAGATACACAGGCACACATACAGATATACAGACACACATACAGATACACAGACAAACATACAGATACACAGGTACACATACAGATACACAGACACATACAGATACACAGACACACATACAGATACACAGACACATACAGATACACAGACACACATACAGATACACAGACAAACATACAGATACACAGGCACACATACAGATACACAGACACATACAGATACATAGACACACATACAGATACACAGACAAACATACAGATACACAGACACACATACAGATACACAGACACATACAGATACATAGACACACATACAGATACACAGACAAACATACAGATACAGAGGCACACATACAGATACACAGACACACATACAGATACACAGACACATACAGATACACAGACAAACATACAGATACACAGACACATACAGATACACAGACACACATACAGATACACAGACAAACATACAGATACACAGACACACATGCAGATACACAGACACACATACAGATACACATACAGATACACAGACACACATACAAATACATAGACAAACATACAGATACACATGCAAAAATTTACCAAATTTTTGCTACACTCTTGTTTCTTAGAGAAGGTTGGCTTCTGCTGACTGAGGCTGTGAGGAAGTAGAGTTTGGTTCTGCTGTTTGCACAAACCTCCATTCAGACTCTACCACCTTAATTTCTCCTCCTGTGAGGATCTGTGTCTGCAGCTGGGAGGAAGTGACAGACTCTTACTTCCTCCTAACACTGGATGCAGATATGAGTGTGCATTAGTCATCAGTCATCTGGTTATACGCTGCAGGTGCCTGCAGCGTATGACCAGGTGCTTGATGACCAATGCATGGGCCACCCAAAGGGCCTTTTCTGCATGCAGGTCACACTGGCTATACCGGCAGTAACTCAACTGCTGACTCACAAGTTTTTGAACGCCCAGTCCCAGCACATAGTACATAGCGCACTGTATGCCACCAAAATCTATAATGAAGCCCCATATCAGTGACCTTGGCAGCATGTCCTTCTTAGCGAGTGGTTGACTACATGATATATACATGCACAGGACTGGCGCCACCTTTGACAAGATAGGCACCGGCCTATAGCACACATTTGGAAGGGGTGCCCCACGCCGTCACACGCGGCACTTCTTCATCCTACATGTGCCGCGGACCATGGTGCCAGTACCGACATGCGGCACTGAGGAGAGAGGGGCACAGGCACCTCTCTGAAAAGAGTGATTCAGTGAGCGCATAGACAACTTATTCCAGCGCCCGGTTTGTGTACCAGGCAGCTGCATTTTATAATTCTTAGCCAGCCTCCAGCTCATCCTTATTTTAAGGAAGAGCTAGAGTTTAAGTTAGAACAGCAGGTGCCCTGTCAACAGGGAGGAGAGGGGGAGAGGGGGGAAGGAAGGGAGAGAGGGGGTGGGGAGCCTGCATATAACATGACTCTACCCCTGCTCCTCCCCTCTCCATCTACGAGAACTAGAAGGTTGGTGCAGACCCTCACTTGTTGCGGATCCAGCCCCAGCCAAGCCATGAACAATCCCAGTAGGAGACGGATCAGGAGTCTTGGCTGGGTGACAATTATTGCTCGATCAATAACAAGGTACTCTACCTATTATTATTTTATTTACATACATTGCCCCTTGTAAAGTACAGAATAGGGGACAGCATGCACTTTATTTAGAGGTTAGAGGGCATCACACATGATAAATGATGAGGTTATGGGGACAGCATATTGTGAAGTTAGGGCCTAACCTCAAAATAATGTTGATGCTGTCAACCATAACCTCATAATAAACCAACTAGATACATATTGTATTGCACACCCACAACCAAGCTACAGAGTGTGTTTGCAATAGGTACAATAGGTACTACACCAGCAGCATCCTAAACCTAGGGTTAGTCACTGAAGGGAGAATTCTTAGTGAATTTCAAATTGAAGGTCAGAGTAGCCGAACTCAAAGCGTAGCTAACTTATGGAATTTTTCCAGTTTAAAGGAGCAAAAATGTTAAATGCAACAATCAGCAGCTCTGTGGTCCATGGCTCAGCCTTTTCCCTACAGATAGTGGCGAGCGCTCGAGTCCAAGCTGCGGGTAAGGAGTATGCACAGAACGGAGTATCCCAGCTTCCTGACGTACTGTTCAGAGGCAGACTTAGAGCTTTGTTGTTTATACAACTCGCTGCAGTTCTAAATCTGAGAGATAGTGCTGGGTACTCTGCTCTCTGCACTACTAGCATTGCAATTATGCAAAGTTGTGATGGTACTTAGATGTTTTATCTTTCATTGTACATTGTGTCTGAAGAAGAGATCTGAGTGGTCTTTAAAGCTTGCACTGTTAATACACTAAGTTGGGGAATGGAATGTCACCCTCATCTCTACTAACACTCCTCTACACTTTCATATTCAGGGAATAAACCATTAAAGGGTTTCTACCCTAATGACCCACTGCCAAGCAATGTTCAGGCCATACTAGCTGTGCTGTTTGCTTTGTAGATCATTTTTGACCTAAATGTTTTCAGCTTTCAATTGACCACCATTCACTGTTTAGTAAATAAACCCTTAATCCATATTGGTCAGGATAGGCGCACTATAATGACCGCAGAAGGACGCACCCAAGTCCTCTAACGGTGTGATAAATAACAATTTTAAAAAAATGTTTTTTTTTGGAAATCTTAAACAGATTTATGGCTAGTGTTCTTTACAGCTTCTAGTGGAATCATGAGAGCAAGAGCTCGCGTGTTCTGATAATGTACATTTCATGGGAGATAACCTCTTGGCTCAAAGAACAGAGATAAAACATCATTAGTTACTTTTGCATGTGTTAAGTACAAAGTACACTCTCAGTAAATACATGAATCTAGTGTCTTTCAGTGAGAGATACACTGTGGTCCATATATGGTTGAACAAATATTATACAGCCCAGGGCGCTATTGCACACCAGCAGTCCAGGATTTGCCATTAACTCAATAGTAACAGACCTAGGAAAGGCCTACAATTTTGGACTCTTGATGTTCTTTGAGGGCTGAGTTAGGAACCAGTGGGTTAGCCAATGGCTGTTCAGGCATTGTAAGTTACAAATTGCATTGAAAGTCAGCCAGGTATTTTAAGTCAATCTGATTATTGCCTCCAGGAGGATGAGTTAAAGGTACATTCCAAGCACCATAACCACTACAGCTTACTGCAGAGCGTTTGTAGGCAAATAATTCTCAAGCACCACTCCTGTAAAAAAATTTTTTTAAATAGTCAAAAGATAAAGATTTAAAATGATACAATTATATAAAAATGCTATGGATATACATAGTGTGTATGTATGTCAGTTTATAAAAACAGCAATAATTACATGCTCAGGGTTAAGGGTGATGGGAGTTTGCACCCAGACCAACCCAGATGACTTTATCCCTGTAAATGCCACCTACTTCACTGGTTACTTTATGGCCATCACACGCTTGGCAGGATTTTCTCTGAAAAGGCAGTGTTACATTAAAAAGCCTGCAGAGACAGGCTATGCACACCAGAACAACTATATTAAGCCTTTAAGGACACATTGCAGAGGAGGCCAGGTGGGGAGCAGACAGTAAAAGGTCTGTAGGGCTTCGCTTCCACCAACTTTAGAACTGGATATTGGGTAACACATTGACAGTTACAATCCATATTAATCTACATATTGCCTAGGCTTGTGATGGATTCTATAATGTCATTTAAACATTGTTCCACAATCTGACTGATTAATGACTTGTTAAGCTTGTGACAATAGAATTGTCCCAACCCCTTCACAGGCGTTCCCTGTCTATCCGTAACTAGAGGTCACAGAACGAGCTCTGGGAACATTCTATCTCCCGTACTACTTGATGTTTCATGTTTTCTTCTCAGCAACTGAAATGGGAATCTTCATCCAAACTGTCGCTTTGTGCTGTCTGATGCTGGGTGTCTCTGTAACAGGTGATAAACAATATACAGATTATCTATTGGATGTCAGAAGAAATATGGAGTTTTACAAGTTACAAAAAATATTTTATAGCATTGACCATCACTAACTGTCAGACTGATTTTCCTTGTTTTGTTAACTTATGTGATTGGGATTTTATATCGGAAGTGTTTTAGAATGTATCCCATTGCTGGAGGGTGTAAATATCTGATGTATACAAGAGTTTATGCATTAATCACTGAACTGCAGTGTAGTGAATTGTAAAATTTCTAAATTAAGGGCAAAAATATATATCTTAGTTTCTTCACAGCTTGAAATTTCAGACTACATTTTACAATTCACTATAATCCAATGTTTGGTGAATAATCCCCTGCAGTGCAAGGAATTGACATAGGTACCAACAGTCCCAAATTTGCTGCGACAGTCCCGCATTTTGGGGTTCTCTTTCAGCAAAAATTGGTCTCTGTCACCTGTCCCTCATTTTAAAATTTGCCGGCAGATTACTAAATGCGTGAGGGGACTGAGCACTTGCACCATGCACAGAGCACTTTAACATGGTCTGTGGGAGGAGGTATACTGCCTGGCATCCCGCTTAGGTCTCCCATCCCATTGACGGGCAGACCTATACCTTGCACAGTGCCACAGGTGGACAGGGGACATTGGCAGGTGTGACTTTAGTGACTGAGAGCATAATCTAGGTTTGCAGTGAGATAAACTGATATTACATCACACCAAGTGCAGGTACCAGGATTGTTATCAGTAAGTCAATCTGCACCTCTGCATTTAGCCTAAACATCCCAGCGTTACATGTGACATTAAATCATTCCCACAATGGATTTCTCCTTAAATAGACACTAATTGTACCAGAATATTCACTGAGTAAGATTATCCTCAATAATGGGTCACATGTGCTGTAAATCCAGCCCTGAGTGAACTAAGAACTTTGGAACAGTGCAATCTACACATCATTCCCTGTTCATACACTCTGGGATCCAACATTCTAACCTGTGTCTGGTCTCTAGAGATGACAGTAATTTCTAAAACTACCCCCAATGAGAATATCAAGCATTAAATAATATATCTTCACAAGTAGGGTGAGGCACCGAGAAAGCCTCTGGCATAACAAGGAGTTACTGCTTGATCTATAGGGCAAGGGTTACAAACAATACATCATGGGGTAAGGAGGGTCATGCGTAACTGGCCTGGTTCAGAGAAAGACCTAACCTAAGCACACCAGGCCAAAGACCCTAAGACCTTAACAGATTAGGGGCAGATTAGTCTATGCAGCACTAAAGTTATTTGGGCAGGCCTCCGAACCATCCCGATTTCTCAGTCCAGCTTTTCAGGTCCTGTCCCACCGTCCTGTTGGGACACCAGGGAACTGTTCCTAAAGAGTGTAGTGTGAGTACATCATTAGAGGCGCTCACTCTGTACTCAGGGAATGAGGACTCTAGCACTGAAACAGTGCTCCCTGTGTGGTCTTTGCTCAGCGGGTTGGGACGGCTTGATTGGCAGGCAGCCTGATATGCATTCACACCGGGCTAACCTGCCAGTAATTTGGGGAGACTCAAACCTTCCCAGGCAGGTCTGTCCCCTTTGGACATGATCACTGCACGGGCTTTGCCCCTTCACCCCTCCCTATGTTGGGGTGGGGGGTGATTCTGCAGTTTGTGTTGTACCTGGGGAGGATATCGGTGCCTGTCTGGACACATGCTATGACAGTGGCAATCACATTTCAGGGGAGCAGCGGATCACAAAATAACCATCAGGCAGCTAGGACCTAATGCAATGTATAGGCCTGGAACTTCAGCTGCAAGCAGACCCTGGTCCATGGGGCAAAGTAGAACAGTCACCATGGAAACCACTGGAATATTCATAAACATAGATACTGGTTGCTTCTGTTAGAACGTTTAGATGTATTTGGCAAATATGTCTGTTTTTCCAACAGGGGTGTCTATGTTTCAAGCTCCATTTAACAGTGAACTATGGTGCCTACAATGCTCTGTCAGCAAAATGATAAAATCGGGCAGTCATTCAGGCCTGTGATAAAATATAAAGAAGATAAGAATGATTTAGTGTTTTTCATATGAGGAGTAATCTAGGATTGCTGGGACCTCTGTACATTGTATTGTACAAACGCACGAGCCAAAGTCTAATTACTGTGATAACCTGCATTGGCCAAACCCTTTAAACAGTTTATCATACATACAAAATATACCAATAGCAGTCTGTTAGATACATCACATACTACAATAACAGTTTATTATATAGACACGATATACCAATAGCGGTTTATAATAAATACCAGATATGCCAATAGCAGTCTGTTATATACACCACATATTTCAATAACAGTTTATTATATATGTGGCAAAGATGCCTCTGCCACAAGTTCCTGTAGGAGCCTGCTGGGTAGCCTCCTGCCCAAGGACTATAGGCCATGTAACAGACATGCTAAAAGACTGTGTTCGTGGGATTTCCCTGTATGGTTTGGGAACTGAACAAACCCACAAAGGTCCACCCGGATGCTTGTTAAGTCCTATTGACACCTTTTAATGATTCACACCTCAGTCGGCTGGGTGGCCGCCATTCGAATGCATGAACACGTGGTGGCAGCCATCTTGTTCGCACAAACACAGGCAGTGGTTATCACGGCACTGCCGAGTACTCACTCGCTTCTAGGCTCCCATGGGCTCCTCATGGTGGAGCCGCGGCACTTTCCGCTCTCCAAGCCTCCTCTCCTGGGTCTGCGGTGGTTCCCTGACTTCCTTTTATAGACCCTGCTTCCTCCACCTGTGGTGGCTGATCGCATCTCCCTATTTAAACCCTACACGCCTCTCAGTCGGTGCTTGGTTATTTTCCTTGCTCCTGTATCCTAGCCTTTTGACCTGATTCCTGATCCTTGGACTCCTGGCTAAGGGGCTGAAAGTGCTAATGGTGTCCCGGCGATAGCTAGGAAGCGTGCTTGGCGGAGGTACCCAGTCGGGGTACCAGGCGGTCAGCCACAATATATACCAATATCAGTTTATCATATATACAGCTGGACTTTGTGCTTAGTGTATGATTAATAACTTAATAAAGGGGATAATTAAATGAGTAAACTTTTTAATCTTGTTATGACGCCCATGAAACGTGTTATTGTGTGAAAATCTGAAGAATACAAGAACCAACCACGTTCATTCTACCGTAATGTAACCGTAATGTAACCTGTAAACTACTACAATCACATACATATAAGTATGTTAACGCTATATAAATAAAATATACATACATAGCCTGGGGCAGAGGAGGGGCAGTTGGAGCCTGGGGCAGAGGAGGGGCAGCTGGAGCCTGGGGCAGAGGAGGGACAGGGAGTACATGGGGCAGAGGAGGGGCCGGGGGAGCCTGTGGCAGACAAGAAGCAGGAGGAGCCTGGTGCAGAGGAGAAACAGGGGGAGTCTGGGGCAGAGGAGGAGCTGCGGGAGCTGAGGAGGGGCAGGGAGAGCCTGGGGAAGAGGAGGGACAGGGAGAGCCTGGAGCAGAAGACTGGCAGGGAGATCCTGGGGCATAGGAGGGACAGGGAGAGCCTGGGGCAGAGGATGGGCAGGGAGATCCTGGGGCAGAGGAGGGACAGGGAGAGCCTGGGGCAGAGAACAACATATACATTTGAAATGACAGCAACTATTTTAAGTACAAACATTTTTCTAATATGAGTAGAACTATTTATGGAGATGGACTACCAAGGGGTACACAAGTGAAAACAAAATGTTGGGAACCACTGCCCTAGTCCATTTCCTCTCAAGTCCTACTCTCTTTAGGATCTATTTTTTTCTATATTTTGCTTTTTCTTAGGGCAAGAAAATGCTCAACCTGTAGTGGCTACAAAGTATGGGAGACAAAGTGGGAAATTGGTGACAGTAAGAGGTACAGAGCGTAGAGTACATGTGTTTCTTGGGATTCCTTTTGCTAAGCCTCCTGTTGGAGAATTACGATATGTCCGTCCGCAACCCCCAGAACCTTGGAACTCCCTAAGAGATGCAACTAAAGACCCTCCAATGTAAGTATTAAACATAACAGTATGGCATTAAGGTATGCAGAGCTTCTCCAATTCATAAATAATTAGATTTAAATAGCTGATATTTGTTTAGTCAATTTTACAAATACCATTATTCAACACCAGGGGGCGCCAATTTACCTCATACGTACGTGGTCAAAGCTGAGAATCTACAGTATTGCTTGACGTTTAATGGTCATAGCATCTTCATATTCACCGCATATCGACACTCCTTCGCAGAGTACAGAGATATCATACAATATGACTGGATTTCGTACACTTACCATTTTTGAGTTCCTCTGTTAGAAACAAGTATGGATTATTCATTAACATTCATAGGGTTATTCAACACACTGTGAGATATTCACAGTCAGTGTAACATACATTTTAGGTCAAAATAATAATAATTATTAAAAAAAAAAATGGTTATTAAACCGAAAACACGGCTGCCGTGGAGAATATTTTTTTTTAAATATTGGCTACTTTGTCCAAGAATTTAAAATTAATATTCTGAATATTTATAGCATTCTCTAAATTCCGCATACTCCTGTTCTGGATTATCAACAACATTCT
This sequence comes from Pelobates cultripes, assembly GCA_933207985.1. Taxonomy (NCBI): domain Eukaryota; kingdom Metazoa; phylum Chordata; class Amphibia; order Anura; family Pelobatidae; genus Pelobates; species Pelobates cultripes. The sequence continues at coordinate 12,846,766 of OW240923.1, read as the reverse complement.
GGGGTCATTCAAAATTTGCAAAATTTGTACATTGTTCTCAAATTTGGATCCAGCAAAATGGCTGAAATCTTACTGTAAATTAAATTGTAGAGATAGCTTAATTCATTCCACTTGTGACAGGTGTTTACAAAGTAAAGAAGAAACAGTGAAAATGACTGAGGCCTTCAGAGCAGAGTGTACGGTTCCCCCACTTTCGGAGGACTGCTTGTATCTAAATATCTACACTCCCGGAGATCGAGACAAGGATTCCAAGTTACCAGTGAGTACTGATACATTATAGCAAGGTTGGAATTCTGCCTGATTTACTAATAGGCGGGAGCAGAGGAGAGAAGAACACCTTGTGAGTAGGTACATTTGACTTTTGTCCATCTCCACTATCTCCCACCATCTCGCTATGCCACAGCCAGACTGTTGGTGGCTGCAATGTTCACCAGTCTAACGATGTTTGTGCCACTGTTAGAATAGATCTCTCTTCCAACCACCATGTATCATTAGTGTTTGCACTGTGACTCCTATTACCTCCGTAAGACATTGTGTGATGAACACAACCAAGGCCCATGTTTTTGGGCCAGTTTAGGCCATTTATCCTGTATGCTATGTACTTCACCACTATATCTCTTATATATTATAAGGTTACATAAGACTGGTTTATGAAAAATGAAAATAGGGAACAGGCTGCGCCAAATATTAATGTTAACTAAACAAGTGTATGAACACAATATATCAATGTAAAATAGCTTAAGTAATAATAGCTTATATTTTGTAAAATTTATACATCGTCTCTCATCTCTAAACCAACACTATACACTACAGTCCCGACACGCGTTTCACCATTACGGCTCTTCCAGGGGACTTCCTGAGTTTAGAGCCGTAATGGTGAAACCGCGTCTGGACTGTAGTGAATTGTGTTGGTTTAGAGCCGTAATGATGAAACGCGCCTCGGGAATTGCTACTTTGTTTCATCTCTCCCTCCCTGGTTAATTAGTGAGTGGACAAGTGTTACTTTTGTTACTTTATTTTCCGTCTATATATTTCTTCTGCACATCGCAGCTTACAGTGCTATTATTTCCACTAAATTACTGAGTTATAGCAAACAGCTTTGGACTTATCTTATCTTTTTCAAATTTTGTATAATAATTTTTGTTTAATATTATTTTATTTAGATTGTTTGTCAATTTAAATATGATATTCTCCTATTCCTTGTAGGATTCTTTACCTACCAAAGACATTGACTGGATTCACTATATTGGTGTGCAAGTTTTTAAAAAATATTTGTGTGAGGGGCAAATAAGGCCGTATAGGAAGTTAAAGGGAAATAAGTCGGTTGAGGTGTGCCGGAACCGACGTCTTGGTAGGCCTGTAATGGGTGCCCTCTGCCCACCCATGAGGTGTAATGAAAGTATAGATAAAGGGAGTGGAGGGTGGGGACATGCGAGTCGCTAAAAAACGTAGGAAAGGTAAGTATGGGGGTTTAAATAGGTACCATGCCTCTTTTGTTTATAGTGTATTCCTCCTGGGGGATACCCCCTCCCACCCCCACTATTAGAGTAACTTGATAATCTCTCCCTAGATGATTTCTTTTGCTTAGTTATTCTAGTAGATAAACACAAAAAGAAAAAAATCTTGTGCTATATTGTCTTAAATAACATAAACAATAGCATCAACAATAGCAGAATGGCTAATGGAAAAGCACTCACAAACACAGACTGGTTAAAGTAAAACTCTTAAATATCGGACTCAGGGAGGATCAGCCCCTGGTGTGCGTAGGATCCTATCGATACACTTCCAGCCATCAGGTAAAGTATATAATAAGTATTTATTTAAAACAAACAGGTTAAAAAAACTTATTCCAGCATCAGTGTCCCATAACAGCTCACCAGCCCCTTCTACAATTGAGAGTGTGTCCGGCACGAGCCCAAACAGGAAGTAGACAGTGATCACTGATCGGAACGAGCAACCAAGCCTAAGAGAAGAATGGGAATGGGCAGTTGTTGTACATACCGGACACGCTCTCAATTGCAGAAGGGGCTGGTGAGCTGGTATGGGACACTGATGCTGATGCTACAATACATTTTAAAAAAAATCTTTTTGATTTAAATAAATACGTATATACTTTACATTCACTACGACTGATACCTTTTTGAATCTTATTACCAGGATTATTTTGTCGGTTGCTGCAATTTGTACTCTTTGGTTTATTTTGCGCCATCTTATTTATATATATATATATATAAATATATATATATATATACACATACATGTTTAGATGTTTTACAATCTGTTCCCTGACTAATCTAGGTTATGGTATTCATTCACGGAGGAGGGTTAGTGATTGGAGCAGCGACGATGTACGATGGGTCTGCGCTGAGTGCGTATGAAAATGTTGTGTTGGTGTCGATCCAGTACAGACTGGGTTTACTGGGATTCTTCAGGTACTGTACTGAACTGGGCATGTAATATACTATGATCCCTATCCCAAACCTGCACTTGTTTTCCTCTGAACCACCATCAGCAAAATGACCGTATTCCACTGGAGAAGAATTTAAAAATGTATAGAATGTCCAAAAACTAAAACAAAACACACAGGCAGACATTATTTCTAATCATTCTTCTGGAGCTGAGAACTAAACTCCCCTTTCTAATTCTTGTATACCCAGTACCGAGGACTTGAAAATACCTCCAAATCTTGGATTTTTGGATCAAATTGCTGCTCTTCAATGGATTCGCGAAAATATTAAGGATTTCGGAGGGGACCCTCGATCTGTTGCTATATTTGGGGAATCTGCAGGAGGACTGAGTGTTTCTGCTCATGTAAGTTTCACCTAATCCATTCTTTGACTAGTCTATTAATTATCACCCAGGACATATTTGAAAACAATGGGGGTATATGATTATTCATTTCTTCCTTCCTGGTAATATGTTTTCAAAGCAAGTCACCCTCTTTCGCATAATTTCAGCCCACCGGTATGTCCCCTCGAGTGATATAATGTGTATATGTAATGCATGTTTATTTTAAAGTTAATAAATGCGTTTGCATTTGTGTTTTTTAAAATCACCTTCTGTGCCCCCTCCTGTTTTTTCTAATTATTTCTTTTTTGCCTATTTGCATACATTTTAGGTGTTATCGCCCTTATCTAAGGGATTGTTCCACAGAGCCATTGCCGAGAGTGGAACAGCAATAATGCCTGGACTTATAGCCACCCAACCTAAACGGATGGCTGCAGTAAATCGCGTAAGCATCACGTAAAGTGTATGTACATACTGGAGGCTACAGTCTATTGCTATACGAATCAAAAATTACATTACTAAACTAGGCTGTTATTAGGGGTATATTGGATCTGTAAATACTTTTAAAAAATAATAATTCTCTGCATATTAAGCAGTTGGATTTGATTGTATTTTTTTTAACCAAAATTGGTGCATTTTTTTTGGCAGCTCATTGCCAATATATCTGGCTGTGATTTGGCAGAGGTGGCGGACTGCTTGAAGTTGAAAACGGAAGAAGAACTTCTTTCAATCATTTCAGAGATGGTATGGAATTTGTTGGGGAAACTTTTTACCTGTGGTCAGCGTGTAGCCACAACTGCTTATGTATAAATTGGGATTAGGTGTGATATTTCCGGTGACCTCCAGGGACCTGGAATGAGGTCAAGGTCAGGTAAAGCAGAATTGTGCAATGTCAGAGCTGGTCCAGTTTGCTACATTCGATATAATGAAGGAGCTGTTAGTAGGAGGGTTGAGCACAAAATATTGTAACTGGTTAGACCAGGCTTCCCCAAACTCCACCCCTCCAGATGTTGCTGAACTACAACTCCCATGATTCTCAGCCTATCTATTCCATTCATAGAATTGTGGGAGTTGTAGTTCGGCAACATCCAGAGTTTGGAGAAGGCTGGGTTAGACCAAGGAAAGAATCAGGAAAAAAGGACAGACTTGGTGCCAATCTCAATGAAGGGCTTTAAAAAGCAGTCACTAGACAAACAACAGCTGGTTATATAAGAGTAGATAACAAGGGCAGAAAACAGAGAAAGCCAGAACAGGTTACAGTGTCAGCCCCTAGTAATGTATATCCGACAAACACTGTAAGAAATAATTTTGTCTCTGCACAGAAGTTTATACCTTTACCTGGGTGTGTTGATGGCGAGTTCTTTCCCAAACCCGCAGAAGAGATCTTGGCCAATAAAGAGATGAATGATGTTCCGTTAATGATTGGTGTCAATGACCATGAGTGCGGTTGGCTCCTTCCATCGGTAAGATCTTTTCCCAGAGTCCTTCTACTAAACTATTTTATCATTTCATCCACATTCCCCTCATATGTTTAGAGTTCATTAAGAAACCATAGCTTCCAGAACACATAGGTTTTATAACAATAACATTAGCATTAAATTATATTATTAAGAAGACAATACATGTTTTATTCTTGAATATCATTTGGCAGAAATGTTCCACTGAGACATTTAGATGTGTTTAATTAAAATTATTATTATTTTACCAGTCCTTGAACATGAGTGGACTAACAGAAGGAATGGATAAGGAAATGGTCCGATCTACCCTGAATTCTTTCCATTTCTTGGTAAGACCCATGTACAGTTTATATCTGAATATCATGTGCCAGAAGGATGAATTTTCACAAAAACCATAGTAGCAGGCGTTTAGATGGTATATAATAACAGTGGGAAGGCAGAGAGCAATATAGTATAAATATGGAACCTGTCAGACTGTGTGCGTGTATTATTATCAAACTCACATATTTTAGAGCCATTCTGTGCCCAGAATAGCACACCTCACCTCAATCTCTATTTCAGGGATGTATTCTCTCTGTTTCTATAAGGATAGGTAACCCAACACGCAGAATAAGGACACACAAGTACAGGAAAAATAGTAGATTGTAGTATGTATTACTGGACCTTAGAGTGGCATGGCTTAACATGGAAAGAACATGAGATAGAGGTGTCAAATAACAGACCAGGTTCAAGAGCAGTGGAGATATATTAAGTCAGTAATTAAGCAAAGGTCAGGGTCACAGGGAACAGAGTAGGAGAGACAAGCCAAGATCAATAACCAGGAATCAGAGTATAGAAAAAAAACGTGTTCTCAGATAACCAAACTGGAAACCACAATGGGGCATTTAGCAGATGTAAAGCTCATGTATTCATAGGCCTGGGGGCGTTTCCTTGGTAGCCATGCCCCAAAATGTGAGTAGGCATCTATAATGTAGTGATTATGTCACAATGTGGGTGTGGCTTAATGGGCAACAAAAGGGGTGGGGCTACAGCATCTGGCGCCAGAAACGCTAACAAAGGTGTCTTAGGGTGTGAAACTGAATTGGTGTCCACTTGGGGTTTGCAGGGGCACCAGGTAAGGGATGTAGCACAAAGATATGTATCCTAACAGTTTGTGAAATTAAACAAAGATCTATCTCTCTATCTATTTATCATTTCATATATTGTAGAAAGAAAAATGAAAAACCTCAGAAAAAGAGAGTGCTCCACAGGAGAAGTGTCAGCATTTTTAGTAGAATTTCTACTAACCTGCTTATTTTATTTTTTAGGGGATCTCATCTGATGAAACTCGTTTGTTGATGGAAGAGAAATTTGGAACAGATGACCGTTTTGAACTCCGAAACCAGTTATGGCATCTGTGCGGTGATTTGATGTTTGCTATACCTGCTCTTAAAACTGCAAAGTATCACCGGGGTAAGTGACATAAACAGAGATTTACGTGTGCACATAGAACAAGTAACAAGGGGTTCATGTTCTACTGCTGAGAAAGACATGTTTTACTAAGCTCATACATCGTAGACATAATTTGACAATACTTGTCTATTTTTCTTTGTGCTTCTCATTTGTATGTCTGTCCTAAAAGACATAGGCACATGCAAGGATTGTGCCAGTTAATCCAGGTACACATAAAATGCATGGTTCAATTGTCCACACTGCCCAGATATAAATCCTTGCCTGGAGCTATTTCTCAATTCCATATAGCTCATTGTTCAGCTCTTAATTAAACATTGTTTGTTTAAGTTTTATCCTATTTGTAGAATCAAATTGACTTTCCAATCTTGTAGATTCCGGGAATCCTGTTTACTTCTATGAATTTCAGCATCGCCCTTCCAACTTCAAGGATACAAAGCCAGATTTTGTCAGGGCAGATCATGGAGATGAAATTCTGTCTGTTTTTGGAGCCCCGTTCTTAAACGGAGATGTCGTTTTCAAAGGTAAGTCACCCAATAGTAAATAATGGGAATTTCTTCTATTGACTAGATTTTATACTTCTCTTTATGTGTTTTTCAGTTTGAATAATGAAAATATATCACTTTGCTTCCAAGACATAGCTACAGATGAAGAAATTGCCCTCAGTAAAACCGTGATGAAATACTGGGCCAACTTTGCTCGAACTGGGTGAGATATCAGTATCTTTTGCTTTGATTGTGACCTGATATACACACCTAATATATCATCAACGGGTACTTGGCACTGCTGGAAATAGTGGACTTAGGGTAGTGATGGCGCAGCTGGCGTTAGGAACTGTTTGAGGTGGCCCAAGCCCATGAGCATGTGGTCAAATTTGCCTTCTTCCTTCTACTATTAGAAGTGAACCGATTTTATTGTTCGTTGGGGCTACTGATTTTATAACTTAATTAGGTGTGGGCATCTCTTGGTAAAGCTTCTCAGACAGTAATGAAGATAATAATAAATAATAATAATTATAATAATAATTAATGGACATTTACTAATTATTGATAACTTGATCTCTTCATCCACAGTGATCCCAATGGACCTGGTTTGGTCAAATGGCCACAATACGGTGAAGATGAAAATTACCTGGAAATTAACGTGAAACAGAAAGCGAGTAACCATCTGAAGCAAGAAGCTCTTGATTTCTGGACCAAGACTGTACCAGAACGAATGAGAAATCTGTCAGAGGAAAATGAAGACCACGAGGAGTTGTAAATTACATTGTCAAAAACAGCATTTCATCTACATAAAAAAACCAAAAACAAATGACTGTAAATAAAAATGGGAAAATCAATAAAAAAAATGAACACAAACAATCTATACTGTTAGAGACTTCTCAGAGACATCCAGGTACTTGCGCCAAAACATTGTAAGTTTTTGGCTGTGGCTTATTCACTAAATGACAAATTAAATTTACTAAATAAGTTCTGACCCAAACTTTAATACAAGGAAAAAAACGAGTTAGGCAGATGTCGTTGACGTGGTACTGTGCCACCAGTACAGAGGTGACCAAGCTCCAAATTCATTAACAAAAAAAAAAAGAAGGAGACTGGGGATGGGTATAAAATCCAGGCTAATTTATTGGATAAAGAGCAGAAATGTTTATTTAAGCTTGATAAAGGCTCTGTTAGTGAATCGAATGTTGCTAATCGTTATCCATTAAATCTGCCTAAATTTTATATACTTTTATAACTATTTTATAAAAGTCTCCTTTTCTGTCTGACCCAACTTTTATGCCTTTTAGGCTGACACAGCTGAAATGTAATAATAAACACTTCATTTATAATTATGTGTTTAACCCCTTAAGGACACATGACATGTGTGACATGTCATGATTCCCTTTTATTCCAGAAGTTTGGTCCTTAAGGGGTTAAATATGGATAGTAGAGATATTGGGGTACACATTCTATACCCTTGTATACATGTTTACTGCACCATATTGATAAGGTGCAAACAGAATAATGGAATATTGCACTGTGGCTTTTATTCTGTAATTCATTTTTCTGTCTGTTAAATCGTCAGGTTTTTTTTACTGTTTTGTCACTGGTACTTGTTCATGTTGACTTGAAAAATAAATCTGTACATTGCTCTTTCAGGCACCAATAAAAAAAGCCTGAGTTCTGGTTCTAATTTATTTGTAAGTACCTTTGTATTGAATGGGTTTAATAGCAGCATGTCTTATTTACTCTTCCTAAATTCAGTTCCCTTGACTTGAACGGGGGGAACGCTCTGTCAGGTGTAAGTATAGGTGATAAATCCTGAGCAACCATCAACAATTGTAATCACCCCATAAAATGTATCACAAGTTTGCCTACCCTTGGAGAATTGATAATGTATGTACCATTTGTAAAGAAAACACGGGTGAGCCGGCAAAACACATTTCTTTTATTTCTTATGGGATTCATCAGCCAGCCATACACACACAGCCATACAGACAGCCATTGACACAGACAGCCATACAAACAGCCATGCACACAGACAGCCATACAGACAGCCATGGACACAGATTCACAGACAGCCATTCAGCCAGACATACACACACAGACAGCCATACACACTCACAGACAGCCATACACACACAGCCATACAGACAGCCATGGACACAGACAGCCATACAAACAGCCATACACACAGACAGCTATTCAGCCAGACATACATACACACATACACACACACACAGACAGCCATACACACACAGCAATAACACACATTCTCCCCCCACCCCCCAACACTCATTTTTTTTTTTAAATTTAAATCCACCAAGCCTCCCTACCTTTAGGAGAGCTGGGTGGATTTCTTAACTGGGGTCTTGTGGGGCTGCTGGGGGGCGGACAGAAGGTGGGGGAGTGCTGAGTGTGAGCTCTCCCTGCTCAGCATCCTTGTGTGCCACAGAGTGATGCCAGGAGCCGGAGTGATGTCATTTTCCGGCTCCTGTCATCACTGCGGGGAGCTGAGTAGGAAGAACTTACACTCAGAGCTCCCTCACCGCGGCCCATGGGCCTCAAACATATTAGTTGTGGGCCGCGAGTTTGACATGCATGTTTTAGTTCTTAATACTGTGTACAGCCCCCTTTAGCATCAATGACAGCATTTGTGTCTTTTGTAATAGTTGTCTATGAGGCACCTAATTCTTGCAGGTGGTAAAGCTGCCCATTCGTCTTGGCAAAATGCCTCCAGGACATGCAAAGGCTTTGGTTCTCTTGCCTGAATCGCACGTTTGAGCATTCCCCAGAGTGGCTCAATGATATTAAGGTCAGTTGACTGTGATGGCCACTCCTGAATCGTCACCTTTTTCTGCTGTAACCACTGGAGGGTCAACTTGACCTTGTGCTTAGGGCCATTGTCATGTTGGAAAGTCCAAGAGCGTCCCATGTGCAGCCTTTGTGCAGAAGAATGCAAACTGACTGCCAGTATTTTCTGATAATATGTTGTATTCATCTTGCCATCAATTTTCACAAGATTCCCTGTGCGTTTAAAGCTCACACACCCACAAAACACCAGTGAGCCCCCACCATGCATTGACAGTGGGAATGGTATTCTTTTCACTATAGGCCTTGTTGACCTCTCTCAAAACATAGCGCTTATGGTTGTGACCACAAAGCTCTATTTGGTCTCTTCACTCCAATTTACAGTGTGCCAGAAGCTGTGAGGTGTGTCAACGTGTTATTGGGCATATTGTAACCGGGCTTTTCTGTGGCAATGGCGCAGTAAAGGCTTCTTTCTGGCAACTCGACCATGCAGCTTAAGTATCGTCATATTGTGCTTCTTGAGACAACCACACCGACTTTTTGCAGAGCATCCTGTATTTCTCCAGAGCTTACCCGTGAGTTTTTCTTTGTATCCTGAACAATTCTTCTGGCAGTTGTGGAAGAAATCTTTCTTGGTCTACCTGACATTGGCTTGGTATCAAGAGATCCCTGAATTTTCCACTTCTTAATAAGTGATTGAACAGTACATACTGGCATTTTGAAGGCTTTGGATATCTTTTTATATCCTTTTCTGTCTTTATAAAGTTCCATTACCTTGTTACGCAGGTCTTTTGACAGTTCTTTTCTGCTCTCCGAGGCTCAGTATCTAGCCTGCTCAGTGCACCCACGTGAGAGTTAACAAACTCATTGAGTATTTATACACAGACACTAATCACAATTTAAAAAGCCACAGGTGTGGGAAATTAACCTTTAATTATAGGAGAAAACAAGGGTTTGGCTGCACTCACCTAAACATATTTAAATAGGGTGCTGCTGGGGGCCAATAAGTACAGTAAAAATGAAAATCCAGCGCACTCCCTTATCTACTAAACTGCTATTTTGGTGCTGAACATTTTTTTTAGTTTTATTAAAAACACCTAATCGAGGCAAAAAGTTACAGTATTTGCATTAGTTACATACATCGCATAAGCCTGCCACAACGCCAATGTACCCCATCTTTGGCAGGTCCTACTCTGTCTGCTAAATGAGCTACTCACTTGGGGAAATCCATCTCGAGTTCTCTGCAGTACAAGGCTTAAATAGGGTCCTGAGATGAGGCACCTGTAACAGGGAGGGGTGCAAAACCAAGGAGCTGACTAGACTCCTAAATAAATACATATAGGAGAAAACAAGGGTTTGGCTGCACTCACCTAAACATACTTAAATGTGCTACTATTGAAACAGTAGTAAAGGGTCAGTGCTGATAAAACAAACTAAGAAAAGTGAAATCAAGGCAGCTTTTCTCCAAAATGAAGGGAATCCCTCTATCCAGGGCCGGATTAAGAGCACAGTAGGCCTGGTGCTGACAATTATGATGGGCCTAATTACGGAATCTTATTGACCAAAAACACTAAAACAATCATACCTCCCAAGCGTCATGTATCTGATGCTGGAGGGAAACTCAAAGGATGCAGCTATAAGAAAACACATACTCTATGCTAATCCCTCTCTAATTTATGATTTCATCTTTCAAGTAAATCCATAACCCCTAACAGCAGTGTCCAGTGAAGCAGGAAGTCAATGGGCGGGGTAAAAGGGTGTGCCACTGGCGCGAATCACGTGACAAGACCTGCCAAAAGGGGTGAACATGCCCAAAAAGGGGAACGTTTGTCCAAAGAATTGGAAGGTCAGCCTGGCATGAATGCATGTCAGGCTGCCTGCCAATCTTGCAGGCTGTTCAACTAAGGGCATACTATGCAGGCAGCACCTTGAGCTTGACATAAATGCGTCTAATGATGCGCTCATTCCATTCTTTCAAAGGACTGTCCCATAGCACTCGCTGGTCCACTTGTCTCCTTACCTTCTTACTAGCAGGCAGAAGGTCCTGGTATATAGTCTGAGACAGAGAAAAGATGTCTGTAGTGAGTGTAGAAGAAAGGGGACATGCCACAGTGTTAGAGAGACCAACATCTGCATTACCTAAAATAACTTTAATGTCAGCAAGTGCACACAAGTTTTGTTCCAATACATCCCTCTTAAGCTTCCAAACTTAAAGGGACACTATAGTCACCAGAACAACTACAGCTTATTGTATTTGTTCTGGTAAGTAGAATCATTCCATTCAGGCTTTTTGCAGTAAACACTGTCTTTTCAGAGAAAATAACTCCACTGGCTGCTCCTTAGATGGCTGCTAGAGGTGCTCCCTGGGGCAGTACTGCCTAGTGTGCAGCACTGCCATTCAGTGTCTCCACCCTCTTCATGTAGACACTGAACTTCCCTCATAGAGGAGAGGAGATGCTGATTGGCCAGGGCTATGTTGGACTTGTGCTGGCTCTGCCCCTGATCTGCCTAGTTGACAGTCTCAGCCAGTCCTATGGGGAAGTATTGTAATTTGCTCAGACCACCACTTCTGAGCCAGCAGCTGCAGAATTTAATACAAGTAATATTTTACTATATTTAGGGAGGCAAGAAGGGGCCAGGGTGGTGGTTTTAACATAATAGGGTCAGAAATACATGATTGTGTTCCTGACCCTATAGTGCTTCTTTAAGCAAGAGTATGTGAAGAGTAGTTAAGGTTGCCACCTTTCTTGGAAAAAAATACCAGCCTTAATAATTTGTATAATTAGTTATGCGTGACATCACATGATGTAAATTACAAGGAGTGACATCAGAGAAAATTCTATAAAATCATCAAACTACTCACAGTTTGATTCTGCTGTATAGATGGATTGCTCCCAGTGTCTCCCTGTCTCCCAGTGTCTCAGTCTCGCAAGTCACCCAGTGTCTCAGTGTCCCTATGTATCACAGTGTCAGTGTCCCTGTGTCGCCCAGTCCCCTAGTCTCCCAGTGTCTGTGTCCCCATTTCTCCCAGTGTCCCAATGTCTCAGTGTGTCCCCATGTCACTAGGATACTGGGGACACTGAGAGACCCAGGGACACTAAGACCCGGGGACACTGAGACATTTAGGGAAACTGGGAGAAATGGGGACACTGAGACACTAGGGACACAGACACTGGGAGACATGGGGACACTGAAACATTTGGGGACACTAAGACACTAGGGACACAGACATGGGAACACAGACACTGGGAGACTAGGGGACACTGGGAGACACTGGCTGGGAGACAGACACTTGGGGACACTGGGAGACATGGGGACAGTTGTGGACATAGACATGTGGACACTGGGACATATAGGGACACTGGGAGACATGGGGACACCAGGCACACTGAGACACTAGGAACACACTGGGAGACATGGAGACACTGAAACATGGGGACACTAAGACACTAAGGACACAGACACTGGGAGACTAGGGGACACTGGGAGACTAGGGGATACTGGGAGACAGACACTTGGGGAGACATGGGGACAGTTGTGGACATGGACATGGGGACACTGGGACACATGGGGACACTAGGCACACTGAGAGACATGGGACACAGACACTGGGAGACTTGGGGACACTGATACACTAGGGACACTGGCTGGGGGACATAGTGTCTCCATGTCCCAATGTCTCCCAATGTCCCTATGTCTCACAGCGTCCCCATGTGTCTCAGCGTCCCCATGTGTCTCAGAGTCCCCTAGCGTCTCAGCGTCCCCTAGTGTCTCAGTGTCCCCTAGTGTCTGTGTCCCCAGGTCTCCCAGTGTCTGTGTCCCCATGTGTCCTAGTGTCTCAGTGTCCCCTAGTGACAGTGTCCCCATATGTCCCCAAGTGTCTCAGTGTCCCCAAGTGTCTCAGTGTTCCCAGGGTCTGTGTCCTAGTGTCTCAGTGTCCCCTAGTGTATGTGTCATCATGTGTCCCCTAGTGTCTGTGTCCCCTAGTGTCTAAGGGTCCCCATTTTTTTAAATGGGCCTATTCCATGGGCCTGGGCCTGGGCCTGGAGCTGCAGCTCCATCAGCCCCTATGTTAATCCGGCCCTGCCTCTATCCCTATAGTAGTGAGGCAAGTAAAAATTATAAAAAAGTGTAGTGGGTTAGCATAAGGGTGGTCATATAGATGCAGTAGTTTATGCAGATTATAAGTCAGGTCACTGTGTGCAGGACAGCAGTGACAGGGAATTTCTTTGAACTTATGATAGGAGCATAAGTTGTTATGGTGCTTTGAGTGTGCCTTTGATGATATGACTTTAATTGATACAATCGCTGACAGCATGCTTTCTCAGCTTCCAGAAAAGAGGGGGCCAAGGGCACACAAATGGGACTAAGGATTTGGATCGCCAAAAGGTAGTGTGTTTCCTAAAGTGAAACGTAGGAGGTACGCACAGTGGTGTACATACAGTGATCGCAGTGGTCGCAGCTGCGACTGGGCCCGTCCCTCCAGGGACCCTGGCCCCCCTGCGGACTCTGCCACTGGATGCCTGCTGCCATGTGTTGTGGCCCCGGCCCGTGCGGCAAACCACCGGGGCTACTCATTCAGTGGTCTATCGGGTGGACTATGCTGTTAGGGCCACACGATAGAGATGAATTTCCAGGGGGCCCCGGTCAGCGCTGCAGCGCTGTAACCGCGCGACCAGGCCCCCTGTGATGACATCTCAGCTGGGAAGAAGTGACTGGCTCCCCGCTATCAGTGAGAGCCCACGTGGGAGGAAGGAGAGGGAGTCAGAGTGTGAACTCTAACTCCCACCAGCCTGAGCCTCCACTGGACCCCAGGGAAAGTCACCCTCCTGTATGTATGTGTTTGTGTTGTCGGTCTGTGTGTGTATGTGTCTGTCTGCGTGTGCCTGTCTGTGTCTCTGTATGTATGTGTCTGTCTGTGTGTGTGTATGTCTGTGTGTGTCAATGTGTGTGTGTGTGTGTCTGTCTCTGTCTGTATGTATGTATGTATGTATGTGTGTGTCTCTGTATGTATGTGTCTATCTGTATGTATGTGTCTGTGTTTCTGTCTGTCTTTATGTGTGTATCTGTCTCTATGTATGTATGTGTCTGTCTGTATGTGTGTGTTTGTCTGTATGTGTCTCTGTATGTATATGTGTCTGTGAATGTATCTGTCTGTATGTATCTGTCTGTATGTATGTGTCTGTGTGTGTGTATGTATGTATGTGTGTCTGTATGTGTGTGTCTGTCGGGAGGAGGGCATGGATCAGTTTCGCACCGGGGCCCCATGGATTGTGTGTATGCCACTGGGTACGCAGAATGCTAATTTCACAGACACTCAATTGATTCAAAGTAAATATTAACTTGTACGCCACTGGTTATGCAGAACACATGGATTACAAACAAGTTGCAGCCTTATGTACTGGGATTGTACTTTGGCCAAATATATCAGGATCAGTGCTGTTTGTTTGGTTAGCCAGTGGTTTATGAAATCTGCTCAGCAAATACTTAAAAAATATTTTGCTCCACAAACTGATTGAGTTAATGCAGAGCCATCTATTCTCTGCTTCGTTCCTTGTCTGAGCAGAGCAGAGATCTCAGGGGGTTCTTGTGAAGTTGCTGAAAAACTGATATAAATGGGATCCCTGATCCGAACCCTGGCATTGTGCTTTTTAACCCTCCAAGCCTTCGCAGCAGGTGAGAGGGATCATTTACCTGCAGAATGTAACAGAACAGAAAAGTGCTGTATGGGACATACCTACTGCAAGGGTTAACTTACGTACAGAACCCAGTAAGATGTCTATTTACTAAACAGTGAGTTGCAATGACAACTAAACAGTGAATTCTTGAGGGAGGAATATGTGAATTCAAATTTACATTTTACTTGTGTGATAAAAAAATTCACAATATATTTACAATGTATAAAAATGGGCATTTGCAGCTGAAATATTCCCACATTGTGCCATTCCTGAGCTGCTGTGCGTCGCTCCGACTATAAACTAAAATATTCATGAATGAGGAAAAGACAAACAACGTAAAATGTGGATTGTCTCTAAACACAAAGTAAACAAACATGCAGCTTGTAATCCATCATAATATTATTTCAAATGATTGCAGGTCAAAGTGGTCAATCATTATTTTTTTTTAAATCGGAGTTTGAAACTGGTGTTGTCTAAGTATGAAGAGATAAGCCCTTTTCTATTTTCTGTATCTAAATGTCCCTATGCGGCTTTTAAAATATTTTTCTTTTAGGGCAAGAAGATGTTCAACCCATGGTGATCACAAAGTATGGGAGTCTACGTGGGAAATCGGCGACGGTAAAAGGGACCGAGCGACAAGTCCATGTGTTTCTTGGGATCCCCTTCTCAAAGGCTCCGGTTGGGGAATTAAGATTTGCTCGTCCGCAGCCACCAGAACCTTGGAACTTCATCAGAGATGCAACTAAAGACGCCCCCATGTAAGGATTTAACCTGAAGGATTGCACACACGGCTTAAAAAGATCCTCTGATTCTCAAAGTCCATGAATGATTTGCAAATATTTTAAACTACGTGATCAAAGGCTGTGGGGTTGGTCCAGAGTTGACCGTCACTGGGCCAGTGTGTGTTTGGAAGAATCACTGGGTGTATGTGACCTTGTGATGTATTCATTTGAGCTGGTGAAAGGGGTGTGCAAGGGTTCTTAATCCTCCCTTGTGATGGCATATGCCCAAATTAGCAGCAGGCACAGAATGAAAGAGAACGTAAAGATTGGCATTTAATGCCACATGTCAACTCTCATGAAAAATTCTATTGTTTTTCCTTTGACAACTCGGGACCTCCCAACCATTGCTATTGGAACTATCCCATGATCCTCCTGACAATGTAGCAAATGGAAAGGTGCAATCTCATTTTACATATGGAATAATCATGTTACAACATGGCACAGACGTTGCTATTTCACACATTATGACAACGTTTAGAGAGTTCGTTCGTGAAAACAGAAGATGCAGTACTGAAATTACTTTCGGCCTATCCAACACAATGTAGTTATTTAAAGTATTAACTTGTAATTAATCTACAACTATAAAACCAACATTGATTGACTAAAGGTCGGATTTTCAGAAATGAATTTTAAACTTGAGACTAATCTAGCGGAATTTGAAAATAATGTCAAGTCAGCTTTATCTTCTGTTTCTCTTTAATGGCCCAAAATGTAAAATTAACTGTGGATTAACTTTGTATTTCCGACAGTGCACACCTTTAATGGAAAACCCCAGCACATACACAGACACATATCAGTTATGGGAATATTCACTAAAATGTTAATTGTCAGGAATTCAAAGTCAGTTTCAAATTTTGGGCCAAAATAGTTAAACCTGGAAAAAATCTTTATTAACTTATATTTTCAGTTTGTCTATTTTAGTCTAACATTTTTATTTCAGATTGCAATTTCACTTTAAATTCCTGACAATTCAAAATTCAGTGAAAAACCTTTCTATTGTTGAAATCGTTCTCCCATTATTATTTACTTATTTTGTACGAGAAAAACAATCTTTCAAAACTGCTGTGCCCGGAGTGGTAATTTTCTTCACGTTTGTCTTTGCATATGTAGTTGATGTAGAGAGATATTTTTGAGATCATACCCTATTAGTATAAAATTATTGTTTTATAACAGCTATTCATCTTTGTGGAAATTTATTTATACTGATATTCTTTGTTGTTTTCACTGTAGATGCTTGCAGAACAAATTAGCAGTGAAAAAAATGGCTGAAGCGTTCAGAGCAGAGTTTAAGGTTCCCCCAATTTCTGAGGACTGCTTGTATCTAAATATCTACACTCCCGGAGATCGAGACAAGGATTCCAAGTTACCAGTGAGTACCGATACATTATACCAAGGCTGGACGTCTTCCTCAATCACCTGTAGACATAACTGCATAACTGCATAACGACGAGGTTAATCTTCCTGTCCGCCCGCACCTCCCATGCCTCACCCTTCTGTCAGTCCCTACATTGGCTTCCTATAAAATATAGAGCTCAATTTAAAATTCTGGTTCTTGCTTCCAAATCTCTACATAATGCTGCTCCCACCTATCTATTCTCCCTTATACACAAGTATGTCCAGTCTACGCCCTTATGATCTGCTGAAGACTTACGTCTATCTTCTGTCCGTACTCCCACCTCTGATGCTTGCCTTCAAAATTTCTCGAGGGCTGCACCGTTCCTGTGGAACTCGCTTCTCTCCTCCGTTAGATGCTCACCCAGTCTCCACTCCTTCAAAAAAATCGTTAAAAACCCACTTCTGCATAAAAGCGTATCAAATAAACTGTTAATAGCTCCTGGCTGATTCCTCTTCTACAACTGTCACTAGTCTACTCCCTCTAGCATGTAAGCTCATTGAGCAGGGCCCTCAACCCCTCTGTTCCTGTGTGTCCAACTTGTCTGGTTACAACTATATATCTGTTCGTCCACCCATTGTAAAGCGCTGTGGAATTTGACGGCGCTCTATAAATATCATAATAATAATAATAATAATAATAACTGCATAGAACCTTATGTGGACATTTATCCAAGCAACATACAGTACAAAAGTGAAAAAGGGCTGCGCCAGATATATAAAAAAACAATAAAAAAGACAATAACTTATATCAATAGGTAATCAACAGCAGAGGAGGAGTAAAGGCTGTACACATGTACAGTAAAAAGAGATATAACACTCTCCAAAGTCTAGAAAAAATAGTTTAATAAAAAATAGTCCAAAGTAAGAGGATCTCACTTAGGTAAATGTTTTAATGGGAGCTTGTTGGGATGTTATGTCCTCAATGACTTGAAGTCCAAACAATCCACTTATATGAAAGATAAAAAGACAGGGACAACCAATAGTGCGATATGTACAATCTGAAGGCGTCACTAAAGAAGATACTTTCCGCCACTCCCCTTTCCTCCTGCTTGCTGGAACTGGAGGACAGGCGGCTTGTCCCAAGTTTTTACTTGGCATTTTACAACCTTGGACTCCAGGCAATCCTAGGTGGGGATCATACCACCAACGCTGACATCAAAGAGCGGTTAGTCTACTCTATACTTGTGAGTACGATTTTATTTATCTATTACAGATAACTTCTATACTGTGGGCACTATCAGTTGTTTTATTTATCCTTTTCCTGAGTGTCGTACATATCTCCCCCGGAGGATACATGCTGCATATCCCATAAGCGGGGATTATAGCGCTGTACGCCCTTCATGCTAGAGCTGGTTAAAGCTCTTTGAAATGTGAGCTTATGGAGTATTTTCTTTAGTGACTCCTTCAGATTGTACATATCGCACTATTGGTTGTTCCTGTCTTTTTAAAAAAAATTTTTTATATATCTGGTGCAGCCCTTTTTTTTCTCTTTTGTACTGTATGTTCCTTATCTAAAGGGTTAGAGGGTTCCCCTTTTTTTGGGCTGCTGACGGTCTTATCTATCTATTATTAGTGCTGACCCTTTTTGCACCTTTTTATTTATCCAAGCAACAGTACTATCTTCACCCCTATGACGCCACCCTTAAATACCCTATTGGTAATGGCAATTCTTGGTGGTGAAACTGTGCGGGAGGAAAAAGGTTTTACCACTGATAAGTTTCTCCCCACTGCTCTGTGACCATGCTCCTACTGTGAATGATACCATGGTGATATCAATACATGCTTTGTTAGTTTAACACAATGTTTTCCATCCAGTCTTCAAGGTATGCCAGGGTGCAGTTTTTGTCAGTATCCCATCTGAATTAGGAGATGCTTAAAGGGTTACTCCAATTACCATGACCACTTCTGTCTTTAATGGTGGTAGGAATCAGTATGTGCAGCACTTCACCTTGAAACATTGCACATACTGAAATAGAACTCTGTTTCGTACTACCTAATGTCAATTCTGTGCAAACATTATGTCTATTGTCTGCGCACATAGCACCATGATGACGGACATGGTCAACTTCTCCCTTGGAGGCAGCGCGCTTACATGGGAAGGATTGATTTCCTCTTCTGACCTCCATGCAGTCCCTCATATCCCAGCCCTCCACCCTCTGTTTTGCAATCTTTTTTTCTACATTTTGTTTTACGTAATCCCCTCACTGGCTCTGAGGTTGCGCATGCACTCAGAGCAGGTAAGAAAGATTCAGTCTTTGAAAAGCATATGGTTGAATTTCACGGGGAACCCGTGATGTTGGATGAGGCAGTGAAAAGAGTGTTGGGAGGTTCTCCTTAGTCAAATTGTATAATAATAATATATATATAAAGATATATATATATATATATGAGACCAGGAAGCCTACACAGGCAATGAATACTTAATCATACATACACACACAGCTAAGAGTGCCATATTTTGGGTTAATTACTTTGTATGGATCCGTAAGAATACCTTCTTCAACATTTTGCAGCAAGTTGACTCATAGCATAGGACTCTCCTAGAGGGTTTTTCTATAAGGTTAACAGGAGAGCCTACACTTAGATTTCAATGAAACTGTAGCCTACCCTAATAAGCTCACTAGAACAAGCATTCTTTAATGATTCATAGTTTATCATACCCCTGTAAAGAGGGGTATAAAAATGGGGTAAGCCAGTAACTTTAATCACTGGTGCCACCCATATTGTGTAGGAAGGGTTGGGTCCACCTGAAGAATAGGCAGGTCAGCCTGGCGTTAATGCATGTCAGACTGCCTGTCAACCACTAAGGCTTGGCCTTGCAGAGAATGCTGTTTAAGCATTCTGTGTAAGGTCCTAATGCCCTGAGGATAGCATGAGGGTATCTAATGATGCGCTTGCTTTCTGTCCCAATTCCCTTGTGTAACTTAAAGTGGGTCAGCAGAGAACAAGTCAAGATAGGACCCTAAAATAGGTACTACCACACTAAAATTAGGACTTTATACATTCATAGTAAAATACTATTGGAACTGTATGGGCATTGAAATTACGTTGTTATGGTGCCCAGAAGTCCCCAGTGCATTCTTACCTGAAGAGGCTAAACTGTTCTCAAGCAGTGAATTGAAAGTGTAAGCGCTTCGTAGATCGGTCCCATAGTAAATTCTATGAGAATTAGAATTTACTATGAGAATTTACTATGGGGCCGATCTACTAAGTGCTTACACTTTCAATTCACTATTTGTTCTAAGATTTTAGGAATAATCTTTTATGTGTTTAGCAGCTAATGATTTATTATAGTTTTACCATTATTCTTTATATTTTTAGTATTATTTGCGCTTTTTTGTTTAACAATTTTTGTTCTCAAGCAGTGCCAGATCTCCCAGTCCCCGGTGAATCTGGTTTTCTCCAATGCAGTGGCAAGAAAGCATCAGGGACCTCTGGGCATTATAATAACTTAATTTCAATGAAGTTGAAGTGCCCACACAATTCATTTAATGATATTCATGTCATAACTGCTGTAACACAAAACAAAAACTCTTTAAATATAGAGCTGTAAACTCACTTACTTGTTGTAGCAGCATTATCCACCTACAATTAAACATTGTCTAATAAATCACTATAAATAAATCACCTAGACAACTTACTTCATTGGCTGCTTATTATTAAAGTGAGAGCAGGAGATTTAAAAAAAAAAAAACTTCTAAAATAAGTTAACATCTGATTGAAAATTAAACCATTTTTTTCATGTAGGCTGTGTGACTCCCTGCCAGGGGAGGTGTGGCTAGGGCTGCATGGACATAAACAAGCAGTGAGAGTGCGGAGTCATGAACTATACACTTAAACCGCTTCATTAAGGTAAAGCCATTTTGGTGACTATAGTGTCCCTTTATGGTTTCCTTAGTGAATGGACTCACGTTCATAGGGGTCCTGCACGACATTGCACAGCAGGGCTCTAGCAAAACATATTCACAGTGTAGCTTCTGCAAGATATTGCACAGCGCAACTCCAACCATAAAGTATGTAACATAGCCCCAGCGAGATATTGTATAACATTACTTGGGCAGGAAATCGCACAGCCTCAGCTAGACATTGCACATCTTTGAAATCTAAAAAAAATCGCAAAGAACGGCTTTGAAAAGAGTTATAATACATTGCTCAACATTTATATTCGAAAACAAGGTGAATATTATCGATTTAGGATTTTGATCTCGATAATAATCCGGAACAGTGATAAAAGCTGCAGCCCACTTAATAGTCTTCTATTCCGTGTAAGGGACTATAACTTACATATTTAATACTGCTACTATTTTTGTCATTTGTGCAAGTGTGATTAGTACCAGCTATACATTTGTATATTTTTTTTCTGGTGCAACATTTTATTTATCATCGGAATCTCTTTGCTTTAGGTAACTTTGTCACTAACACTAAGTGCTCTATTATATTATTATTTTATGAGTTAACATGAACTGGCATAAGCAGAAGCCATTACAAAACAAAGCTGTGGAGGAACATGAAACGTGGGACAAGGTATTGGTGGCTGATTCATTTTGGAGATACAGGTAAGTGGTATGACCAGCCACGACAACATCAACAGCAAGCCCTTCCATAGCTTTGATGATCATTTTTGATTAATTTATAAAAATACTCATTAAGAGAAAAAGTTTGCCAGAAATAGGGCAACATTGTAATGACTGAAGCAAAAAAACAACTTGACTATAAAAAAAAGTATCATGTATAGCAGTGCTCCTCAACCCTCTCCTCAAGACACACCTAACAGTCCAGAATTTAGGGATTACCCAGGTGTGTCTAAGGTGTTTAAAAAAAAACAAAAATCTAAAAACACCTTAGACTTTAAGGTGTTTTCGCCCCCTTCTTTCTCTAAACACCTTAGACACACCCGGGTAATCCCTAAATTCTGGACTGTTGGGTGTGCCTTGAGGAGAGGGTTGAGGAGCACTGGTATGTATCATTGTACCCAACACTGTAAGTGTAGAGTGATTTAGGGTTAAAATAATGTTTTTTTAGGATTAGAAGGCACTTAGGCTTAGTGTTTGGGTGGTTAGAAAGGTACCCGTACATGTTTTTATAATCTTTTCTAGGTTATGGTGTTCATTCATGGAGGAGGATTAAGAATGGGATCTGCGACCTTGCATGATGGATCTTCATTGACCGCGTATGAGAATGTAGTGGTGGTGTCAATCCAGTACAGACTGGGATTACTGGGATTCTTTAGGTAAATGTATAAATAACATGCTAGACGTTCTCCATGTGTTTTAGAAACAAGGAAAAGAAAAAGAAGAGAACTGTCCCTAAAAATATATATATACTGGTATTGACAAACTTCAGTTCCCACTATTTAAGTTAGTATGTGATTCCCAGAGATTGATTTTGTGGCTGATTGCCCCTAGGTAACTTGTTGAGTGTACGATCTTATTATATCGTTACATATATTCCACGCACTTTCGATACACCGGTGCACATTATCATTTGATAGCTGCGTGAAATATACAAAGAGTTACATTACTGAGTATCAGATACATTTCTGATACACTGTTGCATTGATTTCTATTTTGCAAAGTAGTTACCTCTCAAGGGGCTTTGTCGATTTAGGAAAGGGATTTAGGGGTGATTATTTCTGATGACTTAAAGGTAGGCAGACAATGTAATAGAGCAGCAGGAAATGCTAGCAGAATGCTTGGTTGTATAGGGAGAGGTATTAGCAGTAGAAAGAGGGAAGTGCTCATGCCATTGTACAGAACACTGGTGAGACCTCACTTGGAGTATTGTACACAGTACTGGAGACCGTATCTTCAGAAGGATATTGATACCTTATAGAGGGTTCAGAGAAGGGCTACTAAACTGGTTCATGGATTGCGGGATAAAACTTACCAGGAAAGGTTAAAGGATCTTAACATGTATAGCTTGGAGGAAAGACGAGACAGGGGGGATATGATAGAAACATTTAAATATATAAAGGGAATCAACACAGTAAAGGAGGAGACTATATTTAAAAGAAGAAAAACTACCACAACAAGAGGACATAGTCTTAAATTAGAGGGACAAAGGTTTAAAAATAATATCAGGAAGTATTACTTTACTGAGAGGGTAGTGGATGCATGGAATAGCCTTCCAGCTGAAGTGGTAGAGGTTAACACAGTAAAGGAGTTTAAGCATGCGTGGGATAGGCATAAGGCTATCCTTACTATAAGATAAGGCTAGGGACTAATGAAAGTATTTACAAAATTGGGCAGACTAGATGGGCCGAATGGTTCTTATCTGCCGTCACATTCTATGTTTCTATGTTTCTATGTTACTCTGTGCCATTCATTCTCTCTTTATATACGTGATAATTATATACTGAGTTCCGGCTGATCTTATGATTAAAGTTATTAGTTAGATATTGACATATCTATATCTATCTATGCCAGCTCAGTTTATTCAATTAATTTGTTTACTTGTGTGTCACATCTCACTTCCCTTTCCCTCTATGTGTGTTTCTTACGTAGACTACTGTAATTAACTCGCAATATTGAGTCAGGTAGCTACTGTCAGGGTTTGTTTTGCAAAGTATATGTGAGTCTTTTCTGTTTAATAAAGTATTTTTGAGATTTGAATAGTTATTTCCTATATATATATATATATATATATATATATATATATATATATATATATATATATTTAGGGACAGTTCTCTTCTTTTTCTTTTCCTTGCTACCAATTCTATTAGGGTTACCCCCTGTTCTGTTCCCTTGGACTTCTTGGCCAACTATTCTTTATCTATGTGTTTTAGAAACCTTCACGGGAAACAATTGATAGAACGATTTAATTTCCCATTCTCTATCCTGTGTCTCAGTACAGGGGATGGTCAAGCACCTGGAAACTATGGATTTTTTGATCAAGTTGCAGCTCTTCAGTGGGTTCAGGAAAACATTAAGGACTTTGGTGGAGATCCTCAATCTGTCACCATATTTGGACATTCTGCAGGAGCCATTAGTGTGTCTGCTCTGGTAGGTTCTCTATATCTCTGTATCCCTTACACCAGTAAATCAGTCAACATCAGTTGATCTCAGCAAAGGCCACCGACATGTCCACTTGAGATATTAGGTCTACATAATGCACAAGTTGCATGCTTATAGATTAAAGAACCAGCGAATCTCTAAAACCATAGAAGCCACAATCAACTATTTGTTGTGTTAATATCCACATCATTACGTGTGTCCTGTAGGAAAGCAAAAAAAAAAAAATAATATGCACCATTACTAAATCACGTGTTCTCTCAGATACAATAGAAAATATTCAGATCCTGAATGGAATCTGATCTGCTGTTCCATTTTGTTTTATATTGCTTTATAATAAAAGACAAAACTTGGCCACTGTATACTCGAGTTTGCAAAGGTATGTGGGAAAAGAGCCTTTACCTTGTCTGACCATCTAACAAAACAGGTCATATTATAAGTCCTCAAAGTTAACTTATAATTCTTCCTCTCTCCCCTGTCTGTGTGCTGTTTCCAGGTGTTATCTCCCATATCTAAGGGCTTATTCCACAGAGCCATCGCAGAGAGCGGGACTGCAATAATGCCTGGACTGATGGTCACCCAACCTGAAAATGTGGCAGCCATGGCTCGGGCAAGTATTACTTATCTCCCGCTACATCCTGCTGACTACTGTTTGTTCCCAGTGAAAGATATTGCACTTTTTATTGCACCATTAATTAAAGCAGATTTTAGTAGGATGAAGAGAAGCCGAATAAGACTACAGGACAGACGAAGGCTCTTAAAGGATGCTGAAAAGGGAGTATGGTTTTCAAATAGCTGCTATTTTGGAGTATTTATCTCCACGCTCTTACAAACGTAGTAACATCATCTATGACAGCAGTTATCACAACACAATAAACATGTAATAAACCCTATAAAAGTACAAATTATTGGGTAACGTTTTGCTGGCCCTACACTGAAAGAACTCCACCAACTCCATCTTTACTTTCTTACAATGTATTATTTACTTAGTCTTAGAAGGACTTGGTGTAACACATAGAAAATACACTCAGATACTATGTTATCAAAATACAACTTTACAGGTCTGCCGATGTGGGTTCTGTATCTATTTCATTGTTCCAAACCAAATCCATTGATTCCACACGTCTAGTACCTTTATGGTCAGTACTAGGTTTGGGATATGGACATGATGATGCCCCACTACAGTCTGTAATAAATGTTGCCGCCAGACAGATTTTTCTCTCTAGCCGTTCCTCTCACACCTCACCCCTCTGTCAGTCCTTACATCGGCTTACTGCATCCTATAGAAGTCAATTCGAAGTGCTAACCCATACCTAAAAAGCACTGACCAATTCTAGCCCCTCTTATATATCCTCACAGATCCATAGGAATGCCCCTTGTTGGTCTCTCCTCTCTGCCCGTGACCTTCTCCTGTCCGCTGCTCGCACCCATACGGCCAACTCGCACTTGCTGGACTTCTCGCGGGCGGCTCCCTTCCTATGGAGTAGCATGGCTACTGCCATCAGACTCTCCCCTAGTCTTCAATCATTTAAAACACAAAGCTTATGGCCTCCCAGAGTAACATCTACCTTACATACTTGTCTCTTGCTCTCTCCTAAATGGCATCAGTTTACTCTCTCCTCCAGCTCTAATTGTAATGACATCCATGCTTGGCCCCTTTTTGACAGTGTCATGAAAGGGAAGGAGCATAGTCATTTTCACATAAAGCCAGGGTGAATAGCTTTTTTACAACTATGGTGTCAGGAATATATGTTTGTATTCTTCCTTTAACCCCTTAAGGACCAAACTTCTGGAATAAAAGGGAATCATGACATGTCACATGTCATGTGTCCTTAAGGGGTTAATCAAATTAAAGGAACATTCTGGTCACCATAACAACTTCAACTAAATGAAAATGCTATGATGCAAGGAGGCTCCTGGGCGCTCTTTTTCCTTTAAGGGGTGAAACCACTCTGAAATGGTTTACCCCCAAATGCTTCCTCCAGCTCCAGATCTCCAGGTCCCTCAGTGGTATTCAGCTTCTTAAACGGAGTGTCAGGAAGTGCAGACTGATGTCAGGCATGGGTGCCGCTGATTGGCTAGAGGGTCAGCTGGCACTCTAAGCCAATTGCTAGTTCCCGATTCATAAAAATGTTTTACATTTTCATGAATGGGGAGCTACTGATTGGCTTAGAGTGCCAGCTGACCCTCTAGCCAATCAGCGGCACCCCTACCCAGCGGCCCTCTGTGTTTCCTGTCACTCAGTAAATAAAAGTGAACACATTAACACTGATATTTTTTTTTTTTACCTGGGGAGATGAGAAGGTCCAAAGTTTCCCTGCCAGGCCCAGATACCAAAGCCTTATGATGTGGTGTCCAGAATGAAGTGCTCCAATCTCATTTTCTTCTCTTTCATTTGACACAGTCTTTTTCGTCTGAGGCTCTAGACTTTATGAGGCCTTAGGCGAAACTCAAACATGTGGCCCCACTAACAAAAAAGTGAAAAAAATAGAGTTGCAATGCATGCACACGGTCACATATACACAGTGATGCACAGTTTACCTGTGTATGTGCCTTAGAGTGTGTCTGACAGAGAGTATCTGTGTGTGTGTGTGTGTGTGTGTGAATGTATGTCTCTGTGAGTATGTTTGCGTTTTTGTCTGGTACCCTATGTGTATGGGGCAGCTGCTTGAAGAGGCGGGTGACGGTGAGACGGAGAGGCGGGTGATGGTGAGTGGGGAGTGATGGTGAGGGGGCATAATGCTGAGGGAGGGGGTGATGGTGACGGAGGGGGTGCTGTGGGTGGTGAGGGGGGGTGACCCTGATGGAGGGAGTGATGGTGGTCAGGGGGGGTGATAGTGAGGGGGTGATACTGAGGAAGGGGGTGATGGTGGGGGGTGATGCTGAGGGTGGTGAGGGGGTGATAGTGGGGGGTGATGCTGAGGGGAGTTGATAGTGAGGGGGGTGATGCTGAGGGGTGATAGTGGGGGGGTGATGCTGAGGGGGGGGTGATGCTGAGGGGAGTTGATAGTGAGGGGGGGTGATAGTGCCCCTCCCCCATCCCTCACTTACCTGCTCTGTAGCTTGCCCCCCATCCCTCACTTACCTGCTCTGTAGGTTGCCCCCCATCCCTCACTTACCTGCTCTGTAGGTTGCCCCTCCCCCATCCCTCACTTACCTGCTCTGTAGGCTGCCCCTCCCCCATCCCTCACTTACCTGCTCTGTAGGCTGCCCCTCCCCCATCCCTCACTTACCTGCTCTGTAGGCTGCCTCTGTGCTGCTCCCCTGCGGTTTCAGTTATGAGTGAGAGGCAGGGATAAGCTGTAGCTTCCTGCCTTTTAACATTCACAGCGTATTCTCACACAAACCAAAAATAGCAGCACAAGCTGAAAAATCCAGGGGGGGGGGCAAGTGCCCCCTCTTGCCCCCCCTGCAGACGCCCATGTGTATAATATATTTAGCGCTGGTTTAAAGAAATCTTTGACTTTGTTTGATTCTTTTGTTTTTCTTTTTCCTTACATCAGCACCTTTTAATCCCCATATTTTATCGTTTTGATATTCTTATCCGCTTACCATAACTGACACAATTTCCTGGCAGGTTGTTGCTAGTTTATCCGACTGTGATTTGGCTGAAGTTGTGGACTGTTTGAAAATGAAAACTGATGAAGAAATTCTTTCCATAGCGGCAGCAATGGTACAGTACACCATGGCGGTGAAATCTTCCATTTTTGTATAGAAGTTTCAAAAGAACTGCTTATTAAAAATTTGGGTTAATGTTCTGAATTTTGATTATCCTATGGACTTATGGCTTGTCCAAGTGAAAAAGGGGGAAAGGCAGGAGGACCCAGTTTCAGGATGAAGCACAAGGAACATGCACTAGAGAGTATGAAATCACGTTAGTACAGGAACAGAGAATAAGGATATGGATTAGAGAAACCAAAACTGATACTGTTAGAAGGACAATAATTGGAGAACAAGTATAGAGAAACCAGAACTGTTACAGATGCAGCTGCGGTGTGGGTAGGAATCAGGAAAGGGCACAATGGACCACTGTTTAATATGAGTGCTAGGTTAACACCACCATAATAAATACTAAAATATAGATAAACATTGTTTTTTCATGCATTGTATCCAAAATGGACCTTACAAACATAAGATTGTATCTATACAGAATTTTATGCCTTTTCCTGGCTGTGTGGACGGTGTGTTTCTTCCAAAAAGTGCAGAAGAGATTTTGGCCGGTAAAGAGAGCCACGATGTCCCCTTGATGATTGGAGTCAATGACCATGAGTTTGGCTGGGTGCTTCCAAAGGTGAGAAGCCGGTAATCATTTGTTTATTTTTTATTTATTTAGTTTTAAATTCTTTATTTACGTTGAAAGAAATTACATGTATAAGGCTGATACAATTTGTGTTACAAACGAATCTTAACATACATGTTTCATAACTGAGTTTTTAACATAGTAATCAAACTTACAATCAATGGGTGTACGCTAATGATTCTCTACTATCTCTCATAGAGCCAACCCAATGGTTACTTTGAAGCTCTCTGAGATTACGATTTGCGTGTTGTCAACCTTGGTTTTATATTTTATAGAAAAAGAGAAGCAAGAGATATTCGGTAGCATGTGAAACTGGCCTAACATGCGAGTACATTAGGTTCTTAGGTGTGATTCCCACTGGCTGTTTGTCTTTTCTGATCTATTGATGTACGGTATGATACATTTTCTTTAAAACCGGAGGTTTAGAGTTAGTAGCCCCTTTCCCTCCCTCTGGCCTATTAAGGGCTTGGTGGGGCTAACCCTATGGGTTCCAGTACACTCCTTGTATGATGCCGTTGGCCAGTGGGGTTCTCTGCGGGATAACCATAGATCACACGCCTTTGATCACATCAGTCCCTTAGGCAGTTTCCGCTTGCTTCCCCCCCTTCACCCCCAGGGGGGTATGTGTTGCTCATAGTAAGAAAAAGAAAGGGATAGAAAAAAAGAGAGGAATAAGTGTCGAAAATCGCTAGGGTGGGGAGCAGGCAGGGGGCAAGGGGGGGCAGAAAAGCTATCTCTTTAGGTATCAAAACCTGCGCCGTGGGACAAGGTCCACCGGTGCATTAACCCAGGGGTTTGTCTTCCCAGGGAGCCCATATTTTCTGGAACATTTTTTGAGTTCCCCTGACTCTAGCCATCAGATCATCCACCATATGTACCTCCCGTATTCTATTAATGACCCCCGCTATGGGTGGAGTGGTCTGTTTAAGCCAATCTGAGGCCACCGCTCTCCTAGCTGCTAGGGTTATTTTATGTAAAAGTTTTGTTCATGCCTAGTCCAACCGTCTATTGTTCTACTAAGTAGGTATAGCCATGGGTCCATTGGAGGGGCCCTGGACATCACCTGCGCCAGTAGGTCTCTAATCTGCTGCCAGAATCTTACTATCATTGGGCATTCCCACCACATGTGGATGTATGTCCCTTTCATGCCACACCCTCTCCAACATCATTTGTTTATTATGTCATTAGTCTTGCATGAATATTTGGCAAAATAATTTGATCATTGATTAAGAATTACAATAACAATACAGTAACATTTATATTTTCTGGGTCCTTCATGTTTTGTTTAATGAAGTTGTTTGTGTTTTTGTTGGCACAGATATTGAACATGAGTGCACTAACAGAAGGAATGGATAAGGACATGGTCCGGTCTGCTCAAAGTTCCATTAGTAAATTGGTAAAGATGTGTGGAGCATGTATACTTAATGCCAGGCAGTAAAAATTTACATTATTTATCCTTTAGATAGATTCATACAATAATTTGTATTTCTTTACCTCCTTACCTCCTTAATTTCAATCTTGCTACATCTCATCCCCATTGCACATACTATATATCTACATACCCATATCTCTTTATGTACTCTATATATACATACACCAGAGACAAAATAAAGGAAATACCTAACCTAACAATGTAACAAATTATACTTAAGAGTAGGACCACTGTTTGTCTCCAGAATAGCTTTGTGCTTGCAGTCATACAGACCTGAACTGCGCCCATACCATACTGAGTCATTCATCAAGTAGAAATTTCTTCTTTTGAAGGATGAAGGAGATGGACATGCACTTTGGACTCTCCAGATGTTACACGTATTTGTTATATTGTTTGATTTTTGACGTTTTCTTCCAGGGGATATCTCTGGATGTACCTTATATGCGGTTGGAGGAGAAGTTCAATGTTGATGATCCATTTGAACTCAGAAATTGGTTCTTGGACAAGTGTGGAGACATTCTCTTTGTTATACCTGCTCTTAGAACTGCAAAGTATCATCGAGGTACGTGGCACAACCAGAGAATCAGGTGTGTGTGGTGGAATTGCATAAGAAGCCAGGGTTAGAACTTGGCTTATATATATATATATATAAAAAACTGAAGTTATATTACACTGACAACAAATGTCTGATCATGTAAGTGTTGTGTAGGCTACACAAACGAAAGAAAACAAAACAAAACAAAAAGTAGTGTAAATATTCCTTATTTTAAGAAATCGTTTTATTTTAAATATTTGCTGATAATGTGTTATGTGCCTGCTTCCTCTTTCGTTGAAACAACAACTTATCTTGTAGATAATGTGTTATACATAACGGTTAATGATTTTACTAAATGATATACTTGGGAAACAGTAACAGGGTTAATCGCTGAAGTGTGAATTCAAAGTGTATTTCAGATTTAAGGTCAAAATAGCTGAACTCGAAGAATTCTTTTGGTCAGCTATGCTTTAATTTCGGCTACTCTGGGTTATAACGTCAACCACAATGACCTCAGCTTGAAAC
Organism: Pelobates cultripes; assembly: GCA_933207985.1. NCBI lineage: Eukaryota > Metazoa > Chordata > Amphibia > Anura > Pelobatidae > Pelobates > Pelobates cultripes. Next base: position 12,816,120 of record OW240923.1, on the reverse strand, counting down.
ACTGCATATACTGAGTTATCTGCACTTGTGTGCTCGAGGCTAATTGCAACCTCAACACATGTGACATTGGTAGTTTAGATATCTGTCCTGGGTTGCAAATGTAACTTCTGTGCATAAAAAACACGCTTCGCACATGGCTGGAGTTAAAATAAATAAAATTATTTTTTTGCAGGTTAAACTGCAAATCAAGGGGGAGGGGGCATAATCGGGCAATTTACATAGGAAATGTCCCCCATCAAAACGACTGTTGTAACATTTAAATGTGTAACCAAAACCACTAATTGTTAAAGTAATGAAAAAAAATGAATAAAAAGTGGTTTTGGTGGCTTTGTCTGACAATACAAAATATTATGTTAGTGTCCCTTTAAGCATTGCTTTGTCCATGGTGGTACATGGTTCATTTCAGTGAACCCCTCTTCTGACACCACCCAGTCTTCTATTCACCTTACAGATTCTGGATTACCTGTATACTTCTACGAATTTCAGCATCGCCCTGCATCATTCAAAGATTTAAAGCCAGATTTTGTCCGAGCAGATCACGGAGATGAAATTCTGCCAGTGTTCGGAGCCCCATTCCTGAATGGCGATGTCATTTTCAAAGGTAAGTCACTCTTGTAGTAGAGATTAACAGATTATAATATTTTTTTAAGTTTGGATATTGAAAATGTGTAATTTTATTCCCAAGATGCTGCTACAGATGAAGAAATCGCTTTCAGTAAAACCGTGATGAAATACTGGGCCAACTTTGCTCGCACTGGGTGAGATACCTGTTTTTATCACTTCGATTGTCAAGTGGCATTCGCACAGCTTGGCAACAGCGGGAGTACTGGTATGAGGGAGAGTCTCGGAGATGCCCTTGCTAGGGCACATTAGGAACTCGGGGATAATTAGGCTTAATTACATATACATCTGAAAAATGTAGTATATACAACATGCCACTCATTTCCTATACTATTTGACAGGGTAAATAAATAATGGCATTAATTGTAACGTATGATAAAAGCTAACATTATATTAAAAATTATGTAATTACTTGATAGTTATATAGTACAGCAAAGATAAAGTTGGCATGTTTTGTAATCTATTGTAAAGTCAGGCAAATTATTGTAAAGGCTGTCATGTGTTATGTTTGGGTTAATGGGATCCAATAGTGCCAGGAAAACAAACCCGTTGCCCTGGCATTATAGGCTCCTGGAGTGCCCCCCTCCAGCGGGGCTGAAGGGGTTTTAGACTTACCTGAGTCACATCGGCGCTGGGTCAGGCTCCACCCACGCTCCTCCCCCGCCAACGTCTGCCGGCAGGGGAGACCTAAAGCGCATGCACGGCAATGGACTCGTGCACATTAGACCTCCCCATAGGAATGCATTATTCAATGCTTTCCTATGGGGAAAATCTGATCCTGGAGGTCCGTGAGTTCCTCCAGCATCAAATAATGGACCAAAAGTTTGTTTGGATTCCGGAAGCCCTCTAGTGGCTGTCTGTCAGACAACCACTGGGAGCAGACTTAGAGCTGCAATGTAAACATTGCAATTTCTCTGGAACTGCAGTGTTTTACATTGCAGCACTATTTGCAAAAGGGTCACATCACCCAGACTACTTCAATTAGCTGGAGTGGTCTGGGTGCCTACAGTGTCCCTTTAAGACTGGCATGGGTTATGCATTAGGTTTAAGATTGCTCATAACTTTGTCAACTGATTCCTCTTTTCCCTCGTTCACTAAATACTGGGAATGTGATTTACAAATCTCCATGGACAAGGTTCAGTGGGGTAAAATGTTCTTACTCACACACAAGTTATCCATTAATACTCAATATCACGAGAAAGGATACAAACTGATCACACACTGGTACCCATGAGACTTTATTTCATATTTATTCTGCTGCTGATGTGGGGTGTTGGATATGTGAACTGGACATCCTTGTTCATTTTTGGTTCAGTTGCCTTCCGATAAGACTTTTCTGGCAGTAGATCCATAAGGTGGGATGGGACCATACCTATCGCATCTCACAAAACTTCCCATCCAAACCTATCATAAAACAGTTAACCAACACTTCACTGCAAGCAGCCTTATTCCCAAGTTCTGGAAGCTGAGAGTTGTGTCCATGTTCCGAGCCTGGACTTTTAGGGTAGAAGAGATATATTCCTATCAACAAATAATTCTTCTGGCTTTATTAGCAACTCTTCAACAAATGCTGAAGAGCGGAAAAGTTGAAGACTGGCATGGTTGGTAAGCATGAGTAGGTTTGGCATGTAGTAAAAGGGAAGGTTAAGATTATCATGTCTTTTAAGCTAGGGTTGAGGTTGGCATTTATTACAAGTTAGGGTTAGGTCAGTGATGGGACATGAGCTAGGGTAAAAGATAGCCCATATTGTAACCTAGAGTTTATTAAGGCTTTGCAAGCCAATTTGGAGAGAGGCAATGCTAAGGGACAGTTACTTATCTTATCCAAACATGATCTCTTCGTCCACAGTGATCCCAATGGACCTGGTTTGGTAAAATGGCCGCTATTCAGTGAAGATGAAGATTATCTGGAAATTAATGTGGAACAGAAACCAAATAGGCAACTGAAGCAAGAAAGTCTAGATTTCTGGACGAAAACCATGCCGGAAAAAATCCGCAATGTGCCACAGGAAAATAAAGATCATGTGGAGTTATAGATATGTCTAGATCAATATTTTTTCTGTTAAAATTATATGAACTCACAGCTAAAAAAAAAAAAGACTGCAAAATGTACATGATGGATGTTTAGCCCCTTAAGGACACATGACATGTGTGACATGTCATGATTCCCTTTTATTCCAGAAGTTTGGTCCTTAAGGGGTTAAAGGAACAGACCATTCTGATGGATGAGGAATATAAGGGCAGCGACCAGATGGGGGCTTATTTGCCTAATATCCAACAAAGATCAGTGAAACTTATGTTTCAGATTTGTGAGAATTTTCAGTATCTGCACCTCAAATACTAATTATTTTTCTAACCCCCCCCAAAACCCCAGAAGGAGTATAGGGTACCTAGAACCCTCAAGTTGCAGTGAGCTAGGTCTTCCATAAGACACTTGTTTGGCATTGGAGACTTGAGATGTTTTTGCACCAAGAAGTCACACTCATTAGGTTCCAATAATATAAAAGACAAAATGAAATTGGAGTGAATTCACAACAAAAATGCAAAATCTTGGAAAAACAAATCAGTAATCTTGGAAATCTTGGAAATATTAAAGGAACACTAAAGTATTAGGAATAAAAAATCTGCCCTTATGTATTGTCAGCCTCCCCCACCACCCCAACCCCCTCGCCACTCGTGTGCATTTAAAAATATAATATTTACTTACCCTTTTCCAGAGCCGAGGCTCCCGACTTGTTCATTTTGGAATAATTTTAGCAGAGAAGTTGTAAACCGCCCACAACTCACAGTTTAGTGAATAAACAAGTCGCCACTCATTTATACTGTGAAATTTAAATTGCCTTTTGATTTTCGCTTTTTAGAAATGCCAAATGACCTAAATTACCCCTGTGATCCAAAATCAACTGTTGTTCTGTTGGGAGGGTTTTGCTAAGTTTAGCTTATAACTCATATCAATGCCAGGCAGTTTGCAAAGCGATTAAATGTTTGGCAATGGGATTGGGAACGTGCCATGTCCTTGAACAGCTGCCCAGACCTGTATAGTATTGACTCTGTTTAGTTGCAGGGTTTATCAAACGTCCCCAAGAGCCAACTACAAACCCTGTTCCACATACAGATTAATACTATGAACTATTACAGTTAGAACAGCAGATTTGTACCATCCTCCTTCCAGGCGTTCCCTGTCTATCTATAACTAGAGATGATAGAACGTCAGTAAGTCTGGTTACATTTTATCTCCTGTAGGACCTGCTGAGTGTCTCATACTCCCGGCTTAGCAATTCCAATGGGATTCCAGAAGCCAACGGTCGCTTTGTGCTGTGTGTTGCTGAGTGTCTTCGTAACAGGTGAGGTGGAACACAGAATATCTACGGAGTGTCACAAAAAGAATTATCACATCAGAGAAGAGCTTGTTGTTTCTTATAGTACGCCCATAACAAGACGTCAGAGAGATAATCCTTAACTTTTTATAAGTAAAATGAATGAATTGAATTTCTTTGCTGTGCTCGCTTTTACCACTTCCTCCGGCAGACTTTTCCAGGTATCTACTACCCTCTCTGTAAAGTACTATTTTATTCTCTTTCTCCAATCATCCCTTATTGTTCTAGTCCCTTTATTGGAGATATGTAGGACTGCGTGACTTGCACTGTTTATTGCTGTATAAATCCATAGAGAACTTACTGTAATGAATGATCTAAATGAAAGGGTTCCATTAAATGTAGAAAGCACAATGTGTATTCTGACTGATTTTGTTATGTTTTTTTAGAAAACTTTGTTACGGATAGAAAAGTGTAACTAGTGTCACTAGTGATACACAGACATCAAAATATCAGAAATGAAATCATAGTTGACTTGGAGAATTTCTACAGTTTAGCTATTTTGTAATTAATTTTGTTTTCCCCCAAATTCTCAGTTTAGTAAATAGCTCTCTCAGTGCTGCAAATAAGTAATTGAGAGCCATCAAAGTATGGATTTGCAGTTTGCTTTAAGATAAATTGTAGTAAAATTAATGATATGAAGAGAAGACACCGGGACAGCTCTCAATCATTCAATAAAACAAAAATGTGCATCTCTGTGTTTAGCTGAATCAGCAACATTGTAATTACATCCTGCAATGGGTTTGGACTTAAAACACATTAATTGCATTTAATATATTTTGTTCATGGTATTTCATTTGTAAAACACTGAATCAGTTTTAGCTGAGGATGGGAGTATTCTGTAAAAATAGATGTTACATGGAACCGAAAAAAAAGATAAATTAAATAAGATAAGAATCATTGTGGCCATCAGTCGAGGAGTTACCGAGACATTGTGTTGATGTTTGTACATTACTGTCACAGAAGATAAATATCTCATAAATAGAGAGTGTGCCAAAGTCTGAATCCTGTCTTGACAACCTGCGTCGGGCAAATGTACTTCCAAAACAAAAACCTTTCAACGCTTTATTTTTATTTATTTTTTTACTAAAAATGAAATTGTTACAAATTGAAATCCACTTGGTAAAATTTATGTTGAAGTAGGCAAGCAGTGATGATAACAGAGTATGAGAATTTTTCCAGATTACCTGTTTTGTCATAAAATTTTACCACATGACAGGAGGCTTCCTATTTTGCATTAAACTCTCTTTACTAACTCACACAGCAGTAAAGAAAAGTGAAACATTAACCAATCAAAATGCAATAGGAAGCATAGTATTCACAGTGATGAGGCTCCTCCCCCTCTTTCTTTACTGCTCCATCAGCAGACAGGTCAGAGTTTTTGGCTCTTCCCTAATTGTATTGAATTATGTTACCTTTATGATTTCTCCTTATCTATGGATGTTTATTTTCTGGGGTTTTTTCTTCCCTATCTGTCTCTTAGGACTTTCTGTTCCCCCCTTTTACATTGTACTATCTCCTCTCAGGGATTCTTCCCTGCTGCTTTCCCTCCCTGCCCTCAGGGACTTGTATTTGTATACTGCTATCTTTCCTCAGATCTACATTTATATTGATTTTATTTTACTTATTGTATTTTATTCTACTTTATTTTATTATCTATCCGTTTTTGCTTTTTTCATGGCACTTTCCGATCTCACTTTCCCTGAGATCGGATCGTTGGTTTTGTCCTTGAGGGTAACGCTCACCCTCCACTCTCACCGTTCTCCTCGCGGCCTCTCAGCCGCAATCACTGGCCGGCACGGCGGGAAACCCCTTTCCCGTCTCCCCGGTGGCCATATTGGATCTCGCGTCTCGCGAGATTACCTGCGGCCGACCACAAATACTAGCTCACCATCCAGGCAGGGGTCAGCAAATTTGTTCTTTGCCTATTTAACTACCATAACAGCTGTCAGCCCCACACAGTGGGGAACCACTATACCCTTACTGATATCAGGTGGATTTTGTGCCACCTTTCTATTTATATAACTGGGTGAGGCCCTTTAAGTACTGCTGCTTTCAGGTGGATTTTGTGCCACCTATATATGTATATAATCAGGTGTAACCTTGTAATCTTCTATTCAGGTGGATTTTGTGCCATCTTCCTATACATATACATATCTGGGTGAGGCCCAGTGCAAATCCCAATCTACCCTGCTGGGGAAGCTGGTATTCTTATACCACATACTTGGATTTTACATACCCACCCTGCTGGGGTGCCTGCATTATTATTTTATATATACTTATACCCTGCTGGGGTTCTCCAGGTGCCACTGGTACCATCACTTACTGTGATCCACACCACAGACTGACCCCTAGCCTAACGTATACCCTGTGCCAAACAATATTCTGAGCTATTCCGGTCCTGCTCCTAAAACACTATGGATACTCCCCAGAACCCTGTAGATTTTCAGGCAATGATTACTAAAGCCATCTCCGCATCTATGGAGAAAGCACTTTCCAGGGTAATGACGGCATCAGCCGATCTAACCATGTTTTTCCACTAAAGCCCAACACCATGACTATGATTCTGAGGCTTCAGAAACGCAGACACAGGCTGACCCACGACCTACCAAATGCCACTGGAAGGGCGAAACGGGGAACGTTATCCCGGGCAAAGGCAAGGCTCCAACCAAACGCCATAAGCCGACCCAACCTACCCCCACCCCACAACACTGCTACTCCTTGCATGAGGGGGAAGAACACCCACACTCCATGGCTGTGCTGGACGAGTGGCAGGCCGCGGATTCCGATTCGCATGATGATGAGTGGGGCTCGGACGTTGGATCCCATACGGGTTTCTTACGAGGCACGTTCCTGGATGACATCCAACTACCAGATGACCTTGCATCTGCCCAAGAGGAAGGGGAAGCCATCCTGGACCCCACTGGACAACGCCTCTTCGACCGTCGTAATATCAGACACCCACGCTCGGCGGACTGGACCCCCCCCCCAAACACCTCTCCAAATTTTTGCACCTGTGGCTCCGCAAACCGCTGGACAAAACGGTGCGCAACTGCCTACGCTCCGAATGCCCTCGCCCTTTGTTTCCTGACCACGTAACTCAGACCCAAAATTTGACCAGGTCATGGCCGTGACCCCCGTTGAGGCGTGGAAAAGGGATTCCACAGAGTCCAGGACAAATTGCTGGACTCCATTGGTCCACTTGCCCGCATCATGTCTTTGGCGGACGACGCTTTTACATGGGCTGACCAGTTTGATACCGGCATAAAAGAATGGGCTCATGACATAAGGGAATGGGCACAAAGGTGCTTCTGTTTTGTTGGTAACACCAATGTAGCCCTCTCCTCTGAGAGGCGTAAAGCAGCATTGCTCCGCATTGACGGTAAGCTGGTGGAATTGGGCACCAAGGAGTTAGGATCGCTGGCACAGGGCAAATTGTTTGGTGAAGCTTTCCTGAATAAACTGAACAAACATGTTAATATATTCACGTCCCTTAATAAAGCTCAGTCTTCGATGAAACGGGTCTTCAGGGGCCGTGCAGCCAGCCGCTTCTGGCCATCAGGCGCCCGTTCCCACAAGTCGGCGATATCTCCAGCCCAAACCATACAATGCTTGGGCTTTGAGATAGACTCCATGTCCAGCACTCTGCGACTGCCAGCTTCAAAGATCACGGCCATCAGAAAAGAATTACGCAGGGTCATTTGCTGCCACTCCATTCCACTCCGCAGCTTGGTGCGGATAGTAGGCCTATTATCCGCCTCCATCCAGGCAATCTTCCCAGGTCCGCTCCACTACAGGGCGATGCAACGACTGAAGACGTCCTTTCTTCGCCAAAACCCTTCCTGCTACCAAACCATCCCGGTAACGGAGGAGGTTCAAACAGGAACTCACATGGTGGTTGGACAGCATGGAGGCATGGAACGGCCGGGCCATCTTCGGGAGCACACCCGACACAGTCCTGGAATCGGATGCCAGCCTCTGGGGCTGGGGCGCCACTTGCGAAGGCAGGTCGACAGGCGGCACTTGGACTTCACAGGACCTCGACCTTCACATAAATTGTCTGGAACTCCTGGCGGGGTCGTTTGCAATCCGCAGCCTGGCAAGAGACAGGAAGCACTGTTGCATCCTCCTCCGGATAGACAACGTCTCTGCGGTCCGCTACATCAAGCGCTTGGGAGGTGCACGATCCCGACTCCTCTCGGAGATAATGAAACAGATCTTCGACTTATGCCTGCCACGCAATATCTCCCTCATAGCGGAATATCTCCCGGAAGAAACGAGCCTGACTGCGGACTGGTTCTCGCGCCACTGGCGAGACAGCAGCGACAGGAGACTGGACCCACAGATCTTCCAGCGCCTCTCGATCAGGAGAGGTCCCTTCCACCTGGATCTGTTTGCATCACGCAACAACAAACAGACAACCGACTACTTCAGCTGGCTCCCGGACCCGGAGAGCAGGGCAGTGGACGCGTTCCTCCAACCATGGCCAACCAGGGGAGCATATGCCTTTCCCCCGTTCGCCATGATAGCGAGGACGATTCAATGGCGGGGCCAACCCTGGTTCCCGGACCTTCTAGCATCGTCCTCCATGGGGCCCCTTCTCATACCATGCTATCCAACGCTCCTCACGGACCCGAGAGGCAACCCACATCCTCTCAACCTGGAGGACCGTCTCACATAGGTGGCTTGGACTCCTTCAGGGGTGCCTGGCACACCAGCGAGTTGTCGCAGGCAGCTAGAGATCTCATATGGGATTCATGGGCTCCAGGAACCAGACGATGTTACCTATCAGCTTGGAATTCCTGGTCCTCTTGGTGCAGTGAATGGAACATCGATCCCTTTACTGCCCCTGTAACGGCCATGCTGAACTTTCTTTCCTTTCTTTTTTCCGCGGGTCGTTCTTACCGCTCTCTAAACATTGTGCGCGATTTCGATGGCCCACGTCCCGGTCAGGGGGATCCCCATAGGGAAAGACCCCCTGGTCTGCAGACTTCTGGGGCATTCAACTACAAAGGCCCCCTAAACCCAAATACTCCCGCTTATGGGACGTTGACGTTTTCCCACGATTCCTGAGGGACTGGCCGGACAATGGCTCTCAGCTAATATGATTCTCCTGCTCTGCCTAGTCTCGTTCCGCCGGGTATCGGACTTCCGAGCATTCGACATCGACGCCTTTTCAGTCTCCCCAGAGGGCGTTACCTTTCGAGTCTCGAGTCGGACGAAATCGGACTCTACGTCGGTCTTCTACCCGTTCTTCCCTTCTGATCCACAGCTCTGCGTGGTTTCTACCCTACGTCGGTATGTGGAAGTCACATCTCCGCTCCGGGTCTCCTCTTCGGGACAGATTTTGGTGTCTTACATTAGACCACACATACCAGTCTCGGTTACTACCCTAGCCAGGTGGATAAGATGGATTCTATCACTGGCTGGAGTGGAAGAGGTCTTCGGAACCTTCGAAGTCTTCAGCTTTCTCGGCGGGAGCTTCGCTGACTGACATCCTACATTCCGCGGACTGGTCGCGAGAATCTACCTTTCGGACGTTTTACCTCCGCCCGAGCTCGGGAGCAGCCTCATCTCTCCTGCATTAGCGTTAAAAATGCAAAATAGGAAGCCTCCTGTCATGTGGTAAAATTGAAGATTATGCTAGCGTTAGTGTACTTATAATCTTAATTTTAGTAATGACAGGAGGCGAGTATTTTCCCGCCCGTCCCTCCCTTGCGAGGTAAGACTCAAGTAAGTATATTTGCCTCCGCTATCTCCTCTGTCTCTACCTTGATTCAGATTCTGTTTATATTTTCTCGCTCTGGAGATTTATAGTCAGTAGACTTGGGTTGTTTTTCTTACGCTGAATCTGCTATCTATCGTTGTAGTCGATAATGTGATATTCCTGTAACTAATCGTGGGTTATTAACATTACTTTAGCCAGTTTACAGACCGGTACCTAACCCATTTCACATTCTCTTTCAGTGTAAATCCGTGGCTTTACAGCTCATTCTCAGGATGGACACCTTTGCAACTTCTCCCATTCCATTTTCGTTTCTTGGGAAGTCGCCCGTTGGCGCATGTTACTGGACTTTGGACTCTATGGAACTCTATTCATGATGTCGCTTTCGAAAGAGGGGGAGGAGCCTCATCACTGTGAATACCATGCTTCCTATTGCATTTTGATTGGTTAATGTTTCACTTTTCTTTACTGCTGTGTGAGTTAGTAAAGAGAGTTTAATGCAAAATACTCGCCTCCTGTCATTACTAAAATTAAGATTATAAGTACACTAACGCTAGCATAATCTTCAATTGTCATTCAGATTTTAGTTTGAGCAGCTCACAATTTAGTTTTGTGTGTGTGTGTGCATGTGTCACAAGATAGTCAGGATACATAACTTACATGCAATAAGGTAGTGAGTTTAACATACGCCATTTTTTAGGAGGGTATAATAACAGGATTATAAACATGCTTATGAGATCTATCCAGAACGAGATTCTGGCATCAAAAGTTAAAGTATGGAAGGCTATCTATATATTGGGTTAAGTATTAGAATACAAGAGATTATCTCCTATTTATATCTGATTATCTCCTATTTGAGCTGCAAAACAAGGTATATCAAGCTTAGTTGACCTGTCTGTGTGTAGGGAATAGGCTTTCAGACACAAAAAGGTGAGAAAAGTCTAAGCAAAGTGAGTTGGTAATCAGGCTAACTGGCAGTGAAACTAGACAGGAGTGTGCTTTAAAGTAAAGTAAAGTGAGTACCACTGAGACTGAGTAACACTCCAACAGGTTAAACAAAAATATAAGAACGTGCTTAAAGTAAATGGTGGCTAAGCGTGCTAGGACTAAACATTGCTATATGAACCACCCTACAGGTCATTATAGAGGGAGATGGGCTCCAGAGACAATCTGCTTGGGGTGGAAGTCCCAGGGGAGACTGCATGGGTAAGAGTCTCTGGGTGTGGTAAGGCAATTAGCCTATGCCCCTTCATGAGGCATAGTCGCCAGGTGCTGCGGACGGGTTCCGCTTCCAAGTATATCAGGGAAACATCCTGAAAGGGCTCTGCGAGATATAGGACCAGACATGCTCCAGCGTAGGCCCCCAGACTGCTGGGTGGTCAGGGCGAGACAAGGGTCGATTCCGGTGCTTCTCGCTGGCATGGTGTCGGAGCCATCTCCTCTGTCGGGCGCATATATGCAGCAAGGGTTCCCACTCCCTCCACCACAGCTCCTCAAGGGTACAAGAGGGCTCTTTTGCCGCCCAGAGCGGTCCAACTTCTTGGGCCCCCTGGGTATCTCCGGTGGGGGATAAGTAAGTATGTGGGTGCTCTTCGTGGCGAGATCAGCGCTTGTAAGCCTGTGGTCAGGTTCCGCTCATTGCCTCAGTCTCTCCCAGATTTTCACAAATTTCGTCAAATGCTGCCAAAAGCTTAGAGTAGGCCTCGTATGGTGCACATGGTCATGTTCTGGCACCATTTTGAGAGCGGTAATGAGGCCCATGGATTTGACGGGGCGCACTTAGTTCAGTCCCAGATGAAGGTAAGTGGTTGAGAATGCTGGGATAATCCAAGGGGGGGGAAGACAGGGATGCCCACCTTGCGTCTGACTAGAACGTGGGCTGAGGGATCGGCCATCTCCCCCAGTCCCGTACCGCCAGGCTTCTACTAGGCCGCAATATTGCCACTGTGGGTCATCCACCGGTATAAGCAGTGGTGGCTATCAAATGTGTTAACGTGAGAGTCCTGGGTGAGCTGTGATTCAGCAGAGGTGTTTAAGTCAAAGATGGAGGTATTAGAGCCATCAAAAAGGTCAATAACAACAGGATTACTCCCAGAGCTCATGTGATGTGCGACCGTTCGCCGTACTGGGCAAACCCCGACCCCCCGGATAGTTTGAAACCCAGTGAACCATAGTTTATCAGAGTACTTTGTATATTTGTATCCACAGAGATCACATCTTTGCCTGAGCAATGTTTCCAATTGTGTAAATAGTTATTATGCCTATAGGAGTCCTATGTTAGGGGGTACCAAGCTGAATGGGCGAGCAATGAAACTTGCAGTAATAAGAATAAACAATGTGTATCACTTAATGAAAACTATACCACTTTCAGGACAAATGAACGAGCAACCCTTGGTGACCACAAAATATGGGAAACTACTTGGGAGAAAGGTGAAGGTACTGGAGACAGACAGACCAGTAGACGCTTTTATGGGAATCCCTTTTGCAAAGCCACCAATTGGTGAATTAAGATTAGCTAATCCTCAGCCCCCAGAACCATGGAACTCTATCAGGGATGCAGCTAAAGACCCACCCATGTAAGTATATGGTATCACTCAACACTCAACACAAACTATATTTTCAATTAATACAGCGAGTTGTGCTATTGTTGCTTGTTTGTTTCTTTGGGGTGGGGGTGTTTGCTAGTTTTTATTCACTGTATCTTCAAAACCACTGATACAATATTTCCATCCTGTCTTATATGTTTGTAAATGTGTAAGCAAAGTGAACGTGATGGACTTTAGTCTTATTTTCTAAAGATCACCATGTAACTATGTAATGGTCACCCCAGTCTTGAGACCATGTTAATGTCAAATCACGCAAGAACTGCATTTTTTGGATATTTGTTTAATTTTTTTAATGAGTGCGGTATTGTCCAGGTGTTTACAAAACCATAGATTAATGGAATTGATAAAGGAGCTTTTCAAGATTGAGACTCCGTTGCCCCCTATTTCCGAGGATTGCTTATACCTTAACGTTTTCACTCCAGGAGACCGAGAAAATAATTCTAAACTACCAGTAAGTACGGATACATTAATTTTGTTATTATAGAAGATATTGATTGAATGCAATTTGTGTAACATGTCATAAAAGTAATTGAAGCAAATATATGATATACAATGTTTATCAGACTAGAAACATATATAGAAGAAACTCAAACATCATTTGATTCAGTGGAGGAAGAAGATTGTGATCCAATGTTTTAAAAATTAAATCTGAAGGATATCTTTCTCTCCAAACACCCTATTGTCAAAAAGAGAAGATTACGTCATGTTTGAAACAAAGAAACAAAAGAGCTTGTGTCTACGAGGCAAATTAATTTATAGACTTGGCCAGTACCACTTTTAATCTCTTATGTACTTTTTATGACTTTGGGTTCTCCACGTCCCTTATCAAATCCTCCCTTTCTTGTTCCCAAGACTTTTTGAAACCTGCCCAAATCCCCTGGTACCCATATACCTTCATACATTCAGACTCTCTCACAATTTCAAAATGCTTAGAACACTAATCAAAGTCTCATAATTCCATGAAGTCATTTAATCTAGAGACCTAGTCTGCTATTTACATCAGCTTCTCGAAACCTACTATAGCTGTATGTTTGTTGATGTCATACTCTTTACTCAATTTATCCTACACGACATGACGCGTTCCCATCAATAAAAGATAGAAAGGAAGAGAGTGGAACTAGGTCAAGTGGGAAATGTAAAGATGTGACAATTTAGGCCAATAAAATAGGAGGTGCAGGGCTAAAATTATCCAGTTTTGTAGGGTGGATGTAGACCCACATTTGGGTTCCATTTTGTATGAAGCATACCGACTAAGGTTTCATTTCTTTTTTGGCCAGGTTATGATGTTTATACATGGTGGAGGCTTACAACTTGGAGGTGCCATATTTTTTGACGGTGCTGCATTGAGTGCTTTTGAAAATGTTGTAACTGTGTCAATCCAGTACAGACTGGCAATCTTGGGATTCACGAGGTAGGTCCTGATTCAGACAATGTATATGTACCCATGTTTACAGTAACAGTTGTACAATTACAGAAGAAAGAAGAATTGAAAAAGTTAACAGTTTTTCACACATCCCTCTTTCTGCTTTTTATCCAAAATTGGAAAAATAAAATGCTAAAAATCTAATTTCATCAGTTTCAAAATGTGTCATAAAAAGTGACAATTCCCTCTATCAGATCCATAAATCATTAGGGTTGATCAAAAGTTAGTTCCTTAGTGTGTATTAAACTATAATATAATCGGTAGATGGATTAGCGCTAAGTGACCACTAGGTGGTGATAGTATCTAGAGAAAAGGCAGCAACCTAAAATATGGTGTTCCCTCAAAACACAACAATAAAAAGTACAAAATGTAAAAACAAAAACAAAATATTAGGTTGTGCCAAAAATGTAAACAATGCGTACTTACATAGAATGAATGAAATAAAATAAAGTCCTGATAAAATATATGAAGTAAAAGTAGTCCAAGTTTGATTGTAGGGATGAGAAAGGTATTGTGGGTTTTATGAAATCCGAGGTAATTCGATGTCCGGATCACGCAGAAACATACAAATAAAAAAAAAAAGTACCAATCGTGTAAAACTGTGGTGGAGAGACGGAGGTTTTCTTAATAGAAGTGCTCCTACTCACCTATAGTAGAGCTATAACCAGCTCAGGAATAAATTGCTTTCAGTGGCGTTAATCCCCCACTGGTAGAATATAGGTGAAGGTTAGTAGTACAGGTCCTCATGATGGGGAGAGAGAAAAACAGAAACAAATAGTGCTCTCTGTATGTGTCAATAAAGATAAATATTTTAAAAGGTATAGTACTCACATGAGAGTGAGCAGAGAATTCTGCTCACTGTGGTAGCGTAGGTGGTATAATCCCCCCTGGGATTCTTGGGTGAGTCAGGAATCCAGTGTATTCAGTGACCAGGTAAAAACAATAAAAATAATAAAAAAATGCTATGTGTAAAAAAAGGGTATATGGCACAAGTACAAATTAAGGAGCCAATATTACTTTAATAAAATGAGAAAAGATACATTAAAAAGCAGCCAAACGCGTTTCACCAATATATGGACTCATCAAGTGGCAATAAAAGCAATACCTGGTACATAGGAGTTTATATAGATACTGACATACACTTAATTATTCGAATTTGGCGCCAAAATGACGTCACAATTAAAATTAGCATGCATTATAAAACTGATCAAAATCCATACATACATATTACGATAAGTTTTACAGAGTTACAATATACAATTTATTTTTCAAAACAAAGTGGTGCCTAGGGCGTACCTTTAAAAAAGCAAGAGATAATACATTCTAGATAAAACACACTGTGCAATAAGGGGACCTAAAACATTTCAACTTTTTTTCAAGAAGTGTGTAGGGAGGCTGTGTGAGTCACAGCCAGGGGAAGTGTGGCTCGGGCTGCATAAACATAGTGTTTTAACTCCTAAATGTCAGAAAATTGAGCGGTGAGACTGCAGAGGCACACTCCATACACCAAAACCACTTAATTTGGCTACAGCTGTTTTTGTACTTAGAGTATCCATTTAAGCTTGGGTGATTATTAAAAAAAAAAACAGCTTCTCAATACAAATCCCATATATAAATAGAAGTGTGTTTTCAGCTTAGTTGGTGCTAAGAGTGTGTCTTTAAATAAATATTTTTTTTAAAGTGGGAACAAAATATTTACATATTTTATTCACTTAGTAAAATAATGTTATTTATTATTATTTATTGTTTTTCTTTTCACTATTTTATAATGTTTATTCAATATAATATCTGCAGATTTATAATTAAAAGAGCACTCCCACTTCCAAACAACTTCAGCTTATTTAAGTTGCTCTGGTGGTTGGAGTTTCCAGGAGTGTCTTACCCATTTTTCTAAAGTTTAACATTGAAGTTTGGACTTTGGGGCCTGACACTGTTGTCCCCACAGTTTCTGTTCTGCCTCCGCAGGGTGAGGAAGGTTTAGCTGGGAGGCAGGTGATTGGCTTAGAGCATCAGCTTACATACAATTTTTCTCAATGGTGGCTAGTGGTAGGTTAAGAGAGTCAGCTGATATTCTCGACCAATCACCAAGTGTCTGGCTAAACCTTGCTCAAACTGAGGAAGAGAAGAAGGTGGGCAGTCTTGTCAGGCGCCAGATATCCCAACTTCGGGGTTAAAGAGTTACTCCAACTACCATAACCACGTTAGTGGTTTGAAGTGGTAATAGTGGTAGGAGTATGTATAGGCAGTGTTTCAGTTTGAACCACTGCACATACTGAGTTATTTTTCATTGTGTGCTGAGGGCTAGTTGCACTCCCAGCATAAGTGACTAAGGCAGCCTGAAACTTTGTTCTGGGTTGACTAATATCAATTCTGTGCATATCTCATTCCCACAGCCCTTGCATGTGTGTCATTGCCTCCATCCCAGCCCCTCCATATGTGCCATTCCCTCCATCCCAGTAAGTAGTGTCTGTTTCTGTTGGTGTGTAAAGGACGCGTTGTGTGTTTCTGTGTGTGTAAGGAATGCATTGTGTGTCTGTTTGTGTAAGATATGCATATTGTGTGTGTGCAGGGATACATTGTGTGTTTCTGTGTGTGTGTGTGTATGTAGGGATGCATTGTGTGTGTGTGTGTGTAGGGATTCAGTATGCAGTGTGTATAGGGATTCAGTATGCAGTGTGTGTAGGGAATCAGGAAGCAGTGTGTGTAGGGTTGCAGTGTGTGTGTGTGTGTGTAGGGTTGCAGTGTGTGTGTGTGTGTGAAGGGATGCAGTGTGTGTGTGAGTGTGTAGGAATTCAGTATGCAGTGTGTGTGTGTAGGGATTTAGTATGCAGTGTAGAGATGCAGTGTGTGTGTGTGTGTGTGTATGGATGCAGATGTGTGTGTGTGTGTAGGGATGCAGTGTGTGTGTGTAAGAGCATGTTTTCTGGGTAGGATAGGGGCTGTGGGGGCTAAAGAGGGAGCATCTTTTTTATATCTATTTTGTAATGTAATTTAAAAACATTTATATATTTAATATATCTCCCCCTCCCTGTGTCCTACCAGTATCCAGGGAGGGGGCAGCATATTCCCTGGTAGTCCGGTGGTGCTGCAGAGGCTCTATACCTTCACCTCTGCCGGGTGAAGGCTCTTCCCGCGAGTCCCGGGACCAAGTGTAAGCGAGCATTGCCGTGGTTACCGCGGCAACACTCGGAAAGTCGGGACTCAGCACAGAGTTGAGGGCAGAGAGTCTCCTCCCCTTCCTGCTGTGCAAACTCTGCAAAGACCTAGGGATTGACATCAAAAGATCTTCCTGACCGGGTCTGTGTGCTTGTAAGGGGCCGGGCTCGCGAGGCCCTCAGGTGGCATGGGCCCCTTACAAGTGAAGTGGCTGTATCCCCCGACTGGCCCACGGTTGCAGGGATCGGATCATTGCTGTGGCCGGGCCCCCTGTAGTGACGGGCCAGGTCACAGTTGCGATCCCTTCGACCGTGGTAGGTACACCACTGGAGATAGCTATCTCCTCCCACCTTGTGGGTGCTCCCTCCCAGCTCCTTCCGTTCAGGAACTCAACCTCCACACTCTCCTCTTCCTCTACTTGCGCATGCACTTTGAGTCAGTGAATTGGTTCATTCACAGACTTCACTAGTGATTGATTAACCCTTTTTCCTGTATGTAGAAACAAAAAGAGATAAAATCTATCAGTCGTTGGTGAATCCACTAATCTCAACATTTTTTTTTTTGTGTGCTTGTTCTATATTAGTACTGGACACGACGACTTACCGGGCAATTATGGGTTTATGGATCAAGTTGCAGCTCTTCAGTGGATCCAAGAAAACATTAAAGATTTTGGAGGTGATCCAGAGTCTGTCACTATTTTTGGAGAATCTGCAGGTGGTTTGAGTACCTCTGCTTTGGTAAGTTTCTGCCACTCTCAATGACTTGTCAATGAATCTATCTCTTTACAGAATTTCTTTGATGCCCATCGTCATATCCAAAGTACAATCAATACACTAAAACAAACAATCATCATGTTATTATTTGCAATCATTCTTCTCCCTGCCTGTATTCTATTTCCAGGTGTTATCTCCCTTAGCCAAAGGCTTATTCCACAGGGCCATTGCGGAGAGTGGAACTGCCCTATTACGTAGCCTGATGGTCAGTGACCACAAAGAAATTATTTCCAGACGAAATGTGAGTATTCTTTCTCTTCCTCCTGTGAAATCCTACTCTCGTAATGAAATATTGTCTCTTTAGGGTCCTTTCCTATCAGAAAATACAAAGTTCTTCATTTGTAACCACATCTTCTCTGAAAAATAAACCCTTATGCCAAGCTTGACAATTCCAAACAATTCAGAGTTCATGCACATCCACCACATTTTCTGTAAACGGACACTCCAGGCAGCACAGCAACTACATCAAAAGGTCCCTGGGCACTGTCTTACCACCGGTAAAGAACAGTTTAACCCCAAAGACCTAAATCTGGCGCCAGTCAGCTGTTCCCACAAACTTCTGTTATAGTCTGATAACTGAAACAGGAAGCCTCGGACTGATAGCCGTTAAAAAAGCTTAGAGCACCAGCCACTCTGAGGCAGTTTAACCACTTGAGGTAAGCTCTCGCCTGAGGACCTCCTTGCACCATAACAACTTTATGAAGTTGTTATAGTGCCAGGAGTGTTCCTTTAACACATTCAGTTTTTTCACATTGAAGGTAAGCCATGAAAATGTAATGGACTCCATGAATTAATTTGCTCTGGCAGCAAGTGGATGCGGCTTACTAAAGTGTAGCATGTTTCATTTTACACTTTCAGTTAGAACTAAAATGAAAAACCAAGTATCTTAGTCACAAAACGCTGAATTGCAAAATGCAGTTGGATAATTTTTCCAAAATCAGCATTTTTATCTAAATTTAGGAATTGTTTTCATTTGACTGTATTTTTAGTGGTTATGGGAATAAGTCTCTGTGTGCTGTAACGGAGCTCATATTAACAGATGCTACATTGCAGAACTGTAAGGTCCAAAATGTACAAATATTTTGGGTTTTATTTCTCTCTCCAGACTCTGTATTGTCAGTGAGCGAGGGTCTGTGTCCTCCTCTAAGCAGAGCATATGAGGCTCCTGACACTGATTAAAACAGTTAGACAGACCAACTGCTGTCTGTAGAATAATCAGGGAACACAGCAGCTCACACTGGAAGGAACACAGCAGCTCACACTGGGGGGAACACAGCAACTCACACTGGGGGGAACATGGCAGCTCACACTGGGGGGAACACAGCAGCTCACACTGGAAGGAACACAGCAGCTCACACTGGGGGGAACACAGCAGCTCATACTGGAGGGAACACAGCAGCTCACACTGGAGGGAACACAGCAGCTCATACTGGGGGAACACAGCAGCTCATACTGGAGGGAACACAGCAGCTCATACTGGAGGGAACACAGCAGCTCATACTGGAGGGAACACAGCAGCTCATACTGGGGGGAACACAGTAGCTCACACTGGGGGGAACACAGCAGCTCACACTGGGGGGAACACAGCAGCTCACACTGGGGGGAACACAGCAGCTCACACTGGAGGGAACACAGCAGCTCACACTGGGGGGAACACAGCAGCTCACACTGGAGGGAACACAGCAGCTCACACTGGGGGAACACAGCAGCTCACACTGGAGGGAACACAGCAGCTCATACTGGAGGGAACACAGCAGCTCATACTGGAGGGAACACAGCAGCTCACACTGGAGGGAACACAGTAGCTCACACTGGGGGGAACACAGTAGCTCACACTGGGGGGAACACAGTAGCTCACACTGGGGGGAACACAGCAGCTCACACTGGGGGGAACACAGCAGCTCACACTGGGGGGAACACAGCAGCTCACACTGGAGGGAACACGGCAGCTCACACTGGAGGGAACACAACAGCTCACACTGGAGGGAACACAACAGCTCACACTGGAAGGAACACAGCAGCTCACACTGGAGGGAACTCAGCAGCTCACACTGGGGGGAACATGGCAGCTCATACTGGAAGGAACTCAGCAGCTCATACGGGAAGGAACTCAGCAGCTCACACTGGGGGGAACTCAGCAGCTCATACTGGGGGGAACACGGCAGCTCACACTGGGGGGAATACAGCAGCTCATACTGGAAGGAGAACAGCAGCTCACACTGGGGGGAACACAGTAGCTCACACTGGGGGGAACACAGTAGCTTACACTGGAGGGAACACAGTAGCTTACACTGGGGGGAACTCAGCAGCTCATACGGGAAGGAACTCAGCAGCTCATACGGGAAGGAACTCAGCAGCACACACTGGAAGGAACACGGCACCTCACATCACACTGGAGGGAACACAGTAGCTCATACTGGAAGGAACACAGCAGCTCACACTGGAGGGAAAATGGCAGCTACATTGGGGGAAACATGGCAGACCACACTAGAGAGACCACGTCATCTCACACTGGAGGGAACACGGCAGGTCACACTGAGGTAATATGGCAGCTCACACTGGATTTGGGCAATTAACCACAACCCCCTATCTGTTTTTCACAAAGAGGCTATGGCTATTATTACTGTTAGAAGCGCTGGATTAATATATGCAGTAACATAACACAAGGTTATTTTAGACAATCTAAAAAAAAAATCTAAATTCAATTTCTTTCAAAGAAAAATAATTTGACCTGAATATACTTTTATATAATGCAATGTTCCAGCATGTTCTTTTATAGACGGTCTCCTGACTGCGGCAATGTGATTCCCATGTGACAGTTGTTTGTGTCTGAACCATAAATAGGACAATTCATTTGCAGGACTGGACTTTTTGTTGAGTGCTATCTTTGTGTTTTTCAGTACGTTGCCAATAAATCCGGCTGTGATCCTGATACATTGGCGGAATGCTTGAAAAAGAAAACTGAAAAAGAAATCCTTTTGATTTCGGATTCCATGGTATGTTGTGTAACTACCCCAATTATTGTTTAAGGTAATCCCGCAATACAAAACGCTAGTTAGAATTATAACTCTTAAAGGGCTAGTCTGACCAAAATTAATGATTTAATTAAACCCTGTTTTTAGAGGTAATAAGTCTTGCTGGGAACCGCCGCTAGGTGATAGGTAGGAGGGGGCCCTGCAGCTGGGTGAAAGGGAGGAGGGGGCATTGTTTGTCTGATACCAGCATGCTATATGTGCTGTTGACAGGTGCCCAATGTATACAGAATTCACATTTGCCAGTCCCGAGCTTTCATTCTGGGCTGGCTAATGATGCTGATAAATAAATTGCTGAAAGGAAACATAAACTCACGTTAAATGTTAGAGCACAGAAATTTAAATGTACCCTAATCCTGGGAGAGGTGCATGCAAGTTCTGTTAGAAAATGAAGTTAGGCTGGATATCGTCCTCAATGCAAAAAAAAAGTTATGTATCATGCTTACTCCAGTACTCCTTCAGTGCATCTCTCTGTGCTGAAGTCACTGGGACTAATTTTTGGATATGCAGCTTACCATAAAAGCCTGTAGGGTGTTAAAAAGTCAGTATTTGGGAAGAAATCCTCAATATAGTACATACGGGTACCTGGTTTAAACAAGATGCCTGTACAATGCTGAGCATTGCAGGTTGCTTTTGCAGCCTGCATAGAAGCTCTGTAGTGGGCGCACACCTCTCCTTTCTACCCTCACTGCTTACTGGAATGCAGTCAATATAACTAAAACAGCAGTAAATACAAAAAAATATTGTGCTGAGCATAGAGAATACAACGTTGCTGTGTTCAGATAAATGTAACATTAAAAACTGTTACAAATTATATTTGCCTTGTGTACAGGGACTTTTAGATGTACCTGGATGTGTAGATGGGGTGTTTCTACCCAAACCTCCAGAAGAGATTATGGCGAATAAACAGAGCAATAATGTTCCCTTCATGATTGGCACCAATAACCAAGAGTTTGGCTGGCTAATATTTCAGGTAAGAAATCTATTTGTCCTGTACTGAAATAATATTTTTTATTAAAAGACACATAGAATCAGATTGTGTTTTGTAACAAACGT
This sequence comes from Pelobates cultripes, assembly GCA_933207985.1. Classification (NCBI taxonomy): domain Eukaryota; kingdom Metazoa; phylum Chordata; class Amphibia; order Anura; family Pelobatidae; genus Pelobates; species Pelobates cultripes. The sequence continues at coordinate 12,794,354 of OW240923.1, read as the reverse complement.
CTCGAAGTAAGAAAACCATTCCAGGCACACAACATTAATATAAGACTAAACTTTCTTCAGCTATAAGGTTTTAAACAGATCAGAAGTACTTGCAAGGTTCAGATGCAGTAACAGAATCTTGAATTATTATTGTTCTTCTGTGACCAGATGATCAACATGAGCGGTTTTCAAGATGGGATGGATAAAGAAACAGTCCGGTCACTACTGGAATCCTTTCACTTTTTGGTAAGTCCCATATCCTATCTCTATGCACATTGACGGTGACCTCAGTTATGTGTAACAAATACCCGATGGGTTAATAAAAATCTAAAATGTATTTTTCCAAATGTCTCCTTGGGTATTTTTTTTTTTTCCAATTCTTTATTTTTATTGTGCATATATGAATAGCATGCGTGCAGAGCCACAACAGCAACTGCAAGAGTTGTCATAGCCTTTCCGAGTGTGGCAGTTTGAACAGCACTTTTTTATATAACATGGAGAACATGACTGCAATATTTTATAGTAAACATGCTAGACTCGATATTATGCATATGTTAAGTTATGCTTAAAGTTATGGTAAGGTGTGTAGCATAGCATTTGAGGAAGAGATTTTTATGTTTGAGCCAATGATAGCTTGGTGTTAAATGTAAATTTAAACCAACAGTATTTCCGCAAATTTTAACATGCTTGGGCTGCCCCATTAGTTGTCCTAGCTGATAACACAATGCATGAGCTGTTAAAATAAACTCAGGTAAGAAGTAAGCACAAAAACTCTGCGCAAAATAAAAGAATAACAGGTTAAAGACTATTACTGTGCTGTGCGTTAAGCTAGTGTGCGGAGAACAGTTCTTGTATTAGGGGGCATGGTGAGGAAGTCCAGCTGCGGTGAAATATGCCTGGCAGACTCCGGTTCTGTGCCTCTGTTCACCCGATCCCCTCTGGGTGCCAGCTACAGTCCCCCAGAACCCTTGTCACCTGGAGTGTCGGAGGCATGAAGATGAGTAGGTGCTAGGCGTCCAGCAGGTGTTGGCGGAGGTTTACATTGTCGGGGGGTCGGTTCTGCCCTGCTGGGCAAGGTTACAAGAGATCTGCAACTTTCATAAGCTATTTTTAAATATACCCCAAAAGAACAAATCCATAATGCATGATTTAATTGGAGTATATCTACTTAATAGTAATTTAAATTTTGTAAAAATATATATATTTTTTGTATTTGGGCAGTGAAGTGTAACATTAAAGTGTGCAATGTTATTTCCTACTAAAATAAATGAAAGTGTATGTGCTTTGTAAAGCTCATGCGCATTAGCTGTCATTTCCCATTCTCTGCTGCGTCTACTTCCAGTAATAGGAGTTGGAGAATTGCTTTCCATGAAGGATTCAGGTAATTCCAGACAAAACACCACCAAGTGGTGACAAACATGTATTACAACAGGCAGAGTCTGGGCTTGGGGACGAGTCTTCCAGCGTACGTCTACAGGAATCACAAGTCCAGGAAGCAGAAGAGGGTATTCATGTTACGTTACAGCCAGAAGAAAAAGAGAAAACAAATAAATGTTATAATTTTATTTACAAACCTTGTATTCTTTGACAGAAAAATCCACCCCTTTAGTCACATGGGAATATATTGGGAGAGTTTTATTGTTGAATCACTGACTGATACATTTCATGAACGGCCAATGTAACAATATTATGAAAAATGTAATCTTAAATATCACAGGAATTGACTGAAAAAGCCATCCCTTTGGTAATGGAGGAATATTTTGTGGACACAAGTGATACTTCTGTAATCCGAGACCGATTCCTGGATTTGATTGGTGATATAATGATTGTTATACCAGCTATCAAGACAGCAAAATATCACAGAGGTTGGTAATACAAAGCTTTCTCCTGGGAACTTGGCAAAATTAGTTAACATAAAATCAAGTTAAAGGACCACTATAGGCACCCAGACCACTTCAGGTCAATGAAGTGGTCTAGGTGCCAGGCCCATCTAGGATTAACCCTGCCTGCTGAAAAACATAGCAGTGTCAGAAAAACTGCTAGGTTTATAAATGGGTTAATCCAGTCTCTAGTGGCTGTCTCATTGACAGCCGCTAGAGGCGCTTCCGCGCTTCTCACTGTGATTTTTACAGTGAGAAGATGCTAGCGTCCATGGGAAAGCATTGAGAATGCTTTCCTATGAGACTGACTGAATGTGCGCGCGGCTCTTGCCGCGCATGCGCATTCAGCCAATGACGGCAGAAGGAGGAGGAGATTCCCCAGCGACGAGGGAGCCCGGTACTGGAAAAAGGTAGGAATTTAACCCATTCTATATCCTAGAGCCCAGCGGGAGGGGGACCCAGAGGGTGAGGGGGACCTAAGGACCCTATAGAGCCAGGAAAACGAGTATGTTTTCCTGGCACTATAGTGGTCCTTTAATGTATCCACACTAGGTACACAATATAGGGCACCGCAGTCACACTTGTGGTGTTATAGTTACCGCTCAATAGATGGTAAATTGCATGTAAAGAAAAGTAATGGCATAATAAGACATCTATCTTAATTGTCAGACACTTATTGTAGCCTCAGATAGGTGATGTGCATGGGCAAAAAATTTGGTTTGGTTTGGTTCGGAAATTCGGGTAAGTAAAAATAATTTAGAACAGAAAACGAGAGAAAAGGTGCGCCTTTAATGTAAATATATTGTAAAAAATAAAATAGTATAGTCCAGATAACTTAGCAATAGTCCAGAATAGTAGAGTCCACAATGGAAAGGAAAATTCTTGCAGAGCAGCAGTGATTCATCACGGGTGTAGACTTGTAATTTTAGTGGAACATATGGAAAAGAAGCAGAAAAGGGAAATCCAATGGTGCAGTATGTAAATATACTTGGATATTAAAAAATTATAAGTAGGTTCTACTCACAATTTCCAGAGCTACAATCCAGCTCTGGTATGAAGGGCGTGAAGTGGAATGATCCCCACTCAAGGATATATTGAGTATAACTCAAAATATAGTAGTCCAACGGCGGTATGGTTAAAAAGAATAAAAAGAAAAGAATAAAAAGAATGAAATATATAATGCTCACTGTATATCACTGTAGTAAAAGAGTAAAAAAAATATGAAATGTACTCACAATATATTGAGCAGACTCACTGCTCGATGTATAGCGTATGGGTGGTACAATCCCCACCTATGGATTCTTTTGGCGTCTCTTTGGATGGTAAAAAACAATGTAGTCAGGCTAAGGATAAAATAATATAAATAAAACGATAAAATAAAAAAGGAAAGTGGCAACCAAAATATTTAGAGCCAAAATCCCTTTATTATAACAAAATATAAACTTATTAAAAACTATTTCTAGACGCGTTTCGCCTACAACAGGCTTCTTCAAGTAGAAAATAGTAAAGACATAGACCTGACATACATAGCTTTATATAGGGTACATTAGTTGTATTGGAATTTAAATGTTCCCGCCAAAATGACGTCATTATGACCTTAATTAAAAAGTACATTTCAAAAACAAACAATAATTATACACACCATATTTAAATACAAGAGGGAGAATATTTGTACATATAAATATTAAAAACTAGGTGCTAATATGTTAAAAACTATAAAGTAAAAATCACGTGACTGATTCGCTTCCGCGTCACGTTGTTAACAATGGAACGCATGCGTCACGTACGGGTGAGACGCATGCGTATGGGAAGTAAGACTGGGGTGGAGCTGGCACATAGAGAGCATTACGTCATCAAAGGGGCGGAGCCCCATGGTGACCGTGATGCAAACTAAGTGTGCGCTAATGTGCTGTCTGCTCAGATGGTAGAACAGACAGCACACACACGCAATGCCCGAACGGGCCCTGGGATCAGGACCCGAAGGGGGAGCCCATAACACGGATAGGCTCCTATTAAAACAGAGTAAGGGGCCAGACTCCACACCACCAGGATTACACTACAGTGGTACAAAATTACTCATTATCATATTAAAAAAACAGAACAGAGAAACATATCATAAACTTTATATATATATATACGTACTAAAAACTAGTGAAGACATTTTTTTATTTTTTTTTTATTCAAAAAAACTTCCCATTAAGCAGATATAAGACCAATGAATATATATGTATTATAAACATATGATTGTTAAAATAAATAAATAAGATATACAATACAAAATAAAAATAGATACAAAACAAAGGAAAGCAATTCTTTGATATAAGACCATAGGGAAATAAACAACTTATATAGATATATGTAAAAAAAAAAAAAAAAAGAACTAAACAAGACTAATAAAAGATAGAAAAAAGGAACTTATAAAAAGTTAAAAAGGTCGACATCTATATTTAGACCCTGTGGAGCAAGAGTCTTTCAATGAAAAACCCATTCCATTTCTTTGCTACCTAAAATCTTTTTTATGTCTCCACCTCTCCAAGGGACACTACAGGTATCTATACCTACCTATGCATTTGAGGAATTTAGTTTTTTTTTCATGTTTTAAAAAATGCTTTGATACTGAATGGTTCTCATAACCTTTTAAAATGTTCTGGCAGTGTTCAGCCAATCTGGTTTTTAAGTCCCTAGTGGTCATGCCCATGTATTGAAGCCCGCATGGGCATTCTGATAAATAAATTACATTCTTTGTACTACAATGAATAACATTTTTTATAGGGTATGTTCTTTGTGTGATAGATGATTTGAAAAAAGTGGTTTTTGATTTAATAGTATCATCCGTACGTTTGCACACTATGCATTTATTACATTTAAAAAAAACTTTTGGTTTAGTTAAAAAGGAGGGGGGGGGGGCAAGAGGAAGAGGTAGTATAATTTTGTTTAGTGTAATTTTTTTGTGAGGATGGATTTAAAGCTGGGTGCCCCTCTAAATATAACATGCTGTTTATTGGGGATAATACCAGCTAGTGTATCATCCTGTTTTAATATATGCCAATGTTTGTTGATAATCTTCTTCATAACATTGCCTTTGTTATTAAAGTCGAAGATAATTGGCAATGATGGAGCATTTTTGGAAATTCTGTTGTCTCTATATCAGTGGCGTACTAAGGGGGGGCGGAGGGGGCGGTCCGCCCCGGGTGCCACCAGGGTGGGGGGTGCCATGACCAGCCCCGCCGCCCCCCCCTCCATGCTGCAGCCGCCCGAGCGCTCTGCAGAGAGCCTCGGGCGGCTGCAGCTTTGCCCGGGTGGTGCGTCCATGAGGGCGGACCGCACCGCCCTGGCGCAGCCTGAGGAGAGGCTGACAGGAGGGAAGCGCTCAGCGCTGAGCGCTCCATCCTGTCAGCTTCCTTTCCTGTAGCGTGGCCGAGCCCTGTATAGTCCGCGGGTAAAGGGAGCAGCTGTCTCCTGTACCCGGCCGTACTAACAGGAAGTGCACACAGTGCACACAGTGTGTGCACTTCCTGTTAGTCCGGCCGGGTACAGGAAACAAAAGCTACCTGTACCCGCCGACTATATAGGGCTCGGCCACGCTACAGCAAAAGGGAGGGGATGATAAAGATGGGGTGAGAGGAGAAAGGGGGTGAAGAGAAATGAGGGGAGAGAAAAGAGAAAAGAAAGGGGGTGAGAGAAAGAGGGGAGAAAGAGAAAGGGGGTGAGAGAGAAATAAGAGGGGGGGGTGAGAGAAAGGAGGGGTGGTAATTATGGGGGGTGTATTAATTATGGGGGGTATTAATTAAGGGGGGAATTAATTATGGGTAGTGGATTAATTAAGGGGGGGTGGATTAATTAAGTGGGGTGTATTAATTAAGGGGGGATGGATTAATTATGGGGGGTGGATTAATTATGGGGGAGTGGATTAATTAAGGGGGTGGATTAATTAGTGTGGATTAATTAAGGGTGTGTGTATCAATTAAGGGGGGTGGATGAATTAGTGTGGATTAATTAAGGGGTATGGATTAATTAAGGGGTATGGATTAATTAAAGAAAACCTTTAACATTTTACATGTTTTTTTTTTTTTTGGGGGTGGGGGGTGCCAAGCACAGGATCCGCCCCGGGTGCCAAATGCTCTAGGTACGCCCCTGCTCTATATTCTAAGAGTTCCGATCTGTCTTTTTCACTAATGTTTTTTATAGTTTGGTTTCAATTATTCATAGGGTAGTTTTTTTGAGAGAATTTATTTAATAGCATCTGGGATTGAGCCTCAAAATCTTGGGTAAGAGAACAATTCCTTCGAAGGCGGAGGAACTGACTTTTGGGTATTCCATGAAGCCAAGGTTTATAATGGCAACTAGACATATCAATCACTTTATTTGTACACACTTTTTAAAAAAAGGTTTTTGTATGTAACTTATTATTTTGAATAAAAATTTCTAAATCTAAAAAATGAATAAGAGATAGACTGTATTCACATGTTAAAACTATACCGCTATTATTTTGATTTAAAAAAAGTAAAAACTCATTGAGGGAGTTTTCAGTGCCCTCCCAAATAAAAAATAAATCATCGATATATCTAAAATATGTGACCAGGTTTGCCTGCCAGTCATGCTCTCCCAAAATGGCCGTGGCTTCCCACTCTGCCATAAAAAGGTTAGCATAACTGGGGGCAAACCTGGACCCCATAGCCGTTGTGACGAGACCAATCTCACCACTGTGCATTGAAAGAGCCTGGTTGCCCGCCTGCTGCCTTTAGACTATGGCCCCATGTTGAAACGCTTGATTTTCCCCTGCAAAGACACGAAAGCCAGGTCATTTGGTGCTTGCCCTGTTTGAGCGGTGATACCCCAGATAGCTATGCCATGGAGCTCATTCGTATAATGAAAGAATATGGGAAAGACTTTGGCTCCATGGCAATTGAACTGTATGTGTGTGATCTGAGCGCCATTCAGTAATAATGTGCGCTGAGATCTGAGCTATCTGGGGATATGTTGAATGTACCTGTTTTATGCAATGGCTGCACATTTATATATTTTTATGTATTTTATTGTCTTTTGCTGCTATGTGTTCAATGGAGTTTTGCCTCTGTCCTTGGAGACAATTGGATTACTTCCCAATTATCTCCAGGATAGAAGATTCTGTGGAACTGGTTTTGGGCAGAAAAAACATGCTTCATTTGGTCATAAAGGACTACGATCTATCTTTTGACCGACTGGACCAATTTGTATGATTTTGACGTATGTTTGTATTTGGAGTATGCTGATTCTGAAAATGTAAGTTTTATGTGAATGTGATGCATACTTTTAAAATTATGAATAATGTGGAAAAACTGTATTTCTCTGCCTGTGATAATTACATTACCCATTGTGTAAGGTAATTGTATCACAGGCAGAGGGAAGGATTTTGTGTGGGAGTGTCTGAGTGTATTGTACGTGTTAATTGGTTGTTTTCCTAAACCCTCTGGGTGGTACTAATGTGTAAGAATGTGTATATAAGAACAATAAACCCACAGCTCTGTCTGTTCACTGCTTGACCCTCAACACGGAGCTTTGTCTCGTTCTTGGGGGGATTTATTGTATGCTGTTCCAGTTCGACTGCGTGTAAACCTTTCATTTGTTTTTTCCTATTCGGCTGTTTACAGCATTCGTATGGTTCCGGTTCGGCTGTTTACGGCATTCATATGGTTTCCTGTTCGGCTGGATTGGTGTCTACAGTAGCTGCCTGTATATCTGGAAGGGAATATCTCCTAAATGGCTGTTAATCCCTTGTATGCCTGGGGGTGCCATTACAATTGGTGGCAAGCGGCGGGATCGTTCCTACAGCCAGAAGGACAGCTACAAAGAGACACAATTCACTGGATTTACAAATTGAGGGCAACGCATGTCCCAGTACAGCGACCCTGACAGCACCAGGATGGAACCAGCAGTGGAGTACAGCTACTCTTTAGAGGAGTTTGACCGTATGATGTGGTTGCGGCTGAACTTCTACGGACCCAATCCACCTGAGAAATCTGTGAAGTTCGTGAGGAGCCTAGTGTTCAAGACCACTGCTTAACCTTCAACACGGAGCCTTGTCTTGTTCTTGGGGGGATTTACTGTATGCTGTTAGAGACTGATTGCTAGGAGTGTAAGCCGCTTGGGTGCTTTTCCTATTCGTCTGCTAGCAGCTATTCGTGAGGTTCCAGTTCAGGAGTTTGGAGTGACTTTTTGTATGCAGTTCGGGAGTTTGGAGCATTCCCTTGTATTCAGTTCGTGAGTTTGGTGTTCTGCAGTAGCTGTGCCTGTATCTCTGGAAGGGGAAGATCTTCTAAACGACGTTTAACCCCTTTTATGCCTTGGGGTGCCGTTACAGCCGTCCCTTGTTTTTGTAAATAAAATGAATCTAAAAGCCAGAAATAATTATTTTTAAAAATAATATTTATACCTTGGATGATAAAACGTATCTGTTGGTCTGAAATCTTGTTTTCAGCCCTTAAAATTTTCTCAACTGCCGAACAACCTTTATCATGAGGAATGATTGTGTATAAGGATTGTACGTCACATGTAACTAAAAAATATGTATCCTTCCAAATAAAATTATTTAAAAACCGGAGTAGGGTCATTGAATCTTTTAAGTATGATTTCATACATTTTACTGAAGGTTGTAAAAGAATGTCCAAGTATTCGGATAGATTAGATAAAATTGAATTAATCCCTGATACAATAGGCCTACCAGGAGGGTTTACAGCATTTTTATGAATTTTCAGTAGGAAGTAGATAACAGGGATTTTTTGGTGGGAAACATTTAGGAATTCAAATTCTTGTTTATTTAAAATATTTTGGTCTCGGCCACTGTTTAAGAAGGAAATTAAAACCTGTTGAATTCTTGAGGTGGGGTCTTGTGATAATTTTTTGTAAACCTTACAGTCGTTAAGTTGTCTCATAGCTTCTCCCATATACATATCTTTAGACAGTATTACAATACCTCCACCTTTATCAGCCGGCTTTATAACAATACTTTCATCCTTTTGCAATTGTAAAAGTGCTTTTCGTTTTAGTTGTGTGAGGTTATCGTGATTAAATTTTTCTTTTTTGATTTTTTTCAAAATCTTTTGTAACCAATTTTCCAAAGACTTCTAAGGGACCTGTTTTAAAACTAGATGGAAAAATGTAGAATTTTTGTCTAATGCCCATTTACAGCATTCCTAGGGATAGGACACTGATTGGTTAGATCAAAGTCCGATCCTGGAGTAGGTGAGACACAGAAAGAGCAGATCTCGGAGAATAATCATATTAACTGCTTTTTTTCAGCCAGCAGAGTGAGGAAACTGTCTCATTTAATGATAAAGCTTGTGAACGAGACAGTTTCAAAGTGATTCATGCCACTTAAAGGATAAAACTAAAAGGAACATTAAACCTTAACTCAGGTCATATGGGCAATATATACAGTAGTTGTATCACAGTCCTTGCGTAATACTAAATGGGGGAGACTTATCATAGTGTCACAGGCCGTTTTACGCCCCATTTTCTGCAAACTGTTGGCACAATTTATTAAATCTGTTTTTTTTTTTTCATCTGTTGCTTCATTTGTGCTCTCATCATAATTTTTGAATACATGACTTGATATTTTCCTTGATGCAATGGAATTATCAATCTTTCTTCCACTTTTTCCAATTTTTTATTTTTTTATTTCTCAATTTGTAGAGTCTGGATATCCAGTTTATTTCTATGAATTCCTGCATCCATTAGCCGTTGCGAAGAATACAAGGCCAGACTATGTTAAATCAGATCATGGGGACGAACTTTACTATGTTATGGGAGCCCCATTCCTTCATTCTGATGCCTCCGCCAAAGGTAAATCACGATTATTTTGTGACATTCATTATTATTTTTTATATAGAGTAACATATTCCATAGTACTTTACTATGGGGATATAAAAAAACTGAGAAAAATAACAAAACAGGCTAGAGTGATTCATAAACAAGTAAAGGCATTGGTTCGGCTCCAAGATACTTCTTTTTTTTGTTTTTTAAAGGGACACTACAGGCACCAAACCAGCCTTTGCTTAGTGAAGCAATTGTGGTGTATAGATTATGCCCCTGCAGTCTCACTGCTCAATTATCTGCCATTTAGGAGTTAAATCACTTTGTTTATACAGCTTTTGTCACACCTCACTGCATGTGACTTACACAGCCTTCCTAAACACTTCCTGTAAAGAGAGATCTAATGTTCAAACTTCATGTATTGCACAGTCTGTTTAATTTAGTATTAGTATTACAGTTCACATATTCCATAGTACTTTACTATGAGGATATATATAAAATAATAATAATAACAAAACAGGTTAAAGTGATTACTAACCAATACAAGCATTGGTTTATTTCTGATATTCTACATTTTATGTTTTTCAAGCTTCTGTGTGTTTGCATGGCTATCATTTTCCTTTTTTTCCCTTCAAGATGGTACAACAGAGGGCGAAATGAATCTGAGCAAAACAATGATGAAATATTGGGCCAACTTTGCTCGAAATGGGTAAGACATGATGTTTCCATATATATTTAAAAAAACTTTTGTGATTTGAAGTGGTCATGGTGGTAGGAGTATGTATATGCAGTATTTCAGCTTGAAACATTACACATGCAGATTTATTGTTATTTGTGTGCTGGGGGCTAGTTGCAGGCTGCCAATGTCAGTTCTGTGCATATTTTGCGTCAGTAGTCAGCGCACACTGTGCTGGTGACAGAAGTGCTAATCTTCCTACTTGCAGGCAGAGTGCCTGTAAGGGGAAGATATATTTTCCCTTCCTCCCTCTGGGCGCTCCCTCCACGTCTTGAATGGCTTTTAAAAATGTTTTTAAATTAAAATTACCATGCCTTTTTCCCATCTCCTCCCCTCCCCTTGTTGGCTCAGATTGCACGCATTTGCTCTGAGCCTGTGAATTGGTCCAATCACAGGCCTCTCTGTGAAATGCCTGTGATTGGACCATGCAAGGCCCATATGACATCAGACGGATTGCGTGGAAATCAGCGCGGGGATATTCGCCCTGCCCTGGATTCCAGGTAAGTAAACACTTTATTTTTTAAAGGTTTATGGAAAACAGAGGGTGGGTGGGGAGCTCAGTAGGGCATGTTACATAGAATAGGTACTTATCTCAACAAGGTTAAAGTATCTCTTTGGAGATAAACTGTCACATTTCTTTATGACATCACTGACTAAAACATCGAGAATCACCTGTATCTTTTATTCATACAGAGCTCTATTTTCTGTTACATAGTTACATAGCTGAAAAGAGACTTGCGTCCATCAAGTTCAGCCTTCCTCACATTTGTTTTTGCTGTTGATCCAAAAGAAGGCAAAAAAAAAAACAGTTTGAAGCACTTCCAATTTTGTAACAAACTAGGAAAAAAATTCCTTCTTGACCCCAGAATGGCAGTCAGATTTATCCTTGGATCAAGCAATTATTACCCTACATTGAAAAATTATATCCTTGAATATTCTGTTTTTGCAAGTATGCATCTAGTTGCTGTTTAAACATCTGTATGGACTCTTATAAAACCACTTCTTCAGGCAGAGAATTCCACATCCTTATTGTTCTTACAGTAAAAAAACCTTTCCTTTGCCTTAGACGAAATCTTTCTTCTTCCAGTCTAAACGCATGACCTCGTGTCCTATGTAAAGTCCGGTGTTTTGGCCCTGAATATATTTGTATAATGTTATCATATCCCCTCTCAGGCAACGTTTTTCTAAACTAAATAGGTCTAAATTTGTTAACCTTTCTTCATAGCTGATATGTTCCATTCCTTTTATTAATTTTGTAGCCCGTCTATGCACTTTTTCTAGTGCCATAATATCCTTCTTTAGAACAGGTGCCCAAAATTGCACAGCATATTTAATATGTGGTCTTGCCAGTGATTTATAAAGAGGCAAAATGATATTCTCACCCCGAGAATGAATGCCCTTTTTCATGCATGACAATACCTTACTGGCCTTGGCCACTGCTGACTGACATTGCACATTGTTGCATAATTTGTTGTCTATAACAATTCCCAAGTCTTTTTCATGTGTTGCTATCCCTAATTCGCTTCCATTAAGGGTATACATTGCGTGTGCATTCTTTACGCCGAAGTGCATAACTTTGCATTTTTCAACATTAAATTTAATCTGCCACTTTAGTGCCCAGTCCCCCAGTCTATCTAAATCCCTCTGCAGCAAAGTAATATCTTGCTCACATTGTATTATTTTACAGAGTTTTGCGTCATCTGCAAACACTGAAGCATGACTTTCAATGTTGTCTTCGAGATCATTTATAAATATGTTAAATAGAAGTGAATGTTAAAGTTAAATGTATATTAAAGATTTAGTAACTAACATCACAATCCAGTTGAGTTTTGGCACAGCAAGAGCATACGTTGGATTGGAGAAGCAGAAACCAGACCATTGGTGAAGATTTACCAAAGTGTAGGGTTCTAAAAATATTTTATAAAGTCAGAATCATCATTAATGCAAGCTTAATGCGCAATGATTGGTTTCCATGGTGATTGTCCCACTTTTAGATTTTGAACCATTTTTCAGAACAGGGCGTAGTATTTGTTTCTCCTCCTCGCTCTCTTTGCTGTCTGCCAGGTGCAGAGATTTTAATAATGATTGACAGAGCCAAGATGGAGACGATCGGTGCCAACATAGAAGTAAAGAGAGCTGTGTGGATTTCTACATTGAATTGCTTTTCAAACCTCACAAACATATTTGTTAGCTATAGGGGATAATTAAATCAAATATTGAAAATCCTCTGATGTAGTCAAATATTTGCCAGGAAAAAAAACATCTCAACTCTCGCCCTTTGTTTTGTAATACATTAGCTGGGATACACTTGTGACTTAAAAAAAAAGAAAAAGAAATGAAATGTAATCGGAAAATAAAGTGAGCCAAAAGGCACAGTGAGGAATATTTTTGGGGGGGAATAGTGAAATATACAAGAAAATCATTAGATTGCTAAATGGAAGCACAACAGTTTGTATACATAACATCTATGTCATGGGTTGGCTAAAGAATCCTCAGCAAGGTGAGAGGCAGCGACCTAACAAAGACAGAGGGCAGGAAGAGGCGTATTGCCGGACCTTAGCGTGTCTTGCTAACGTAAAGGTAGAACTATAAAACAACAAGACCAGACTAAGAGAAGGCTACAAACCAGGAGAGGAACAAAATACTAATAAATGCAAAATACACAGTACCAGACACACCTGTCATGTATTCATCCGCTTATAAAAAGGTGATTAATGGAATTTACTGTTCAGACAGGAAAAGTTGTGCCGAACAACATTACTGTCCTGACAGGAAAAGTTGTGCCGAGCAGCAATCAAATCCACAGGAGGGTTTGTGCTGAGCAGCAATTATGCAAATAGGAACCTGGTAACTGCCTTTGGGGTCAAATGCCGGTTACAACCAATCGGATCCACAGGCGGGGTATTTAGGTCCACTTCTCCTCTTGCTCAGTGCCCTTTCGTTGTTTCGTGGTTTTCCGAGAGCGCATTATTTGACTTTGGCATTGATTTTGACTTCCCTGTTTTCTGGCATCCATGACCCCTGGCTTTTCCTTATCGTTTTGTCTCTTTGTGTGTCCTTCGACGTCGACTATTCCTGACTATTCTTTGGTACGTTAGTCCGGACATTTTAAGGTCCGGAAACGTTACCTATCAGTCCTCTGTGTTACCCTCCGTTTACACACAGTCTTTTATTAACTAGTTTTTGTCTTCTGATCCACAGAGATCCCAACGGACCAGGTCTTGTAAAATGGCCAAGATATCAAGAAAATGAAGCCTACATGCAACTTGACTTGGAGCAGAAACCCTCAGAAAAGTATAAAGCAGACAAGTTTGTTTTCTGGACCAAGACTCTTCCAGAGACCATTCAAAAGATGTCAGAGGAAAAAAGAGAACTGTAGATTTGTATAGATCATCATAGCTATCAACCAAAAATGGTTAAGACAATCACTGCTAAGTATCTCAAGGTCTGTCTAACTTGTGTTTGTCTCCACCTCCGGATCAGTCCTCAAGGATCTGTCATTTAGCAATCAGTCAATTCTGCTCCAGCCAGGAGCACTGACAAAATAATGGCCAATTCTATCTCATTTCTGCAAAATACATTCTCTTTCAAGCCGCTGTAAAATGACTATTCATCAGAAACCAGGCAAGCTCTCAACTAATGGTTTGATGTCACCTTGAATCACTAAAACTGGTTTAAGTTATGTAAGGTAATTTATAAAAGTGCCAATTTAATTTTTGACCGTCTTTATTTGTACATTTTAAAAGATGATAACCGTACAGTACTACTCAAACTTGGCATCAACACTGCACAGATCACGATATGAAACCAAAACTTGTAAATCGTTCAACTTATACAATAGAAGGGATACATGAGCATAAACCAGAAATAAAGGAGCATAACACAATATGTGTATGAGTTATTAAAGAATCTGAGAGTAACAGAGGGACAGCGAATAAATAGCCCATGATGTGGGCTCTAATTACCGCAACGTGTGTGTAACGGAGTCTTACCTGATAGGGAGTCCAGCTCGCAGAGTTATACGCTCACCCTTGCAAAGTAGACACAGACCAAGGTGACCAGGTAAGACGCCACCTGGCCTGTGAGTCTGTGCACAGGAAAAGTGCTCCAAGACTCAGTACAGCAGGGATAAGCAGAAGCGTGGTCAAGGGAAGCCAAAATCAGGGAAGCCAGAGGTCAGAGTAGTCCAGGAGGAAAGCCAAGGTCAGAAGCCGGAATAGACAAGAATCACTGGAACGCAGGTACAGAGTAACAGGAACCAAACAAGAGAACCAGAGTCAATGAACTGACACCCCTCCCAGGGTGAGGCAGGCTTTTATATCCTGTTAATTAGGTATCAGATTCAGCTGGAGAGTTACTGACAGATCTGAGCCTTTGGTGAAGTCCAGCCCCCTAGTGCTGCAGGCAATACAAGAATAAACAGGAGTTATCCAAAGTCCTGAAATGGCTCAGAGGGAAAATAGTAGGATACGGTGTAGAACAACCGCAGTTCAAATCCCCTATCGGGCGCTTCCGGAGCGACCACGTCTGGCAGACTGGATGTCATGGCGTGAACCGTGACAGTGTGCCCCATATGTGGAAAAGACAGAGGGAGGAAAAAAGTGTTGGAGGGTTGGCGAGTACATCTCAAATTCCTAGTGTCATTGTCCTCTAGGTCACTGCAGTCGAGCAAGACATATAGTCCAACCAGGGCATCCAGGTAAGTACACATTTATCAGAGGTTCATTTAAGGGCAGTAGTCATCAATTCCATGTTATAAATTCCCTCAACACTATAAACCCTTTGCTGGAAGGATGGCTTCCCCGGTTGTTTCCACATGGTATATACCAGGGTCTTAGCAACCTCTAAACAGGCGTAGGCAACCTTCGGCACTCCAAATGTTTTGGACTACACCTCCCATGATTCTTTACCAGCATTATGGGGGTAAGAGCATTATTGGGGGATGTAGTTCACAACATCTGGAGTGCCAAAGGTTGCCTATCCCTGTTCTAGAAGGTGCTTCGTTAAAGATTTCTTGTAGGATGCCACTGGTGACCGTTTATGATGTAGGAGCATCTGCAAGGCTTAGAATTCGAGGTCAGGATTAGAGAGCTCGCAGTTTTTTGGGTGAACTAATCTCCCTAAAAGGAGCGATAATTGGGCAAGGCTACCAGATATGCAGTCCAGACCCATCTTTCCCCCACATCTCAAACACTCTCCTGGAATATCGCTATTGATATGGTGGAGCACATCTGGTGTTCTGTACCACTTTGTCAGATTTTATAGCATGTCTCCTGTACTTTTGAGCTGATGGAATGTTTGTGTGTTAGAGTATAAATCTTGTCCCACTCCTGGTCTATAAGTGTCACTCCTGTCTCTTCCTCCAACCATATGAGAAATTTAGGGGGGGCTCTATCACCACAAGTGAGCTGCATTTGGTAAAGAGGTGATACACCTCGAGAGAGGTGTTTCTTAACCGAACATAGGGTTTCGAACTGTGTAAGGTCTCTATGTATGAGACGTTTGCTCTTTAAAGTAGCATAATACGTTTTCTGCCAGAAGTAGCCAGTCTGAGATTTGGAAGCCGTGTTAGTCAGTCAGCGTAAGGCCACCTGCGAGGTCTGCATTATGCATGATGGGTGTCAATGGGTTGGGGTTTGTAGTTAGCTGAGAGGAGAACCATATGGAACATCATACCCGTATGGTGCCATCGGTTAAGTTGTTGCCAGCCTTCATCTTGTAATACTGCAGGCCCCAAACCAAAGCTGAAATGGGAGTTGGCCATCCGTCAGCCCAAACTCTAGGTCAACCAAAGTTTCTGAGATGAGCGGACATATAAAAAAGTGCCAATTTCTATTAAAATCAGCACTTATTTGTAAATTGAAAAAAAGGAGGACACACTCTTCATACATAAAGCAAGCTAAAGTTCTTTAGGCGCCCCGAATGTCCTTTTAAAGTTGGCATTTATTGTATAAATAAAGATAAAGTTATATTTTGTAAACTATGATAAAGTCAGGCATGTAATTAAAACTAAAGGCTGACATGTAAAGGCTGGTATGTGATGTTTGTTAGGGTTAAGATTGGCATGTATTTAATGGGAGGTTTAAGACTGGCATGTACTGAATGTGAAGGTTAAATCTTTATTGTAAACATTCAGTTTTTCCCATTGTATTTACTTCTGTACAAATTGCTTATAATCCTATAAACTGATGTCCCTCTTCCCAATTTAACTAAATATTGGGAATGTGATTTACAAATCTCCCTGGACAGTGCTCAGTGGGATCACATTTTCCTACTCGCCCACAAGTCATCCATTGGTACCCAATATCTGAGGAAAAAGATGTCTTTGAACAGATGGGAGCTTATTTGCTTAATTTCAACAAAGATCAATGGAACTTACATTTCAGATTTTTGAGAAGTTTGAGGATCTGTATCACAAACATCTATTTTTTTATTCCCCCCCCCCCAAAACAGGAGGAGTATATGGCAACCTAAACTCACAAAGTGCAGCGAGCCAGTAGACTAGGCTAGGTTTTCCATAAGACGCTTGTTGTGCATTAGACACTTGCGCTATTTTTGCACCAAGACATCACACTTAGTGTCATCACCTTACGTTCCACTAATATAAAACAAAATACGGGAATTGTGGTGAATTCCCAACAAAAATACAAAATCTAGGAAAAAACAGATCAGTGTTATGTATTGTACAGGGAAATATTAAAGAAACACTAAAGCGTTAGGAATACAAACCTGTTTTAATGTCCCTGTCTCTATGTATTGTCAGGTCCCCCTCTCCCACGTGTGCTTTATCAATAAGATAAGATAGGATAAGATAGAGAAGTGTATTCCATGGTACTTTAATATGGTGATATATATATAAAAAAAACACCGATACAAACAACAACAAAACAGGGCTGTTACTCAGTGATGGCGTAGGGATGCACGTTGAACATTGGCGTGGAAAAGGGAGAGGAAGTGCAGCATGGAGAGCAGCGTTGGTGTGGCTCGATACTGAGGAGTAGGTAAAGGTGACTCGAGGCAGTAGCAAGGAAATTGGACCCGAGTGGTGCAGTATTGGGGTCGATAGCCCCTGACAGCAAGCAGCCATCGAAAGCACAAAGAACGGTGTAGAACGGTATGCAGCTGAACGACGGTGTAAAGACCGAATATATCAGCTACACATCGCAGAAATCATTGCTCCCCAAAATTCTGACTACCTGAGAGTCAGAAAGTGACTCCTGAGATTCTTAGTGCAACAAATCAGTGGTGACACGGTGTGTCAGGCTTGCAAGATATAGATGTATTCTAATTTTTAATTTGAATGAGTCTTCCTGTTTATATAAATACTGTCTAAAGAAACATTATTTACTAGACGTGTGTGACCAGTTCTGCAAGCCGCAATCGGTATTTAATCTCTGAACTTATTGGTTCTGATTCTGTGAGGGCATTAATAAAGGGCAGCAAAGAAAATTGCCCTACTGAGAATACTAAATTTGTCCTTTCAAAATATTATTACAGGGGACTTAAGAGGAGGAAGTAACAGCAAGGAAATCAGCGAAAATGAGAAAGGAAGGGGAAGAGATGTAAAAAGATTAATTACATTTTGCATTGTTCAACTAGGGAGACGATAAAAGGAAAATATATATTTTTTCTTCTTCTTCTATTTCTCTCCCTTCCCAAAAACAAAGGGGATCAGAGAAACCCCCCGGATCACTACAGAAAAAACATTCCTAAACTGCATTTGAAATCTAAATAATGGCTCAAAAAATGAAAGGAGAAGACAACTAATACAGAGATAAATAAGGCTATTAACACATTCTGTTCACCTAAAATATAGGAAAACTGACAGAGACAAGAAATCCACAGGGTACCATAGATATGAATCAATCACATACAACAAATGCAGAACCAGAACAATCAAAGATACAACAATCTCTCACTAAGGATGTTGTAGAGGAACTAATGGATAATCTTCACTTTAAAATAAAACAAATGATGCACCCTATGGATACCTTTAATAAAGACATCTCTCAGCTTCTACAAACTTTTTTCTAAACGGGAAGATTAAAAAAAACCTCCAAGAGACAAATGATAAAAGTTTAGAAAGCAGAACTAGATTACTTGAAAATAAAATAAACGATCTGGAGGACAGATCTTGCAAGAAAAATATAAGAATTAGAGGAAGTTCTGAAGAAGTCACAAGCATAGAAACTCTAAAATCATTTGATGGAATTCTTCCCATTTCCTCGCAATCTCTGGGTCATACACCCATTGAACGGCTTCACCGACTTCAAAAGTCTAAAGGTACAAGGGATCAAGCCCCATGAGATGTGAAAATATGATTTGCATCTTATTATTCTAAAAATGTCATGATGCAAGAGGCAAAAAGGAATCCACTTCAAGAACGAAAAATATTTGCAGATATTTCATGTGCGACAAGAGAAGCCAGAAGAGACTTTTTGGAATGTACAAAAGTACTTGGAGAAAATCAAATAAAATACACATGGGGATTTCCAACATCTTGAGATTTCAATATGAGAATTAATCTCTGATGTTTAAAGAACCAATACTAGGACATCAAAAATTAATAAAGATGGGACTAATAAAGTAGTGTAAGACTAGTAAGAAGAACTAAGCCCCAGGAAGAGGAAGAATATGGAATACGTGTTTTAATTATGGTAGGTGACCTTAATTGTGTGATTGACCCTATATGGAATAGAAGTAGCATAAGTAGAGGAACTAGACCTTTACGTACAGACACTACCAATCTACACAATGTTTTTACGGAAAATGTTTTACCCTCTATGATTGCTGGTGGGTTTTATCTATCGAACCATTCCAATTAGAGTAAACTTAGAGGTATTGCGTCAGTTTCAAAAATATATTTCTGGATTAATTTCAGCTAACAAAAAACTAGGACCTCACAGAAGATTCTTAAAAAAAAAAAAAAAGAAAGGTGGTCTGTCTTTTCAAGATGTTTATAAGTTACATGAAGCCTGTATGGTGGCAAATTTTTTAGCTTGGGTTAACTCTAACAATCCCACTATAGCGTGGATAGATATTGATATTCACGACTTCAGGACAGATATTTATTTTAATAGTTTTTGTTAGATTTCCAACAAATTACTGTAGATCCGGTTGTCAAAGGTATGCTGAACGTGACGAAAAAAATCCACAATTTAATCAATTAAACAGTATATTCAATAAAACTACTGTGGGTCAATAAGAAAGACTTGGATCTGGTTAGATAGAGGAGTTGGATATTGGCTGGTTATCAAACGTCCAATTATTCTGGTCAGTTTAGCACCAGATTTGCCTGGACGCCATTACACACATCCATACAGACATACGTTCATAATGACATACAGACGTACATTGCTACTGGCATACATACATACATTGATACTGGCATACATACATACATACAGACATTGATACTGGCATACATACAGACATACACACATACAGACATACATATATACAGACATAATGACATACATATATACATACATAATGACATACAAACATGACATACATACAGACATAAACACACACACACAGCTTATTTTTCAGCCACCCTCCTGTCTCTTACCTTTTCTTTGCAGGAGGGTGGCAGGGGCTGATGGGAGTCAGAGCAGCTTCCTCTTCACTGGCGCATGCTCCTCCCGTACGGAGTGAGCGTTTTTATTTTAGTTTTTTAGTTTTTTAGAGGGGCCCGGTCACGCTATTTCGCGGCCACAGCGCTGACCGGGCCCCTGAAGATATAGGGACCATCGATAGGCCATAAGTGCATGGGCCACCCAATGGGCCTCCCGTCATGGTTGTCACCCCCTAATGGCGGCCCTGTTCACACATAAAGCACTTCAGAAAGCTAAAGTTCTTTAGGGTTCCAAAATGTCCTTTTAAAGTTGGCATTTATTGTACATTAAAGGTAAAGTTGTTTTGTAAGCTATGGTAAAGTCAGGAATGCTATTAAAACTAGGGTAAAGGCTGGCATGTGTCACTCACTGAGACCTGGCTGTCCTCCTCTGATACCGCTACTCCCGTTTCTTTGTTTCGGTGGACTACAATTCTCCCACACTCCCAGACTCAACTGTAAAGGATGTGGTGTAGGCATCCTTCTCTCCCCTCAATGTACCTTTCAACCTATCCTCCCTGCCCCTGCCCTTTCCTTTACTTCCTTTGAAGTTCACACTGTCCTCCTTTTTAAGCCCACTCCTTTAAGAATTGCCATGATCTATCTCCCTTCTGGTCATCCTAGGCTATTCATTGAACACTTTTCTTTCTGGCTACCCCACTTTCTCTCCTCTAGCACTCCCTCATACTTGGGGACTTTAATATCCCAATCAACAACCTCAATTGCCCTGATGCCTCCTGTCTGCTCTCTGTAACCTCCTCATTTGGCCTCACGCAATTGTCTACTTCAGCAACTCATACAGCAGGAAACACTCTTGACCTCATCTTCACCAATCTATGTACCACCTCTAATCTCTCCACTGTTCAATTTCCTTTGTCTGACCACCATCTGCTAAAATTTGACAGCATATCCCGTACCCAAATTTCACCACCCTCAACTCTCCAATCTCGCAGAAACCTCAACTGCCTTGATCTCCAGCATTTCTCCACCAAACTCCAAACTCTCCTGTAACCCATCTCAAATCTAACTTGTCCTAACTCTGCAAACTCACTCTACAACTCATCTCTCTCCTCTCAACGCGACATCATGGCACCTCCTACAATTAAATGCAGCAAGTGCCCCCAATTACAACCATGGCACACCAAGCTCACTCGTTACCTTCAAAAATTTTCTAGAACTGCTGAACGCTGCTGGAGAAAGTCTCACTTTGCATCTAACTTCCTCCACTATAAATTTATGCTACGCTCCTACAGCCTGGCTCTCTCTGCTGCAAAAGTAAATTACTCATAAGTACACTGTCCCATTAACCAAAACACAGATTTCACCCTTTTACTACCCCTCCTTTCTACCACCTTGTCTGCCACAAACTTTGCATCTCACTTCACTGAGAAGATCTCTACAATCAGAGAAGAGATCGCTAATTTCTCTCCTTCCCCTACCCCACTCCCTCCACCATTCTACACTCATTCGCACCTGATACAGCAGAAGAGGATTCTGCTCTGCTCCGGTCCTCCCACCCCACCACCTCTTCCCTCGATCCTATTCCCTCATATCTCATCCGCACTTTGTCTCCCTCTCTTGCTCTTCCTCTCACTAAAATTTTCAATCTCTTCCTTTCCTCTGGCACATTTCACTCACCCTTCAAACATGCAACTGTAACCCTGATTCTGAAAAAGCCAAGCCTTGACCCCAACTCCCCATCCAACTACCGCCCTATCTCGCTACTACCATTTGCCTCCAAGATCCTTGAGAGAGTTGTGTACACCAGACTGACTGACTTTCTTGAATCCAACTCTCTGTTTGACCCCCTTCAGTCTGGATTCCGCGCTGGTCATTCTGTTGAAACGGCTGTGACCAAAGTATCCAACGATTTAATTGCTGCTAAATATCGCAGCCATTACTCTATCCTAATTCTCATTGATCTTTCTGCTGCCTTTGACACTGTTAATCATCAACAGCTTCTTTGCATTCTCCATAATTTAGGTCTATGGGATACTGCTCTCTCCTGGTGCTCCTCCTACCTCTCCCAGCACTCTTTCAGTGTTTCTGACTCTGCCTCTTCCCCGCAACCACTTTCTCTCGGCATCCTCTATTATATTGCTGATCCCCAGGTTCTGGAAGCCAATAGTTGTGCCCCGAGAAGAGATACATTCCTATCAACAAATAATAATTCTAGCTTCCGGCAGGCACCAATACTGTACTAATACCTGGTGTCGTTAGTCTCAATAGCTGTCAGAACAGGTGGTGGCCTCAAAAATAATTTTAATATAATAATCCTTTTATTAAGTATTAAAAGGATAAATATTTTTTTTCAATGAAGTATATGTAAAATAATGAGAAAAAACAAATCTTTACCGTTAATATATCAAAGGATCCTTTAGCCATATGCACGCTGTCACGTTCTGTTCCTCGTTGCGGATCTTTCCTGCATTGGCTTCTGGTATCCACTACTCTTTTTGCTGTCCTTGCTTGGTTTTTCTGGTCTATGTCTGGTTTTCTTTGTTGCTGGGATTTCTGGGTTCATTTCTGTAATCCATCCCTGGGTTTCCCAGTCTCCAGGTTTCCTTTAAATCAGGGGTTCTCGACGTTAGTCCTCAGGACCCCCTACCAGTCCAGGGTTTAGGGATTACCTGGGTGTGTCTAAGGTGTTTAGAAAAAGAAAAAAAAACACCTTAGACACACCCAGGTAATCCCCAAATCCTGGACTGGTAGGGGGTCCCGAGGACTGGGTTGAGAACCCCTGATTTAAATGTTTGTTTTATGTTGCCACACCCACTTGTTTCCACTTTCCTTTTGTTTCAGCCTGGACCTGCAGCAGTATTTCATCTCTCTGCCCTTTCTTGCATGTAAGTGCTATTGTGGTATAGTGTGGTTGTTTTAGCGAACATTAGGCAGTGCAGGACCTGCCAGATATGGGGTACATTGGCGTTGTTGGCAGGCTTATGCAATGTATGATCATATAATGTGACTAAATCCCCATGCTTTTCATAATTAGTGCTTAGCTATGTCTCCTCTTGTATCTCTTGTCTTGTTTTACTTTGTCTTGTAATCCCAGTCCTGTCTAGTCATGCCCATGTTATGTTCTTGTTTTCCTCACGTCTTGTGTAAATGTTCTGGGTTTTGCTTTCTGTCCTGCTCTGGTTCTGGGTTCTACTAGTTCTGTCTTGTTTTCTTGTATGGTGCCTTGCTCTCCTAGTCTTGCCTTGCTTCAGTACTGGATACACTCCTGCTGCAGAGCCTCCCTATTCAGCTCCTGGGAGGTCTGCTTAATTACCTGCTCCTAGTTCCTGGGATCCGCATAAGCTGAATCAGGGTTCTGGTATGTGGCTGCACAAACTCTCAACACCAGGGGGCGTGCGGTTGCCCTGCACCAGACCCTGCTAATCTACCTCCACACTGTGACTCCTACTCTAAATAACAGGCATAATGGGTCCCTGTCCACGCACCGCCACCCGGACAGTGTCTGGGTCCCGGGCACCGGACCGCCACCCGTGACACACGCTCCTTTGGTCGGACCGTGCTGAAAACATTTTTTCCTCCAGGCTTAGTACCTTTTCCCATTTACAGCGGATTATCATTTGAATCTTTGTTCTTGATTTACTGACTCTATGGTACACTTATATTGATGTAATCTATATTTTGTGATGGATTTTATTCCATCTCTTTTGTATATTGGTGTTACATTATTACCTTTTCAATGGCACCTTCATTTACAGCATCCTCTCACATGTAACAAAGTATCAGAAAAAATGTCTATGTAATGTAACCATAAGTATGTTACATAAGGCTCAGATAATCATTTGCAACAGTATGACGACAGTGCAAGATAATGAAAAAACATACAGTCACTTAGCCTCTATAATCCACCTGTTAAAAGTGAGAATAGTGTTTCACCACAAGTACTGAAATTAGCTATTTCCTAATGTCAGTCCTCAGAGTAAAAATAAGCACTGACCAGACATGCAAAAGTTTGATAACAGAGAGGATTATAATGATAATTGAGCTGCAAGTGTAATATCCTCAAAACGAGCCTCTAATCCAGGCGAAACGCGCGTCGGGTTGACACCTACCTGATAATTCCTTTTACCAATATTTTCGTTCCTGAGGCTTGAACTGCTTCTTTATTTAATTTTTACTCCTCACCCCCTTACCTGCAAGTACACTCGCGGCTGATATTGTTAAACCGCCGGTCTGGGACTTTCTTAGTCCAGACGGCGGTACAGCCGCTATAGGTATACTTATAAGTGGGCACCGATCAGGGTATCTACTAAATACGAGGAGTTTTGCTGGCGTGTGGGGTTAATATCGTTCAGGTTATAACAGACAATTATACTCTTTGCCGGCATCATGAAACGATTACATGTGTGATTCAAATGACTGATAACTGCCTCTCTTGAATGTATTACTTACCGATCAGGGTATTTAGTATATATTCTTAATCGGTAAAAGCGGTAGGATTATCACGACAAGATTTAACATACAGTTACTTTCTTTTCTTTTGGTTCGATGTACCCTTTACTATACCAGGTGCCCAAGAAGGCACCTTTCTATCTATCTTCTCCTCCTTTACAGCTCTTTGAACAATATTGCTTTATATTGCATTTACCAGTCTGCGACATTGGAGGATATTAGATCAATGAACAGTTTATTTTGGGTATATATACATATTTATGCACTATTAACCCATCTTTTTCCGCTCTTGGTGTTTCAGTCCAGATCACATCCTAAGTGATTAATATACACTCACTATATCTAGAGATATCACTACTTCAAGAAAGCACATCAATTAAACTGTTGGCAGGTTTTTATCCCACATCCCATGGATTTGTTCAGGGGAGGTTCACGCAATGAGATTACCATAGCATCTGATTATTAGTATTTTCTTCTCTTTTCAGATTGTATACACATGACCATATGTTTTGAGGATAATACACTTTAGAGTATCGAGCTTGCAGCTCAATTATCATTATAATCCTCTCTGTTATCAAACTTTTGCATGTTTGGTCAGTGTTTATTTTTACTCTGAGGACTGACATTAGGAAATAGCTAATTTCAGTACTTGTGGTGAAACACTATTCTCACTCTTAACAGGCGGATTATAGAGGCTAATAGTACTAAGTGACTGTATTTAGTGTACTGTATGTTTTTTCATTATCTTGCACTGTCGTCATACTGTTGCAAATGATTATCTGAGCCTTATGTAACATACTTACGGTTGCATTACATAGACATTTTTTCTGATACTTTGTTGCATCGGTTATCACAGTGCTCAGTATTTACCCTTTTTTAAATGTAATTTTTACATGTCGGTTTCTTTTTGCTTTTTTTCTCTCTCTCTTTCTCTTCCCTTTCCCCCTATTGATTTGTCTAATAAAGTATAATATTTTAACTGCTTTTTGCTATTGACCTATTCTTATATTGATTAGGACAGACTTTTCGTTTTTCTTTTTTTCATGATTTATCTTATTCGGGTTATCCCCTGGTCAGTTCCTCCCTATTGAAAATTATTTGGCCAACTGTTCTCTTATTACTTATTCCTCTCACATGTATACTTCTCCTGTTTTGGCATCCCTACTATGTTTCTTATACTGTCATTTTGAATGTATTCTGCTTTAATGACAACTTTTCAACAAACGTTAAAGAGCTGAAAAGTTAAAGACTGGCATGGTTAGTAAGCTATGAGTTGGGTGGCATGTATTGAAAAGGAAGGTTAATATTATCATGTATTTTAAGCTTAGACTCAGGTTGGCATTTATTGTACGTTAAGGTAAGGTCGGTGATAGGACATGAGCTATGGTAAGGGCTGGCCCAAATTGTAACCTGGTGGTTTTTAAATCTTTCACCAGTTTCCTGCACCTCCCCCACTAGCTTACATGGAAGGATACATGGAAGAATTGGGGTCATTGTTGTTCAATTGCTGTAGGTTTTGTAAACTCATTTGGAGAGAGGCAATGCTCAGGGACAGTTACTTATCATATCCAAACATGGTCTCTTCATCCACAATGATCCCAATTGACCTACTTTGGTAAACGTGCAGCTATTCAGAAATGATGAAGATTACCTGGAAATTAATGTGGAACACAAGTCAAATAAATATAGACACTGGACAATAAAGATCATGTAGAGTTATAGATATGTCTAGATTAGTAATTATTCAGTTAAAATTATAGGAAACCACAGTTGCAAAAAGTAAGAAAAACGATGATTGTATACACAAATAGTTCTTTCCAGTGGATGAGAGATTCTGGCAGTGACCCGATGGGGGTTTAATTTCCTAATTTCAACAAATGTCAGTGGAACTTGTGTTTCAGATTTGCTAGAAGTTTGAGGATCTGTAGCTCAAATACCCATTATTATTTTTTTTTCCGCATACAAAAACTGGAGGAGTATAGGGTAAC
The DNA here is from genome assembly GCA_933207985.1 of Pelobates cultripes. NCBI lineage: Eukaryota > Metazoa > Chordata > Amphibia > Anura > Pelobatidae > Pelobates > Pelobates cultripes. The sequence continues at coordinate 12,767,954 of OW240923.1, read as the reverse complement.
CTGAACCCTCAAGGTGCAGTAAGCCAGCATACTAGGCTAGGTCTTCCATAAGACTCCTGTCTGGCATAGGACACTTGGGATGTTGTGAATTGTGGTGAATTCCCAACAAAAATGTTAAATCTAGGAGAAACAGATCAATGATATTTGTTGAACTGAGAAATATTAAAGGAACCCCTCGAGTCTCGATTCTCTGGTCACCATAATCAATATCGATGGAGAATCATTGTTAGCAATAAAGACACAGACACCACAAATGTGCTTTAACAAGATTCTCAAATGAGTGTATTTTCAGGGCTAGCCTTTATGCACAGTTTGTCATGCAAGCAGCGAGATTTATCGCTTCCTTATAGTTAGTAGTACATACTTGTCTGACATTAAATGATAAGCATTTGAATAAAGACGGGACAGGAACATCCTGAGGTCGAGCAAGTTCGCACATCCTCTAGAAGGAAGACCTTGGTACAAAATACATCTGCCAAAGTCAGCATAATTATTTCAAACATTATTTTAAAGCATATAAAGCAAAAATAGTTTAACTATTTCATATCCTTACAGTCAGCACTAATGATTATAAACCTTATCGAAGTATAAAATACATATGAACAAGAAAAGTTAACTACTTCATATTCTTACAAACACTAAAGCATTAGGAATACAAACCTGTTTTAGTCCCCCCACCTCATGTGCGTTAAAAGATTAGGAAAATAACAGATTTACTAAACCTTTTCCAGCGCCAAAGCTCCCAACTTGATTATTTTAGAGTAATGTTTGCGAAGGGGTTGTCAGCCGCCAACAACACCCAGTTTAGCGAATAACAAAGTCTGTGAACCGTCAATCATTTATTCTATGAAATTTTATTTTTGCATTGTGCAAACACCAAAGAACTTAACAGATTCTAACTAGTTTTAATGTCATGCAGTTTGACACGTGATGGCATGTTTGCCAATATTGGGAGTGGGCCATGTTCTGGAAAAGCTGCCAAGACTTCTATAGTATTGGCTCAGTTTAGTTGCAGGGTGTATTAAATATCACAAACAGCCAATTACAAACAGTGTTCTCATACAGATTGACACTATGAATTGCTACTGCTTGAACAACAGATTTAGTCCACCCCACAGGCGTTAACCAAAGATATAACCAAAAACCAAAGATCATAGAACGTCAGTAAGTCTGGTTACATTTTATCTCCTGTAGGACCTGATGAGTGTTTCATACTCCCGGCTTAGTGATTACAATGGGATTCCAGAAGCCAACGGTCGTTTTGTGCTGTGTGTTGCTGAGTGTCCTCGTAACAGGTGAGGTGAAACACAGAATATCTACAGAGTGTCACAAAAAGAATTCACATTAGGGAAGAACTTGTTGTTTCTTATAGTATGCCCATAACAAGACGTCAGAGAAATATTTCTAAGACTTTTCTTTTAAGTAAAATGCTTGATCTGCCATTGAATGTCATTTTTTCTTGTGTTGGCTTTTACCACTTCCTCCGGCAGACTTTTCCAGGTATCTACTACCCTCTCTGTAAAGTACTATTTTGTTCTATTTCTCCAATCATCCCTTACTCTTCTAGTGCTCGTCCCTTTATTGAAGATATGTAGGACTGCGTGGCTTGCTCTGCTTATTGCTGTATAAATCCATAGAGAGCTCACTGTAATGAATGCTAATAACTGAAAGGGTTATGTTCAATGTAGAGAGCACAACGTGTATTCTGACTCATTTTTTTCTGTTTTTTTTTTTAGAATATTTTGTTACGGATAGGAAGTGTAACTAGTGTTACTAATGGTACACTGAGAGAGTTATTCACTAAAGTATGAATTGTCAGGAATTCAAATTTCAGTTTTTAGAGCAAAAAAGCCAAACTTAAAGTATAACGGGCTTTTCATAATTCCCAACAATTCTCACTTTAACAAATAACTCTCTCGGAGTATCTCGAAGAGCCATCAAAGTATGTATTAGCAGTTTGCTTTGAGATAAATGGTTGTAAAATCCATTATATAAAGGGAAGATACCGGGACAGCACTCAATTGAAGGGAAATATGCAACTTAGAATGCATTCATTGTGCAAGGAATAGTGTGACAGGCCAGGCAAGCAATTAATCCAGCTCTGGACAATGATGATCTATTATTATTATTTTATTATTTATATAGCGCCATCAGATTCCGTAGGCTGTACAATGGGTGTACTAACAGACATGTAATTGTAACTAGACAACTAGATGTACAGGAACAGAGAGGAGAAGGGCCCTGCTCAATGAGCTTACATGTTAGAGGGAGTGGGGTATAGTGACACAAAGGGTAAAATTAGGGGTACGAAGTAGGTTGCTAGAAAAGTATCCATTGAGGGCTTAGTAGGTAATTTTTGACAGTTGCAGGAGAGGAGTCACGGGGGTGGGGGATAAAAACCTGCTAACAGTTTAAATGATATGCTTTCTTGAAGAGAGTTTTCAATGATTTTTTTGAATGAGTGGAGACTGGGTGAAATTCTTACGGAGAAGGGAAAGGAGTTCCACAGAAGAGGTGCAGCCCTTGAGAAATCTTGGAGGCGAGCATTAGAGGTGGGAGTAAGGACAGAGGATAGACGTAGGTATTTGGCAGAGCGTAGGGGCCTCGACGGGACATACTTGTGTATTAGGGAGGATAGGTACATTGGAGCAGCATTATATAGTGACTTGTAAGCAAACACCAGAATTTTAACTTGAGCCCTATATCTAACTGGAAGCCAATGTAGGGACTGACAGAGGGGGAAGGCGTGGGAGGTGCGGACGGACAGGAAAATTAGCCTCGCCACCGCATTTATTATAGATTGCAACGGTGCAAGCTGGGAACACGTAAGACCACTTGCAGTAGTCAAGGCGAGAAAGAACGGCATGGACCAGCACCTTAGCCGCATCCGGCATTAAATAGGGGCGGATGGGCGGTATGTTTTTGAGATGGAAGCGGCAGGATTTGGTGATCGACTGGACATGAGGGGTGAAGGAGAGGTTGGAGTCAAAGAGAACACCTAGGCAGCGAGCCTGCGAGGTAGTGGTGAAGTGAGCAGCCATCCAGTTTGAACTCGAAGAGAGGTAGTCAGAGACACGAGTCAAGATGGGCGGAGATAGATCAGGAGAGGACAGGTAGATTTGTGTGTCATCTGCATAGAAAGGATAACTGAAGCCAAAAAAGCTGATGAGTTTACCAAGGGAGGCAGTATAGAAGGAGAACAGTAGGACACCAAGAACAGAACCTTGGGGGACGCCGACAGAGAGTGGTTGGGGGCAAGAGGCAGAGTCAGAGAAAGAAACACTGAAAGAGCGCTGGCAGAGGTAGGAGGAGCACCAGGAGAGAGCAGTATCCCGTAGACCAAAATTATGGAGAATGCGAAGAAGCTGTTGATGATCAACAGTGTCAAAGGTAGCAGAAAGATCAAGAAGAATTAGGATAGATTAATGGCCAGAGAGATTTAGCTACCATTGGTAAACCAGTTAAGAAACATTTACATAGGTGGGATATAAATGTCTGACATATTAAAACAATCTTTCTTAATATATTTTATTCATGGTTTTCTGACTGTGAAGCAATCTCTGAAGCAGTTTTAGCTGAGGGTGGGAGCATTCTGCACAAATAGATATTGTTACTAGGAAACCTAAAATTAAAAAATGAATCATTGTGACCGTTAGTCAAGGAGCTACTAAGGACATTATGTTAATCTTTCTGCACTATTGGTACAAAAGATAATTAGGGATTTCTAAAAAGGGATTACATTAGTTCCTTGGGCAGTAGAAGACAAATAAGGATGGTGAGCAGCTCAGGGGAGGACATATAATCCAACCAATAAAACCATAGCTCCCAGTTTGCCGGCCCCTGCAGCCGCACCACATGAGTTTCAGCATGCAGAGGAAGGGAGTTGAGTCATGCCTTGCCTCCAGCCTGGAGATTTAATTAATCAAATGGACATAAAGTCCCACCCACATAGAGGGCGTTGATGCCTTTCTGCACTGGAAGGGCCTCCTGATTACATAGGCCCAGAGGGCCCTCCTTGTGGGTAGGTCTCCACACCTTCTCTCCTATTTGCTCTCAGTTGTTTTGTAGCCTACCTGTAGGTCACAAGCTTTTCAAGCCTGCTGCTTTTCCAGCTTTGGTAAATCCCTCGACTGACTAGTCCAGTGCCGACCATTTGGTAAAACTTTACTTTATGTTAAAGACTTTTTATTTCTTGAATTGGCAATCGAGATTCTGCCTTGTTTGTTGTTCCTATTTTTTATGCTGGGACTTTGCAGTTGTATCTATTGCCGTTCGGTTCGCCACGGACGGCGAACATATGCGCTGTTCGGTCCGCCCCCTAAGTCATCATTGAGTAAACTTTGACCCTGTACCTCACAGTCAGCAGACACATTCCAGCCAATCAGCAGCAGACCCTCCCTCCCAGACCCTCCCACCTCCTGGACAGCTCACTAAGAATGCAGCTTCAAAATGAATGTAAAATGGATGCTGTCCAGGAGGTGGTAGAGTCTGGGAGGGAGGGTCTGCTGCTGATTGGCTGGAATGTGTCTGCTGACTGTGAGGTACAGGGTCAAAGTTTACCCAGTGATGACAAAGGAGGCGGACCGAACAGCGCATATGTTCACCGTCCGTGGCGAACCGTTCGGCGAACCGTTCGGGACATCACTACTTATAAATAAAGACTTTAAGTTTAGTGACTGTTTCCTTCCAAATCTCTGCATATTAAGCCCATTCACCACAAACCTGTGACAGGCACGGAGTGATATGGAGTGGAAAAAGTCTGTGTAAATATGTTGATGCAAGGTACAATAATACTGAGGATATCAGATTTGGTGAAATTTATCTTCAGGTTAGATAATGCTCCATAGCCTACATATATTTTGTAGCTATTGTGGGCCACTCTAGGGGAGCATAGTGAGGAGTTTGAAGTATGCAACCAGAAGAAGGATTTGTAGTGCAAACACTTGATGGAAGCACAGTTTTAAACCCAGTGAACCATAGTTTATCAGAGTACTTTGTATGTTTGTAGCCACAGAGATCATATCTTTGCCTGAGCAATGTTTCCAATTGTGTAAATAGTTATTATGCCTGTAGGAGTCCAGGTTTGGGTGATACCGAGCTGGATGAATGAGCAACGGTAAAAAGAATGAACAATATATATTACTTAATGAAAACTATGCCGTTTTCAGGACAAACAGACAAGCAACCCTTGGTGACCACGAAATATGGGAAACTACTTGGGAGAAAGGTGAAGGTATTGGAGACAGACAGACCAGTAGACACTTTTATGGGAATCCCTTTTGCAAAGCCGCCAGTTGGTGAATTAAGATTTGCTAATCCTCAGCCACCAGCACCCTGGAACTCTATCAGGGATGCAACTAAAGACCCACCCATGTAAGTATCTAACAATTCTCAACACAAACAATACTGATTCAATTAATACAGCAAGTTGTGCTATTATTGTTTGTTTGTGTTTATTGGCAGGGGGTTTCAAATTGTTAATTTGCTGTATCTTTGAAACCACTGATATTTTATTGCTGTCCAGCCTTATTTTTTGTAAGTGTGGTTATAGAAAATTAACTTGGGTTTTAAAAGGTTGAGCTTGGTTCATTTCCCTGTTTTAAAAAAACAAACAAAAAAACAGTGCAATGTTTTACTATAATGCCACGTGATTAAATGTGAATACAAACCTGGTTGCACCAGCTGTTGTGGCAGTGGAAACCCACATGTTTAAACTCTGCACGACAAAATAAAGAATAAAAAAAAAAAGAAAAAAAAAGTTGAGCTTGATGGATTATAGTTTTAAGTTCAACCTAGATTACTATGTAACTATGTAATGGTCACCCTACTCTTGTGCCCTTTGCTAATATCAAACCATGTTAGGACTGCCTTTGTTTGATATTTGCTTGATTTTTTTTGTAACGAGTACAATATTGTCCAGGTGTTTACAAAACCAGAAATTAATGGAAGAGCTAAAGAAGCATTTCAAGATTGAGACTCCGTCGCCCCCATTTTCTGAAGATTGCCTCTATATTAACATTTTCACTCCAGGAGACCGAGAGAAGAATTCTAAACTACCAGTAAGTATTGATACATCAATTTTGTTGTCATAGAAGATATTGATTAAATCCCATTTAAGTTATGTGAAATAGAAGTAAATGAAGCAAACACATAATATACAATGTTTAGCAGACTTAAAACACTTTAATAATTATTATAGAAGAACTTAAACTAACCAACACAAACATTATTTAGGTCAATGGAGGAAGAAGATTGTGATCCAATGTTTTAAAACTAAATCTGAAGGATGTTTTTCTCCAAAAACACCCTTTTTTGGATAGGAGAAGATTACGTCATCTTTCAAACAAACAAATAAACAAACAAGCAAACAAAAAATGTGTGTCTATGGGGCAAAGTAACTTGTAGACATGGCAAGTTCCTGAGGTTTTCAAATATGAAGGCCTAAGTACCTATTCCGATTTTAATCTCTGCTGTACTTTTTATGACTTAGGGCTCTCCACGACACTTATCGAATCCTGCCTTTCTTGATTGCAAGACTTTTTCAAGCCTGTCTCTATTTCAGTCACTTTTCCAAAAAGCTTACAACACTAAAATATACTTCGGAGTCTCATAATTCCATAATATCTACAAAGTATGAGAGTCCTAGTCTACTACTGTAGTGGTCAGTTTGTTGCTATCAAACTCCGTACGCAATGTATCTTACAGGGCAGAATGTGTTGCCATCAATTGGGTCTCCATAGAAGTTGCACAGCCAGCTTTATTGAATAGATGCGGGCCCACACTTGGGTTCCATTTTGCATGAAGTATACCAGATAAGGTTCCATCTCTTTTTTGGCCAGGTTATGATGTTTATACATGGTGGAGGATTACAAGTTGGAGGAGCCATATTTTTTGACGGCGCTGCATTGAGTGCTTACGGAAATGTTGTGACTGTGACAATCCAGTACAGACTGGCATTCTTGGGATTCACAAGGTAAGTCCTGATTCAGACAATGTATATGTATCCATCTTTACAATTACAGTTGTATAATTACAAAGTAAAGAAGAACTGAAAAAAGTTCAGTGTTTCACATATCCCACTCTCTGTTCTTGATTCAAAATAATGTTAAAAATCCAATTTCATCTAATTTCAATATGTGTCCTAAAAAGGGACAATTCCCTCCATCAGATAAAATTCTTAAACCGATAAATCATTAGGGAACCGATCTTCTTTCACAGGGTGAGGAGGGTTTAGCTGGGTAGCTGCTGAGAGTATTAGCTGACGTATAATTTTCACAGGGTGTTTGGTGAAACCTTACACAGTTACATAGCTGAAAAGAGAGATGCATCCATCAAGTTCAGCCTTTCTCACATTTGATTTTTGCCGTTGATCCAAAAAAAGGCAAAACGCCCAGCGCTTCCAACTGTCCAACATACTATGAAAAAAAGTCCTTCTTGACCCCAAAATAGCAGTCAGATATCACAATGGATCAAGCAGATATTACCCCACTAGTAAAACAATTATATCCTTGTATGTTATGTTTTTGGAAGTATTTACCCAATTGCTGTTTAAACATCTGCATGGACTCTGATAAAACCACATCTTCAGGCAGACAAAACCACATCCTTATTGTTCTTACTGTAAAAAAAACCCTTTCCTTTCTTCCAGCCTAAATGTGTGACCTCGTGTCCTATGTATAGCCCTGTTTATGCATAGATTTCCAGATAAAGGTTTGTACTGGCCCTGAATATATTTGTATAATGTTATCATATCCCATCTGAGGCTCTGTTTCTCCAAAGAGATTTCAATTTGTTAACTTCTCTTTATAACTAAAATGCTCCATTCCTTTTATCAATATTTTAGCCCGCCTCTGCAGTACCATAATAGCCTTTAGTACAGGTGCCCACGATTACATATCCAAGATATGGTCTTACCAGTGATTTATCAAGAGGCAAAATTATATTTTCATCCTGAGAATTAATGCCCCTATGTATACATGACAATACATTACTGGCCTTAGCAACTGTCGCTTGACATTGCATATTATTGCCTAGTTTATTGTCTATAATAATTCCTTAATGCTTCTCATTTGTTGTTATCCCTAGTTCACTATCATTTAGGGTGTAAATTGCTTGTGCATTTTTCTACATTAAATTTCACCTGCCATTTTAGTGCCCAGTCCCCCAGTCTATCTAAATCCCTCTGCAGCAAAGCAATATCCTGCTCACATTGTATTCTTTTACAGAGGTTTGTGTCAACTGCAAACACTGAAACATGGCTTTCAATGCCTATTTCAAGATAATTTATAAATATGTTAAATAAAAGAGGTTCCAGAACAGAACCCTGAGGGACACCTCTTACCACTTTTGTCCAGCTTAAAAATTTACCATTTATGTAAACTCTCTGTGCTCTATTTTTAAGCCATTCATCTACTCAAGTACAAGAATTTTCATCTAGATCCATTTCTTTTAATTTGAAAACTAACTTATTGTGTCGAACCATATAAAACAAAACTTGGTAAAATCCAAGCAGATCACATCCACTGCAACACCCTGATCTATACTTCTACTTACTTCTTCGTAGAATGCAATAAGGTTAGTTTCACATGACCTATGTTTCATAAAACCTTGCTCATACTGCGGCAGCATAGAGTAAGGGGGACATCTGCGTCAGGTGCCAAATGCTCCAACATCAAGGTGAAACTGCTGTAAAACAATTTAAGATGGTGCCCGGACACTCTTTCCCCACAATAGACTTTGTTTAGAAGGTGTGAGTGTCCTTTAAAGTGACTTGGATTAAATTTTTTTTACCAAACAGTCCATGACTCTCATCCAACGTGCAACTCAAAATTTTTATTTGGCCACTCCGCATGCTTTTAATTCAGTGTTAATATTATCCCCACCCTGGTGATAAACCCTGAGCTTGGTTTTACGAACACTAGTGATTTAATCATATTTTCTTATACGTTTCAACAAAAAATGATAAAATGTATCAGTCGTTGGTGCTGTACTTCATTGTATGAATCCACAGATGTCAACATTCTTTTTGTATGTGTTCTATCTCAGTACTAAGGACAAAGAGTTACCGGGCAACTATGGGTTTATGGATCAAGTTGCAGCTCTTCAGTGGATCCAAGAAAACATTAAAGATTTTGGAGGAGATCCAGAGTCTGTCACTGTTTTTGGAGAATCTGCAGGTGGTTTGAGTACCTCTGCTTTGGTATGTTTTTTTGTCGCTCTCCATGAATCTATCTCTTTACATAATTTATTTTATGCCCATCTCCACATCCAAAGTACAATCAATACACTAAAACAAACAATCATCGTGTTATTATTTCTAGGTGTTATCTCCCTTAGCCAAAGGCTTATTCCACAGGGCTATCGCGGAGAGTGGGACTGCCTTATTTCATATCCTCATGATCACTGACCACAAAGAAATGATTTCTAGAATAAATGTGAGTATTCCTTCTCTTCTTCCTGTGAGCAATTTCTGGAAAAGCCAACTCTCCGTATAAAATATCCTTTTATGGTACCTGCGATCACAAAATACAAAGTCCCATATTAGTAACCACATCTTTTCCGAAATAGAACACTGGAGAGTATCATCAAGGTACAATTGTACAATGACAGACATTAAAGAGACACTATATGCACCAAAACAACTTTAACTTAATGAAGTGGTTTTGGTGTATAGCTCCAGCCCCTGTAGTGTCACTGCTCAATTCTCTGACATTTAGGAACTAAATCACTTTTGTTTATGCAGCACTAGTCACACCTCCCTTCATGTGACTCACACAGCCTTACTAAACACTTCCTGTAAAGAAAGATGTAATGTTTAAACTTTATTGCACAGTCGGTTTAATTTAGAATTTCTTATCTCATGCTCTGTTAATAAATTAACAGAGCAGGAGATTAAAATAAAAAATAAAAAACGTCTAAAGTAATCACATCATGCCGTAACATCTGATTGACAATAAACCATTTTTTCATGCAGGTTGTGTCAGTCTTAGCCAGTGGAGGTGTGGCTAGGGCTGCATAAACAGAAACAAAACTGAATTTAAAAAATGAGCAATGAGACTGCTGGGGCACTAAAGCACTAAAAAAAAAAACAGCTTCATTAAATGATCACTATAGGATCCAGGACACAAACATGTATTCCTGACCCTATAGTGTTAAAACCACCATCTAGCCTCCCTGGGCCCCTAATGCCTCCATAAATATAGCAAACTCTTACTGTATTCAAGCCTGAAGCTGTAACTCTGTATGCTGTTAGATTCAGAAAAACAAGCTGCCTGCTGACATCATCAGAAGTGGTAGTCTGATCCAATCACAATGCTTCCCCATAGGATTGGCTGAGACTGACAAGGAGGCAGATCAGGGGCAGAGCCAGCATGATTCAAACACAGCGCTGGCCAACCAGCATCTCCTCATAGAGATGAATTGAATCAATTAATCTCTATGAGGAAAGTTCAGTAGAAGGAGGAGATACTGAATGTTTGGATGCATTTTAGGCAGCCATGACCCAGGAAGGATCTCTACCAGCCATCTAAGGAGTGGCCAGTGAAGTTATCACTAGGCTGTAATTTAAACACTGCATTTTCCCTGAAAAGACAGTGTTTACAGCAAAACGCCTGAAGGTAATGATTCTACTCACCAGAACAAATTCAATAAACTGTAGTAGTTCTGGTGACTATAGTGTCCCTTTAAGTTGTTTTGTTGCTTAGTGTATCCCTTTAAGGGGGTTAAAGAATAATCTAATCTAGAAACCCTTTGTACGCCTAAGCAATTCACGATTCAGGCATATCCATTACACGTTCGTTAAAGGGACACTCCAACTTTATTGAAAGTCATCTGAGTGTTTGTTTACCTCAAAGGGGTAACCCCAAAGTGCTCTATCCAGTGCCCATTAGCTCCTCCCACAAACTTCTGTTGCAGGACGAGACTTGAATCAGGGAGCCGTAAACTGGGAGCTGCTAATAGTCTCAGAGCACAGGCCACTGATAAGCAGTTTCACCCTTTTAGGTAAAGAGTCGCCCAGGGAACTCCTCGCACCATAACAACCTAATTACAAAGAAATTGTTATGGTGCCTGGAATGTTCCTTTAATACATATTGTTTTTTCACACTGAAGGGTATAGCATAAAACTGAATGTAGTCCATTAATTAACTTTCCTTGGCCACAAGTGGATGCTACTTACTCAAATGTAGCACGTATCATTTCATTTGACTGTATTTTTAGTGGATTAGTGAATAAGTTTCTAAGAGTGGTGTAACAAAGCCCATATTAACCTATGGCACATTGCAGAACTCTAAGGCCATAGTATCCAAATAGTTTAGGTTTCTTATTTCTTTCTCCAGTCTATGTATTGTCAGTGAGTGTGAGTGAAGGTCAGTGTCCACCTCTAAGCAGAGCATATCAGGCTGCTATCACTGATCCAAACAGTTAGACAGACCAACTGCTGTCTGTAGAATAATCAGGGAACACGGCAGCTCAACTGGAGGGAACACGGCAGCTCACATTGGAGGGAGCACAGCAGCTCATAATAGGAGGGAACACAGCAGCTCACACTGGAGGGAACATGGCAGCCTACGCTGGAGGGAACATGGCAGCCCACGCTGGAGGGAACATGGCAGCCCACGCTGGAGGGAACATGACAACTCACACAGGGGGTGAACACAGCAGTTCACACTGGGGGGACACGGCAGCTCACACTGGCGGGAGCACGGCAGCTCACGCTGGAGGGAATATGGCAGTGGACACTGTAGGAAGGTATATTAACAACAACTCCCTATATGTTTTTCACAAAGGAGCTATGGCTATTATAACTATTAGAAGTATGAATTAATATATGCAGTACTATAACACAAGTTTATTTTAGGCAATCTGAAAATGTCAGGCTGTTAAATTCCAAATCTGGAGAGGGGGGGGGAAATGCAGTTAAATAATGCAATACTCCAGCATGTTTTTTTTGGAGGATCAAAATCACTAGAGAAGGTCTCCTGACTGCAGAAATCTGAACCATAAATAGGACAACTCATTTGCACGACTAGACTTTTTGTTGAGTGCCATTTTTGTGTTTTTCAGTACGTTGCCAATAAATCCGGCTGTGATCCTGATACATTGGCGGATTGCTTGAAAAAGAAAACTGAAAAAGAAATCCTTTTGATTTCAGATTCCACGGTATGTTATGTAATTACCCTGTGTTTTTCTACTAGGATACTTGAAAACAATTCTTGTTTAAGGTGAAACGGCATAATAACAGGCAGTTAGAATTACAAATCTTAAAGGGTTAGTCTGATTTTAGAAAACTTTTTTTTTTTTTTTGATGAAGTAAGGCTTGCTGGTTTGCCACCCCTTCCCCCCAAAAAAATCAACAAAAAAATATGACCTGCAAACTGACACGAACTTGATTCTCCTTTGGTGACACCACTCCCCCACTTCAGGTGGATGAACATCTTGGAGGATGGGCTAAATTGAGGACTTGGGAGGCACGGAGGGGAACCCTGCCCAAGCCGTTGGGCATTTGTCACTAAATGTTACAGCACAAAATCTGCATGTACTTTAGCCTGGGGAGAGGTGAATGCAGGTTATGTTACTGCTTAGAAAATTAAGTTAGGCGGAACTGCTGGATTTCTTCCACCAGAAAAGGAGAGAAGAAACACCTCAATCCACAAACAAAGAGGGAAAAGTAACTTTTATTCAAATTATGTTACTATCACAGTAGTGGCATAAAGAGGGAAGTGCTGGATTATTCTGGCATGACCAGTGCCTACTCCAGCATTTCTTCAGTGTAGTTTACAAAAAATGCCTACAGGATGTTACAAAAAAATCAGTATTTGGGAAGAAATCCACTATACAGTGCATACAGTTACCTGACTTAAACAAAATCCCTGTACAATGCTGAGCATTGCAGGTTGCTTTTGCAGCCTGCATAGAAGCTCTGTAGTGGGCGCACACCTCTCCTTTCTACCCTCTCTGCTTACTGTATTGCAGTCAATATAACGAAAACAGCAGTAAAGACAAATTTTTGTTCTGAGGATAGAGAATACAATGTTGCTGTGTTCATATAAATTGAAGATTAAAAACTGTTATACATTATCTGTACAGGGACTTTTAGATGTACCTGGATGTGTAGATGGGGTGTTTCTACCCAAACCTCCAGAAGAGATTATGGCGAATAAACAGAGCAACAATGTTCCCTTTATGATTGGCATTAATAACCAAGAGTTTGGCTGGCTATTATTTCAGGTAAGAACCATTTTTGTTGTCTCCTTACAAAATAGAAGATTGTTTTCTATTAAAAGTCATAAAGAATCAGATGATGTTTTGTAACAAACGTCTCAAAGTAAGAAAATCATCCCAAGCAAATTAATTTAATGTAAAACTAAACCTTCTTAAGATATAGGGTTTTAAAGCAAGGTTCGATCAGAAATGCGTGCAAGGTCCAGATGAAGTAACAGAATGGGCCAACACTTATACACAATAAATAACATGCTTCATGAGAGATAGACAGGCTGTTCACATTATGATCAGCATTTTATGGATGACTGTAAATGGATGTTCTGCTAAAAATTGCAATGATCAGGGCTAGGGAAAATAAACTTTGACTAGAGTTCAGGAACGTAAGTATACGATAAATGAGATAAACATAAAATTGCCTGATGTGTTCTGAGTCAAGTGGAACCTAATCATGAACTATTATTGCTCTTCTGTGACCAGGTAATGAATGTTGATGATTTTCAAAATGGAATGGATAAACAAACAGTACAGTCACTACTGAAAATCTTTAACTTTTTGGTAAGTCTCATATGCAATCTGTATGCACACTGAATGTGTCTTTCGTTATGTATAACAAATACCTGATTGATTTAAAAAAAGCAGAATTATTATATTAACAAAAACACACACAAAAAAAAACCCCACAGGGAAACCTTTGGGACCAGAAGGGTAATGTTCCCAAAGGCCTCCTTGGATAATTTTAATTATATTACGACTAACTTAAAGTATATTTAAAGAAACACTCTGGGTACCATAATAACTTCCTTGAAATTAGGTCCCTGATGCTTCCTTGCCATTAGGGATCAAAAGGTATGTACCTTTTTGAAGCCGTGTTTATGAATGGGGAGCTCCTGATTGGTTAAGAGCCTTAGATGACCATCAGTGGTGCCCCAGCTCGATGCTGCCCAAGCCTTCTGATGAATTTCAGAGAACTAGAGGACATAGGGAAAGTTCAGGATTCAGGGATTGCCCAGTTTTGTCCAAGGTGTTTTTTCCCTTTCTAAAAACGCCTTAGCCACAACTGGGTAATCTCTAAATCCTGGACTGGTAGAGATGGGCGTAAGGATTGGTTTGGGAACCACCGATTTAGCTTGTTTTCGACTAGCCTGAATGGTAACTGCACCTCCGTTACAATTAGTCATTATGAGTTCATTGTTTAAAATTGCTTTTATTTGAAATGTATTTGAAGTGAATTTGCCCCATTTCTGTGATGTTGGGCTTTGCTATTCTTCTGCCATTAATTAATAAAAAATAAAAAAAATCCCATCTCTGGGGAAGTGCACAGTCCCTGTGATAGACCTCTGTGTTTAATTTTAATTCAACAGTTTGATTTGTTTCTAATCCATTTCAACCTATTGTGTTTGGACATCACACTTTGTTGGTGTTCCTACCTCCACTGAATGGGATCAAGGTTTGTATTGGTTTCCTCTGCAACTATCCACCCCTCACTTTGAAGTTTACACACCTGACGTCTCCACCCTCCTTGTTAAGTTGACTTTGAACATGCATTTAAACATTGCAATGTAGGTGTAGCACTGTCTTGATAAAAAATCCCCGTGCAGACTGAAACGTTGATATGCGGGCTGCTTAAATAAAACGGCATAATTGTAATGACATCTATGCTTGGCCCCTTTTTGACAGTGTCATGAAAGGGAAGGAGCATAGTCATTTTCACATAAAGCCAGGGTGAATAGCTTTATTACAACTATGGTGTCAAGAATATATGTTTGTATTCCTGACACTATAGTGTTCCTTTAATCAAATTAATGGAACATTCTGGTCACCATAACAACTTCAACTAAATGAAAATGCTATGATGCAAGGAGGCCCCTCTCTTTCTTTAAAGGGGTGAAACCACTCTCAAATGGTTTACCCCCAAAGGCTTCCTCCAGCTCCAGAGCGCTCAGTGGTATTCAGCTTCTTAAACGGAGTGTCAGGAAGTGCAGACTGACGTCAGGCATGGGTGCCGCTGATTGGCTAGAGTGGTCAGCTGACGCTCTAAGCCAATCGTTAGTTCCCGATTCATAAAAATGTTTTACGTTTTCATGAATGGGGAGCTACTGATTGACTTAGAGTGCCAGCTGACCCTCTAGCCAATCAGTGGCACCCCTACCCAGCGGCCCTCTGTGCTTCCTGACACTCAGTAAATTAAAGTGAACACATTAACACTGATACTTTTTTCTACCTGGGGAGATGAGAAGGTCCAAAGTTTTCCTGCCAGGCCCAGGTACCAAAGCCTTATGATGTGGTGTCCAGAATGAAGTGCTCCAATCTAATTTTCTTCTCCTTCATTTGACACAGTCTTCTTTTTCTTCTGAGGCTCCTTCTGCAGAGGCGGCTCTAGACTTTATGAGGCCTTAGGCGAAACTCAAACATGAGGCCCCACTAACAAAAAAGTGAAAAAAATAGAGCTGCATCACATGCACACTGTCACATATACACATTGATGCACAGTTTACCTGTGTATGTGTCTGAGAGTGTGTCTGACAGAGTATCCTTGTGTGTGTGTGTGTGTGTGTGTGTGTGAATGTATGTCTCTGAGCTTTTTGGCGTTTTTGTCTGGTACCCTATGTATATGGGGTAGCTGCTTGAAGTGTGTTGTGTGTATGGGGGGGGGTGATTATCTGCTTGAAGTGTGTAGCTGCTTGAAGTGTGTTGTGTGTATGGGGGGGTGATTATGAGAGAGAGAGGTGGGTGATGGTGAGTGCCCCCTCTTGCCCCCCCCCCTGCGGACGCCCATGCTATCAGGGGATGTGATTTTTGTGGGGATATGTTGTATTTTGGGGTACTTTTTGGGGTTTGTAAAAATGTATGTTTTTTCTGTTTTGGGGTTTGTAAAAATGTATGTTTTTTCTGTTTGGAGTTAATTGAGTTAGCCCATTGTCTTTGTTAATTGTATCACAGGCAGAGGGGAGGGATTGTGTACACTGTAGGGGAGTGTCTGCATGTAAGACTCTGTTTGTATTGGTTTGTTAATTCTGTGTCCTGGGCGTCAACCTTGTGGGGGAAAACTGTATAAAAACTCAAGCTCTTCAATAAACCTTCAGACCTGCTTGACCCCTTCTTGAAGCCTTGGCTCATGTTTGGGGGATGGGATCACTACACTCTTGGGGATTGCTATAATCACAATACTCCCCTGCGTATAAGCTCTTGTAAGAGCTTATTCCTGCTACACTCTTTGGATTAGGAGAGGTCTACCCACTGGAAGCTGGATCCTGGTCTTAGGTCCAGGGTGTATGGAGGACGGCGTAGCTGCATCGCTGGAGGTGGGGTCTGCAGTGCTTGTGGTGTCTGGTGGAGTGCTGGGAGTCCTCGGCAAGCACTAGGAGCATCGATTGGCGGAGGTACTCGGTCGGAGTGCCAGCGGTCCGTCACACAAGCTTTCCAAGGGCTCTCTTTAGCACACTAAGCTATAACTTTTTGGTTGTAGAATTTGCATCAGGAGCTAGTAAGTAGAAAAACATTGAGTGCGGAACCCCACGCACAATGTTTTTTTGTGTGTATGAGATTTCCCACAGAAATTTCAAATTTGCAGTGATGTTACTACTGCAAAGGATTTTGGGGGTGGGGTATATGCAAATTAGTTCAACAAAGAATCACATTTCATATGAGAGAGAGAGAGATAATACACTATGAGATTTATTTTAAATAAAAACTTTTTAGTATTTGACAGAAAAATCCATCCCTTTGGTAATGGAGGAATATTTTGGGGACACAAGCGATCCTTTTGAAATCCGAGACCGATTCCTGGATTTGTGCGGTGATATCATATTTGTTATACCAGCTCTGAAGACAGCGAAATATCACAGAGGTAGGTAACAAAAACCTTTATCCTGGAACATAGTAAAATTAGATAATATGCTGCATTCATTTTTTTTTTACAATAATAGTTAAAGGGACACTATAGTCACCTGAACATTTTTAGCTTAATGAAGCAGTTTTGGTGTATAGAACATGCCCCTGCAGCCTCACTGCTCAATCCTCTGCCATTTAGAAGTTAAATTCCTTTGTTTATGAACCCTAGTCACACCTCCCTGCATGTGACTTGCACAGCCTTCCATAAACACTTCCTGTAAAGAGAGCCCTATTTAGGCTTTCTTTATTGCAAGTTCTGTTTAATTAAGATTGTCTATCCCCTATGTTAATAGCTTGCTAGACCCTGCAAGAGCCTCCTCTATGTGATTAAAGTTCAATTTAGAGATTGAGATACAATTATTTAAGGTAAATTACATCTGTTTGAAAGTGAAACCAGTTTTTTTTCATGCATGCTCTGTCAATCATGGCCAGGGGAGGTGTGGCTAGGGCTGCATAAACAGAAACAAAGTGATTTAATTCCTAAATGACAGTGAATTGAGCAGTGAAATTGCAGGGGAATGATCTATACACTAAAACTGCTTTATTTAACTAAAGTAATTTAGGTGACTATAGTGTTCCTTTAACTCACACTTGGTTTTACTTTATTACAATCTAATAGTTTGGGTAGTTTTAAATCAATAATTGCAGTATAACAGAGAAATTATTAACGGGACATGCATCACTTGGCAATTCTTTTTTTAAACCAGCAAGTAAACACTTTTAAACAAATATAAAAACCAAAATAAAGCAAGAAAACCATTTATAAATGTACTGCAAACTTGGTCAGATTGCATTTCTGGGCACACCTTTTTTAGCTAGGGGAATTTATTTAGTTTAAAATTGAATATAAATGTTAATGATTATTGTAAGAATTAAATGTTTCTTTAAGATTTCTGGATAGGACGAACTTTCACTTTATATATTTTAAATAGATATAATTTCACTCTGAATAGTTTGAGAAGTTCAGTATAAATCTGAACAACTTTAAAAAGATGAACAGTCACTTTAAAGAGCTTTGGATGTTGAGCAGGAATTTGGAACACTTTGAATAGATGAAACGTCACTTTAAACAGCCTAAGCAGTTGAACATTAATTTGGATTATTTTGAATAAATAAACAGTCACTTTGAGCACCCAAATAGAATACACAATCACTTTAGAAGGTTTGGTAAGGTAGAGAGTCACTCTAGTGAATTTAAAGAAGTGAAATGTAACTTTAAATGTGTTAACAGTGGTGTATCCTGGTTTTGTGCTGCCCTGCCTGACGTCATATTCCGGCTCCCAGCCTCACTCTGCGGCGCGTGAGGGAGCTGAGCGGACAGCTCAGAGGAAGAGCTCCCTCGCCGCCCGCACAGCAGCCCGCACGGTCAGTTAGCCGCAAGGCTAACAAGGCATTTGCCCTGGGCATTTGGGGGCGGCTTTTTTGCCGCCCCCTGAAAAATGCCGCCCAAGGCAAATGCCTTGTTTGCCTCGCGGCTATAACGCCCCTGTGTGTTAACAAGGTTTAGACAAAATGCAGACCCTTTAAGCAAAGTTGCAGACACTTTAAACAAGAACTGATTGTATCCTGGAAGCTTAATGACTGTAAATTACAAGACGGAGTACTCCAAATGCAAGTATTTATAATCAATGAATAACTGTATCCAAAAGGAATCTCCAGAAGCTGATTTAGAGGTATATTCACTTTATTCCGAATTAGAAGGAGGTAATCTGCTTTATTGTACCTTGAAGCAAATTTTAGTGGGATTGAGCAAGAGAATATTGCTTGGAGTCCAAATTCAGGATTGGAGAAGTTTGGGTAAACGATATCACAGGCAAAGGTTCGGTACACAAGAAAATGTATTTAAGATTGAGCTCAAACGGCAGTCTTGAATCGCTAGGAAACAGTTGAGTAAATGATTTTCAACACTGCTGCAGCTTTGTCTAAATAGGAGGGCATCTAACGTCAGAAGTAGTGATGTCCCGAACGGTTCGCCAACGGTTCGCCATGAACAGTTTCCGCGGACTCCAATCAGCAGACACTTTCCAGCCAATCAGCAGCAGATACTTCCTTCCAGACCCTCCCACCTCCTGGACAGCATCCATTTAGAAGCTGCTTTCTTAGTGAGCTGTCCAGGAGGTGGGAGGATCTGGGAGGGAGGGTCTGCTGCTGATTGGCTGGAATGTGTCTGCTGACTGGAGTCCGTGGCGAACCGTTCGGCGAACCGTTCGGGACATCACTAGTCAGAAGCAAAAGCGGGCTGATCAGGAAACCCGGGAGAGAATTAAGGGGAATCACTGATGTGGTAATGTATTCTGATTATGTCAGCCAAGGAGGCGGATCAGGGGCAGGGCCAGCGCCGGTGGACCTGTGCGGTGGCTTTAACACGATCTTTGCATATAATTAATGGGGAAGATTTATCAAAGTATTGAGAGTGTAGTGCCCTCACTGCCTGATGAGGGAATAAAGTTCTTTAATAACAAGGGACGAACAACTGCTGCTGCTCTGTCACAAAAGTATAGACTATGTCTTTAATAAATTACTTACTTAACATGCATAAAGTAAAATCATAAATGATTAAACATTTTAAACACAATCTACATTAGAATCCACACTTTTGTGGGCTCACATTACATCCACCATTTTGTAAAAACAAAACAACAAAAAAACAACATATCTTTCATCTCTTACAAACAAAATACTCCTTATAATAATTCCAGCAATGTTTTTCCCTTTTCCCGTTGGAATGTTCTCGTTACCTGATGAGGGAAAAAAGGTGTTTAATAATAAGGGACAAACAGCAGTTGCTGCACTGCCACAAAGTATTGGCTATATTGTGCAGCGTTCCTTTGATTTGTACCGTATAAAATATATACCTCATGTTACAGATTTGTAACGTTTACTAATCGCTACAGATTTATATTTATATCTCACGTGCTCCTTGCTTTTTAAAAAAAATGTATTCTAGATTCTGGATTTCCGGTTTATTTCTATGAATTCCAGCATCCATTAGCCGTTGCGAAGAATACAAGGCCAGACTATGTTAAATCAGATCATGGGGATGAACTTTACTATGTCATGGGAGCCCCATTCCTTCATCCTGATGCCTCCGCCAAAGGTAAATCACGATTATTTTGTGACATTCATTATTATTTTTTATATAGAGTAACATATTCCACAGTACTTTAATACGGGGATGTAAAATAACAAAGCAGGTTAAAATGATTATTAAAGAAGAAAAAGCCTTGGTCCGGCTCCAAATTATACCTTTTTGTTTTTTTAAAGGGATACTATAGGCATCAAAACAGCTTTAGCTTACCGAAGCAATTTTATGTGTATAGATTATTCCTATGCAGTCTCACTGCTCAATTATCTGCCATTTAGGAGTTAAATTAGTTTGTTTATACAGCCTTCATCACACCTCCCTTCATGTAACTTGCACAGCCTTCTTAAACTCTTCCCGAATAGGAACCTAGATAATCTAGATTCCTGTATTGTACACTCTGTTTAATTTAGAATTTCTTATCACCTACTCTGTTGAAAGCCTCCAAAACCCTGCGGTAACCTCCTCTTTGTGATTAAATGTCAATTTACAGAGTAGGATATAAAAATCTCTAAAGCAATGTAACATCTGATTGAAAAATAAACCCTTTTTTTTTTCATTCAGGCTGTGTCCGTCACAGCTAGGGGAGGTGACTAGGACTGCATAAAGAGAAACAAGATTGATTTAACTCATAAATGGCAGAGAATTCAGCAGTGAGACTGTAGGGGCATGAGCTATACACCAAAACTTCTTAATTAAGCCAAAGTTGTTTTGATGCCTAAAGTTTCCCTCTAAGCTGTGTTTGCATGGTTAACATTTTTCTTTTTTGTCACAAGATGGTAGAACAGAGAAGGAAAGACATTTCAGCAAAACAATGATGAAATATTGGGCCAACTTTGCTCGAAATGGGTAAGACATGAAGTTTACTTATATTTGTTTCAAAAAACACGTTTATTTTGTAGATTACCAATTTGTGGTGGTAGGCAAATGGTGATGAAAATTATGGCTGTGATGGTGTGGTATGAATTGCCGCTCAGAGTATGGGAAGTAAGAATGATGATACTAACATGGAAACAAAATGGCTAAAAATATGTTCTGATACTTAAAGCAGAACTGTCCCATTTCTGGATGTCACCACTGACTAAACCATCGAAAATCACCTGTAAACGGAGTTTCTTTTATTCATGCAACGCTCCATATTGTTTTAAATGTATTTTGAAGATTTAGTAACTGACATCACAATCCAGTTGAGTTTTGGCACAGCCAGGGCATAAGTTGGATTGGAGAAGGAGAACCCAGACCATTGGTGGAGATTTATCAAAGTGTCGTGTTCTGAAAAGTTATAAAATCAGAATCATCTTCAATGCAAGCTTAATGACAATTTGTTTGGTTTTCATGGTGATTGCCTGACTTTTAGAATTTGAACTACTTTTCAGAACAGGGCTCCTCTCTTTGTGCTATCTGCCAGGTGCAGAACTTGTAATACTAACTGACAGGGAGCCAAGATGGAGGCGTTCGGTACCAACATAGAAGTAAATATGGCTGTGTGGATTTCTACATTTAATTGCTTTCAAACACATATTTTTTTAGCTATAGTGGATAATTAAATTAAATATTGAGAATCATTTGAAGGGTGGGCTCCCCTTAAAGAGTTGGTTGAATTTTTGAAACTTTCAGGTAGATAGAACGAAATCTGAGCCATTTTCTTATGGATTGAACGATTACTCCACGTTTATAGGTTGATGACATTTTTTCTGCCTTTTCTGAAATGGAACTTTCTGATACATTTTAAGTTGTCTTTCACATTCTTTGCTCCTTTTTCCTGGATGATTTCACCATTGATTACATTCACAAAATAAAACAAACGAGCAATATTATGGGGGGGAGAGGTGGGTGGGGAGAATTTGTCAGAAAAAAATATGTCCTTTTAGACATTAGCTGGGATACACTGATGAACTGAGGAAAAAAAATGATTCCAAAATGGAATCATAAAATTAAATGAAGAAAGAAGCACCGTAAGGAATATTTTAGGGCAAATAGTGAAATAGTGAAATGAACAAGAAGCGCATCAGATTGCTAAAATTAAGCAGAACAGTTTTTATACATAACCTATGTCATGGGTTGGCTAGAGGATCTTCAGCAAGTTGAGAGGCAGCGACCTAACAAAGACAGAAGGATAGGAAGAGGCACATTAACGGGCCTTAGAGTAGCCAGCTAACTAAAGGTAGAACTATAAAACAACAAGACCAGACTAAGAGAAGGCTACAAACCAGGAAAGGAACAAAATACAAATAAATACAAAACACATGGTACCAGACACAAGTATGTAACAGTAACACTAGGCAATGGTTCGGAACAAGGAGACGAGAAATGTCGATAAACCACCCAGGGACTTGGTGGCCATGGTAGTCAGACTAGCCAGAAGCCTGGAACATGAAGCAGGCAGGAATGTACACAAGGGCAGCAGAGCAAAAGCATAGTCACAGCAAGCCAGGTCTAAAAAAATAACAGAGATTCAAAAAACAGGACAAAATAGCACTAAGGGCTCTGGAACCACAAAAGTGCCTAGATTAGACAGAGATAGCTCTCTTTATTTAGGGTGGTCCTGACCAATTTATTCTGCTTCCTGGAAATGAATAACACTGAAACCCAACCCACATATGTTCTGCAAAACAAGCACTCTATGTGATTAAGCAACCATTTGAAATCATAGCAGCAGAACAGGCTCCACAGTGGTATGGTGAGAGGAGTGTAGAAGCAGGAAGTAGAAAACAGAGGTTCAAGTCCTGCCAGAAACAGTAAGCAGTAGGTTTCCTGACTGTTACAAATATGAAGAAGGTGGATGGAGAATCCAATCCAGGAAAAGATAAGGAACTATGGGGGAATTTGAAGGGGGAAGGGAGGGGCAGAGTGGCAGGTAGGTAATTGTCTCATCTTATTTCCTTCTATAGAAGTAGTGTATATGTAACCTTCGTTATTCCATCCATGTGTACTTTGATGAATACCCTCAGTTTACACACAGTCTTTGATCAACCAGTTTTTGTCTTCCGATCCACAGAGATCCCAACGGACCAGGTCTAGTAAAATGGCCAAGATATCAAGAAAATGAAGCTTACATGCAACTTGACTTGGAGCAGAAACCCTCAGAAAAGTATAAAGCAGACAAGTTTGTTTTCTGGACCAAAACTCTTCCAGAGGCCATTCAAAAGATGTCAGAGGAACATAGAGAAGATCACGGAGAACTGTAGATTTGTATATATCATCATAGTTATCACGTTTCTTCATAAGAAGTAACAAAAATGGTTAAAACAATCACTGCTAAGTAGCTCAAGATGTCTAAAGTTTGTGTTCATCTCCACCTTGGGTTAGTCCTCAAGGATCTGTGATTTAGCAATCTGCCAGCCAGGAACACTGACACAATCTGGGCCAATTCTATCTCATTTCTGCAAAATACATTTTCTTTCAAGCCGTTGTAAGATGACTATTCACCAGAAACCAAGCAAGCTCTCAACTAATGGTCTGATGTTACCTTGTATCAATACAACTGGTTTCAAGTTTATTTTTTTTATTGTTTTATTTTAAGGGTTTATCCTTGCCCAAATACAATAAATAAATATCACAGTTTAGTACACATACCCCAAATGAACACATGCTATTTAGTTTTTCTAGTTATTGTGTGGAACATTTGTTTGTTCGGCTCAACAAGGATAAATGCTTGTTAAAATAGGCCTTTGATGTACTCCTCTCGCTTAGCATTTTTAACCTCGTAATACTGTCCCTTCCAACCCCTCTACCTTATAACAACACCCCACCCTACTCGAAGAAAGAAAGAAAGAAAGAAAGAGATTAAATTTTTTTTAAATAAAACCTCCCTTAGCGGACTCCAGTGAGTGTATGGGACATAAGGACTCATTGGATAGACACTACATTACTGTCCAATTGGCAATAAATTATGTATAGGCCAGTGGACATTACCGGACATTGACATAAGATCCCTCTAGTGACTATATGAGCATTTCAGATTAAGGTCTTAACATTTTTTAGTTTAATTATTATTTTGTCGAAGACTTACTGAATTAACATTTTTCTATTATCCCATTGGTAATTAATGAAGAGTCTTCTACAAAAGCACTAGCGGGACCTCAGCTCAATATGTAGCTAACTTGCTAGATTGTCAAACCCGATACTATGTACATAATAAGTTGCCTACACTCACCCTCAAACACAAATCCAACTTGTACTCAATGGACAGATCGCGTGCATTATACTTATGTTTTTGTTATATATCTATCTTATTGATATGCTGCGCACTTGGAGTCTGTACTGTATTTTTGTTACATATGCTTTGATAAAAATATAAATAAAGAATTTTGTTTTAAAAAAAGAGAAGAAATTTTTTTAAAACGTAATTGTTTTCTCACACCCCCTCGCATCACCACCACATGTCCAGGGCAGCTCACACATATCACCACCACATGTCCAGGACTAATGTTCTGGTCAACTGCTGCCTATTAAATTTAGCTCCACTGAGATAACTAAAACAAGTAATGGGACCGGTTGTCTGATTGACAGCCAGGGGGTGTAACAAAGTTAATTCATAAAAGTGCACATTTCTATTGATATCAGCTATTTTTGTAAAATGAAAAAACAAGGACACCCTTAACACATAAAGCACTTTAGCAAGTTCTTTAGAGGTCCAGAGTGCTCTTTTAAAGTTTGCATTTATTGTGCATTAAAGATAAAGTTGTTCTTTTCTGTAAGCTATTGTAAAGTTGGGCGATTGACTAAAACTAGGGGAAAGGCTGGCATGTGTTATATGTAAGAATATGGTAATGTGACCACTAGGCAAAATAGGCAGCCCCCTAGGGCACACAGGCACAGGGACCCAGTCTCCGGGTGACCGGCAAGAGGGGAGTGCACAGCACAGTGTTCCCCCTCCTGCTAATCACTGCATTTAGCTTGGCCAAGCAGGCCATCGGTAGAGTATCTTCTGTATCTGTCTCTGAGAGGAAGCTGCTCGTTGAGAACAATGAACAGACCCTCCGCCGTGGTCCACCCAACCAAGCTACAAGGTGATAAGCACTGCAGAAGGAGGAAGACACCACTAAACAATAGACAACAAGGCACACAGAAGGGATGAAGGAACATAGATACTCAAAGGGGGCTGATGGGGGACAGAGGCACACAGGGACAAAAAGACACTCAGAGGGGCGGGAGCAAAGACAAACAGAGGTGATGGGGTAGGACAAAGAGACACAAAGTTTACTTTTTTTTTGTGGGGGGGGTGGGCAGGGTAGCTGATCTTGCCTAGGATGCTGAATAGTCTAGCACTGGCCCTGTTCACAGCTGACCTAGCACTTCGTCAGACTGAAAAAATATTTTTATACTTGGATTTTTTTTCTTTTCTACCACAAGACACCTTAAAAATATATATTAATGAAAAATGACAGCTCAGTTGACTCTCCTTAATAAGTAAACCCCACAATGTAATTGAATTCAATGAAATTGATGTGTGAATTATTTGCAGTTTGGTTTCACGTATCAGTATTTACTGGTAATGTAGTATTCTCTTCTCTGTCTGCTGGAGTGAAAATGTTCAGATATAGACAGTCTTCGGAAACAGGGAGCAACTTGATGTTATCTGTAGAAAGCTCTGTGACGAGAGCAATCTCACCACTTTGCATTGGAGAAGCCTGGTTGCTCGCCTGTTACCTTTAGACTATGGCTCCATGTTAAAAGCCTTCTTTCCCCTGGCAGAAAAGGCTTATTCGTGCCTTTCTGCCCGGCGGTCGGTAGATTCAATCTACCGAACTCACGCACGAATGACTGGACCACCTGGGAGCTGGAGTGTGTCGGCAATTTACCTCCCAGAAGCTGTGGTTAACCGCAGCTTAATTGACGAATGCTGGGTGGCCTTTGTTCGGTTGCCGAACGGCCAGCGGTGTTCAGCGCCCAAACTATGGAACTATAAATGGACACTTATTTGCGCGAACACCGCTGAGCCGTCAGCCTCCTTGCTTCTGCATTCGGTCATTTAACCGGATGCCTGTTCATTCGGTAGTTTAAACCGTATGAACAGCATTACACCAGATAGCCATCCCGTGGAGTCTATTCGTATGGAGAACAGACTTTATGAACACTTTAACTCCATGGCGATTGGACTGTGTGCATAGGATCTGAGGGCGATTCGGTACTTTTGTGCGCTCAGATCCCAGCTATCTGGGGATGGGTTACATGTATATATTTTGTGTGATAAATGTAGTATTGTACATTTTATTGTATTTTAGTGTTTTATTGTAACCATGTGGGTAATGGCGTTTTGCCTCTGTCCATGGAGATAATTGGATTACTTCCCAATTATCTCCAGGATAGAGGGGAGGGATTGTAATGTATTGGGGGAGTGTTTTAACCCTGTCTGCCTGTGATTGGTCATTGTACCATTTGTGTCCCAGTCTTCCATCTGGTCCCCTAGGGGAGTGTCCACCAGGTGGGAGACCTGCATAAATACTGGGCAGGTAGCCCTCATTAAATCAGACCACTGCTTGACCCTCAACAGGGAGCTCTGTCTAGTTTTTGGGGGGATTTACTGTATGCTGATAGAGACTGATTGCTAGGAGTGTAAGCCGCTTGGGTGCTTTTCCTGTTCGTCTGCTAGCAGCTATTCATGAGGTTCCAGTTCGGGAGTTTGGAGTGCTATTTTGTATGCAGTTAGGGAGTTTGGAGCATTCCCTTATATGTTTGGTGTTCTGCAGTAGCTGTGCCTGTATCTCTGGAAGTGGAAGATCACCCAAACGGCAGTTTAACCCTTTTATGCTGAGGGTGCCGTTACAAGCTCCATAAAATATTCTAGTATCGAAATGTTTTATAAACACATGGACAGCTTGGGACACATATAAATTAAACATATCTCAGAAATGTAGTTCCAAAAACAGCAAGAATAACCATTTATGATAAACATGTGGACACAAACATAAATAAGTGCTTGTTGGAGAGAGGGAGTAGTGCATTTAAGGAATTCTAAGATGTCTCAGATATATATGTAAAAAAAAAAAAGAGTAGAGTACAACAAAATATAGTGCAGTATTTCTGGTGCAAATGGGTAGACGAGAAAAGGAAATGCACTTACAGTGTATAGAGCTTACGTTCAGGGACGTTTGGCACCCGGGGTGGGTCCTGTGTTTGACAACACCCCTCACCCCCTTTAAAATGTAAAATACACCCACACATTTTTAAAATGTTTTCAAGAATATATATTGCGCACATTTGTAAATAGTATATCAACTTGAAAACACTAGAACTATAAAAAAATAATTATTAACTTAGAAATAAAACATTGTCCTCCCCCCCATTATACAAAACTCCTGTCCTGCCTCCATTATACAAAACCCCTGCCCTAACCCATTATAAAACCCTGTCCTTCCACCTTATACAAAACCCCTCACCCCGTCCAAAAATCCTCTGTCCCCCTTCCACAAAAAACCCTGCCCCCTCATACAAAACCCCTGCTCTTCCCCATTCTACAAAATCCTGTCCGGCCCCCCTATACAAAACCCCTTCACCACCCCTTCACTCTGTATGTGTGTGTGTCTGTGTCTCTGTATGTGTGTGTCTCTGTATGTATGTGTGTGTGTCTCTGTCTGTGTGTGTGTCTCTGTATGTATGTGTGCGTCTCTGTATGCGTGTGTGTCTGTGTCTCTGTATGTGTCTGTGTGTGTGTCTGTGTCTCTGTATGTATGTGTGTGTGTGTGTCTCTGTATGTGTCTGTGTGTGTGTCTGTGTCTCTGTATGTATGTGTGTGTGTGTGTCTCTGTATGTGTGTGCAGGGCTGCCATCAGACATTTTGGGGCCCTAACACAGCTCAAAGTCTAGGCCCCCGGGGGCTTACCTACAAGCCTGCCCTCAGGGCCCACCTCTAAATCCCACGCACAGGCCTGCCTTCAAGTCCGGACACAGTATGTCTGTTTTGTGGATGCAGTTTGTATTTTGGATGCAGTTTGTGTAAAGTGGACATGGTGTGTGTTAGTACATGTGTAGTGGATGCAGTGTGTGTGTGTGTGTGTAGTTAATGCAGTGTATAAACTTCCACACACATGATACACATGCACATAGACACACATGCCAATCCACAGACATACAGATACACACACTAACACAGATACACACACGTACACACATTGACACATAGTTACACACACGCATATACCCACACTGGCACACACATAGATACAAAGAGACTCATAAACATTGACACAGAATACACACCCAGACACAAAAAAGACACACAGATTCACACATACAAAGATACACACACTGACACACAGATACACACACATATACTGACACACATACATACAGACACACACATACACACATACATACTGATGGTCTTTGACCAAAGACCCGACACAGGAGGGTGCCTGGCAGCTTGCCCTTTATGCCGCCGGGTGTGAGGCCCCTCCAGTTAGTCTGCTCTATTCGAAAACCGCCCAGCACTTCAATCGGTCTGCAGCTCCGCCAGGCGCATAGCTGCAGACTGAACTGTCTCACTGTCACATCCTGTTCCATGCTGCGGATCATTCTGGTGATGGCTTCTGGTATCCAGTACTCTTTTTACAATTCTTGTTTAGTTTTTCTTGGTTTTTTGGTTTTCTATTCTATGTCTGGTTTTCTTTATGCTGGGATTTCTGGGTTAATTCCTATATTCCGTCCCTGGATTTCCCAGTCTCTTGGATTCATTTAAATGTTTGTTTTATTTGCCACACCCGTTTGTTTCATATCATCAGGCATACTGGGTCCCGGTCCACGCACTGCCGTCCAGACAGTGTCTGGGTCCCGGGCACCGGACCGCCACCCGTGACAGTATGGCCGTAGGCCCTTGGAGTTCGTGGAGTGGACTTTGCAGCTTTCCTGTTCTGTCTGTGTCGTGTTATGCCTGGTTCTTCTGCATGCAAGAGATCCTGTATCTGGACCAGTCTGCTGGAGATGGCTTCCTAATTTTTGTCGTGGAGGAGGTTGATCTGCTAAGCTGTACGGTGGTCGCTTCAGGTGTTCTCTTGTGATGCTTGTTTCCAGTTTTGTGGCAGTGCTCCTGTTCTGGCGGTGATCTTCATTCGTTGCTGGTGGTTCCTATGCAGGAGGCCTTTCCGGTGGGGGATCCTTGCCTCCGTGGAAGTCAAGAGGACTTCGTTGCAGGATCCGCTCGCCATTCCTGGTCTCTGCCTGGGAGCTGTTGGGTGCGTCCGGAGGTCGCTCCTTAGGAGGGGAGTTATGTTACATCCTGTTCCTCGCTGCGGATCATTCTGGTGATGGCTTCTGGTATCCAGTACTCTTTTTACAATTCTTGTTTAGTTTTTCTTGTTTTTTTTTTTTTATTCTATGTCTGGTTTTCTTTATGCTGGGATTTCTGGGTTCATTCCTATATTCCGTCCCTGGATTTCCCAGTGTCTTGGATTCATTTAAATGTTTGTTTTATTTGTCACACCCGTTTGTTTTCCAACATTTCTTTTGTTTCAGTGTTCCTGTAGGCAGCTGCTCAAGTCTTCTGCCCTTTCTTGCAGGTAAGTACTGTGTGTTTTCTTTGGCTTGGTTTAGCTTACATTAGGCAGAGTAATGATTTAGATCAAAGCAAACTTTGATTATTTGTCTTTCTACTCCTTCCAAATTGATTAATGCGTGCATGCTCTTCCTAGAAGTAATTCACACCGGAAACAAAGTTTCTGATTAGTGAAAAACCTGAGGAAAAAAACCTTTATTCCCCGGAGTGGGAGCCCCTTTTAAAGCAGAAATACGTCACGTACAGAGTCACAGTTAACATACAGTATTCATTCAACAATTGGTTAACAGTCTAAGGGGTCTTGTCTAAACCTCCCCCCTGCCCCACTACAGGATGTAATGTCATCATTACAGAGTTCTCCCACCCACATTCCAGCTCCATCTTGGTTACACGATGGGAGGGGGAGTGAGTAGTAGTTACTGAACAGAGAAGGGGAAACAGTTACTTTAACAGCGATTCTCCATTTTGTTACATGTGGCACATAGCTGTTAACTTGCACAACGGAAGTGTGGGAGGAGTTTAGTAAAGGAAGCTGTTCTTTTAACACAGGAATTTGTTACACGAGGCTTGCTCGATGGGAAGGGGGGAGGGAAGCAGGATGGGAGGAATTTGCAGAGGAAATAGTTACTGAGCACACATTGGGGGGGAAGGGAAGCTTTTACTCTAGCAGCCAGTTTAACACAGTGAACACAGAATAAATAGACATTAGTAAATAGCCATTTTATTTTAATTGTTTTGTCCATAACAGTAGGACCTGCCAGATATGGGGTACATTGGTGTTGTTGGCAGACTTATGCAATGTAGGATCATATAATGGAACTAAATCCCCATACTTTTCATATATATTGCTTAGTTATGTCTCCTCTTGTTTTGCCTATTATATCTTGTCTTGTTTTATTTTGTCTTGTATTCCCAGTTCATGTACAGTCCTGCCCTGCCCTGCCCTGTTCTTGTTTTCCTCATGTCTTGTGTACATGTTCTGGGTTCTGCTTTCTGTCCTGCTCTGGTTCTGGGTTCTTCTAGTTTTGTCTTGTTTTCATGTTTGGTGCCTATCTCTAGTCTTGCCTTGCTTCTGTGCTGGATACAAACCTGCTGCAGAGCCTCCCTATTCAGCTCTGGGAGGTCTGCTTATTTCCTAGCCCCTAGTTCCTGGGATCCGCATAAGCTGAATCAGGGTTCTGGTTTGTGGCTGCATAAACGCTGGTGCTCTACATCAGGGGGCGTGCGGTTACCCTGCACCAGACCCTGCTAATCCTCCTCCACACTGTGACTCCTACTCTGAACATCAGGCATACTGGGTCCCGGTCCTCGCACCACCGCCCGGACAGTGTCTGGGTCCCGGGCACCAGACCGCGACCCTGACACTCGCGATCTCCAGTGTATCAGAGCATTGCCGTGGGTTACCACGTCAATGCTCTCATACTTTTGGAGATCGCAAGACTTACTATGTGGTCTGCAGCTCTCCGCCCGATGCACCCCACACATGTGCAGCACTGGACTAGGAAGCACCTCTAGTGGCAATCTGAGTGACTACCACTAAAAGGTGTTACTAGGCAGCAATGTAAACACTGCCTTTTCTCAATAGGCAGTAGGACAGGCAGTAGACACCAGAACCACATGACGCTGTAGTGGTTCTGGTGACTCTAGTGTCCCTTTAAACAAGAAGAAAACAACATATATTTATTTGCATGACTGCTGAAGACTTAGCTTTGGGAGGGAGGGGGAGATTTTATAAGGTGAGATGGCTGTAGGTGTGACTTGTGGGCCATGTTCCAGCTAAAATGGATTGCAGCTGATTTGACTTATTCTAGCAATTAAGTGATTTGTTGGACAGATGTAATTTGAGATAGGAGTGGCTAACACACATGTTTGTTCATGGTCTGATATAAACCTGATCCAGCACAGACATGGTAAACTGCTGGTTGAAGCTACTGTTGACAACTCCCATAACTCTCTGCCAGCCAGAGGGCAGAACTGCTTGAGGGTGACACGATATGACAGATCTGATCAAAGACTTATTGTAACTCCTAATACATCTGTATGTATACCTCAGAGAGCTAATGGTGGGCAACATATGGGGTCATCATGCCCATAACAGGACCCCATATGCAGGGCCGCCATCAGGGCATGACAACCATAACGGTTGTCATGGGCCCGGCGGTCCTGGGGGGCCCGGACTGCTCTGGCAGTCCGAGCCCCACATTCCTTATGTGCACATATATATAGCGGTTTTCTTTCCAGCTCCTCTCTGTAACTTTCCTGCGGCACGCAGGCCGGTCTCTCAGAGAGGAGCTGGAAAGGAAGACAGTGTGCTGCTGGGCCCCCTCTTCAATGTACCACGGCTGGCTTCCTCCACAATGCGATCTCCCCCCTCCCTGGCACGGTAAGAAGCAGGGAGGGGGGAATAAAATGTAAAAAAAATACACAAATAAAACTTTTTTTTTTAAAAATACTCCCCTTCCCCCTATTTTACACACACACTGCATCCTTACAAGTACACACTCTGCATTACACACACACTACATTCACTAAACACACTCTGCATTACACACACACACTACATTCACTAAACACACTCTGCATTACACACACTACATTCACTAAACACGCTCTGCATTACACACACACTCTGCATTACATACACACACTACATTCATTACACACTTTGCATTACACACACTACATTCACTAAACACACTCTGCATTACATTACACACACTAGTCACTAAACACACTCTGCATTACACACACTACAGTCACTAAACACACTTTGCATTACACACACTACATTCACTAAACACACTCTGCATTACACACACACTGTATTCACAACACACTTTGCATTACACACACACTACATTCACTAAACACACTTTGCATTACGCACTCTGCACTACACACACACTACACTCTGCACTACACACACTACATTTACTAAACACACTTTGCGCTCACTATAAACACTGCATTCACCACAATCACACTACATTCACTATACACATTTTGCATTCACTACAATCACACTACATGAACTATACACACTTTGCACTAACGACAATCACTATGCATACTTTGCACTCGCTACAAACACACTACATTCACTATACACATTTTGCATTCACCACAATCACACTATATGCACTATAAACACTTTGCACTCACTACAAACACACTACATTCACTACAAACACACTACATGCACTATACACACTACTTTCACTACAAAAAAACACTCTGCATTCACTGTACACACACTAGATCCAATACAAAAACACACACTTTGCATTCACTATACACCCCTACATTCACTACACAAACACTCTGCATCTAATGCATGCATACAAACATTACATACATTACACAAAATGTACAATCTGCATCCACTACACATACTGCATCCATGACACACATACCACATCCACTACACACATTCTACATCCACTATACACACTGCATCCATGACACACATTCTACATCCAATATACACACACACTTCATCCTTGTGGGCGGACTCGGGCTGGCCCCGGGGGCCCAGATCTTGAGCTGTGTCAAGGGCCCTAAAATTTCTGATGGCAGCCCTGCCCATATTTAATTCAACTGCACCAGTTACATTATGGCTTTTACCCTACATATTATATATAATAAAATGTTATAAATCAGCAACATAACTACAAATGTGACTAGCATAGTACATATTATTATTATTATTTACATACCTTAGAATATCATTTTAATGCTCATTTCCTTCGTAAGCACAGCCCTAATGTCAGCTACTTTGTATCAGCATGTGTAGCCAGGTGTTATTAGGCCATTTCCCACTCAGTCAGTTAGACTGTTGCATGTGCCAGACTTCCCTGCTTGTACAGAAAGAGGGGAGGATTGTAAAGGCTGCCGATAGCAGTTCTGCAACATTTGCAAGTTGTTTTTACATAAACGCCCCAAAAAAACATGCAGGAAAAAAAATACAAATTTGGGAGTATATATATTAAATATAAAATAAAATCAATTGAGGGGTGAAGCGCGCAATTTCGAGACCCGATCGGTGTGCTTGAAGCTGAGCTGACTTATGAACCGATGGGTAGAGAACTGCCATGAGGCAGAAGCAAGCAAGACGTGCTGGAAGAGGTGAAGAAGAAGCAAAGCACTGATGGCTAAACCAAGTGTCACAACCGCCATACAACAGGAGAGAGCTGCTCGAGCAAAAAAATTAAGCAGTGAGGTGGAGGGAATTGGAAGCTGTGGGCGCCCACTGGCAGCCCTTTATGCCAAGAGCCCCTGTAAATTAAAATATACTGAAATAGAATTATTCAGGGGCAAGACTGTGAGATAATTAACTTGACACTGACACCCCTGTGAATAGGGGAGATACGTCTAACAAGACAAGGTGTAATACGCACCAAAAATCACAGAAAACTCCCAGGATTAAAATAATATATGGTGTAATTCTGAACCTAATTTAATAGGATGGAAGGATAGAAACGAAAGAAGGAAAGAAAAGAGGAGAAAGAAAAGGAGAAATATTCACTAAACTGTGAACTCCATAGTTACACCGCATAGAATAAAAACATATCCCACCTAAAAACTTGACACATGTGAAGCTCTCCACTAATAAGTTCAGTGCTTCTGCATGATTGAAACTAAATCTAGAAAACCCGTCAAAATTTAAAGAGACAATTTTTTATTTTTTTTATTTCTGCTTTCGTCAAATTGTTACACGTTATATGTTATTTAGCAATACGATATGGCAAACAGAAAGACCCAAGATCAAAGAAAAAGCTGATAACAAAGGAGACTCTTTGGATAAATGCTTCTTCTTCTTTACTCCACTTACTCTACATACGATTTCAGAAATGATTCCATGAAAAGTATTGAGAGTGATTTAATAGAAAAAAAAACAAGAATCCACAAATCAACAACAAAATGTCACAGTTTAACTACTAAACAGTGCCCTGGAAATCCAATTGGAAGAAATAAAAAATGAAATCCTTACAGATGAATAGAAAAAAGATATTCTAGCAACAAACACAAAGATCTCTGAAAATTCTGAAAAATTCAAGATGTAGAACATACTTTGTCTCAAACTCAATTGGAATTTCAACAAATACAAGCTAAAGTTATCTCATTAGAACAAAAAGCTGCTGATTTAGAAGATAGGACGAGACACAATAACCTAAGATTGAGAAACATCCCAGAGGAAATAACTAAAGTAAAATTAGAAGAATACTTGGGAAAATGTTTTGCGTCCATCCACATTACAAGAGAAAAATATGTCGGTCTTATGGAGGCTGGCAAGTAGGGTCCTTCAGGAACTTGAAAAGGGGAGTTTGTCACAGGAGGAATTGCAAAGAATAAGATAACACAGGGTTCATAATAAGAGATAATTAATGAAAATAGTCACAAATGAGAGAGGGGGATTTAAGAAGAAAAAGAAAGCATAAGGGGAAAAGATAGAAAATGGAAGATAGCCACTTTTTTTGGAAAAGTGTTTTCACGTTTAGTTTTCAATAAATCCACACAAAATAGTTTTAACGCGTAACGTATGGGTATTTTAAAAGTACAAGAGTAAGAAATATTGGGGACAGCTTAACGCTTAAACATGTTTGTTTGTTTTTTATGTGTGCGCTTGTTTGTCTCCTCTAACAGGTTCATAATTCCAGTCACCATTTGGCCCTCGTTTTTTCCTTTTTTTTGTTAGATATGTCTTAGGAAACGATACATCTCCCTGTCTAAACTGGGGGTGGGTTTGACAGGGAGGGTACTCTTTAAGTACCTTAATCTAGAGATTTTATCTAGGAAAGGTTGTACAATCTACATTTGTCGAATTGATGGGTTTTTTTTGTATTTACTTTTCTCAATGTTTTTATTTCTCTAATGCTGTTCAGTTAAATGTCTGCTCTGGGGAAGAGAGAGGGTGGCCCCAAATATTTGATAATGCTTAAGTTTGTTACACTAAATGCGCAGGGATTCAACTTCCATTTAAAGAGATCAATTTTGCTCCAAAGCCTTCTTTAAATTTAATCATTAAACATGTCGAATACGATGAAGGAGGGAGATATTTAATAATAATATGTATAATAAATCACATTTCTTATACCCTAGCCAGCATATATGCCCCAAATTGTATGGCAATACATTTTATATTGGATTTTTGTGATAGACTAGACAAGATAAAACAAGGTTCAGTATTTTTGGCAGGCGATTTCAGTTATATCATGAACGTAAAGATGGACAGACAGTCACACTCAGAGCAAACGATAGAAACTCCTTATCACAAGCAACTCGGTTTCGCTCCTTGACTCACAGTAATGCCCTTCTAGATACATGGCGAACCCACTATCTGGATGTAAGGGATTATATGTGTTTCTCTAAGACTCATTTGTCTTATTTGAGAATTGACTATATTATGGCCGACTTTGACACAGCTGGAAGAGTAAAGAAATTCCAAATTATAGAAATTCCCTGATCTGACCACAATTTGACTTATATGGATTTAAAAGATCAATTTAAAAAGATAAGACCTGAATGGAAACTAAAGGGATTCCTATAAGAATCTCTCCAGAAAAGGGGACCATATTAAAAAAACAAATTTTTCTTTATTTTAAAGAGAACATCACTCCTGATTCTTCACCCTCAAATATATGGGCAGCTTTTAAATGTGTTATAAGGGGCCATTTTATCAAACTGGCAACACCCGATAAAACTCGAAAATAGATTAGATTAACAATCCAGAATTAATTAATCCAATCCTTCTATAAAACATTTCTAAATTAATCGAAAACATAAAAAGTCTAATTAATGATCTACTAATTAAAAAACAAATAGAATCCTGCACAAAAGGGAAACCTGTTGGTATTATAAACGCAATAGGGCTGATACACTACTAACATCTAACTTAAGAAATTTAGATAAATCTAAAATTGTTCATGATGGAAAAATCTGCTTATCTCCAGATAAAATTGCTGGAGCGTTTGTGAAATACTATAAAGAACTATATAATTCCACAAATCATTTATCAACAGTTCAAATGGAATAGTATTTAAAAAAAAAAATGAGAAAATTATCTTATTCCCAAATTAAAAAAACTTAATATGCTCTTTTCAAAACAAGAAATTTATAAATCAATCGATAAGTTGGCACCTAAAAAAGCTCCGGGTCCAGATGGCCTTTTGGGACTTTTTAATAAAACTTTCAAGGATGAGATAGTTCCACATTTAACTACTGCCTTTAATGAATTTGCCGATAAAGGCTTACTACCCAAGGGCCTCCTGAGAGGTACCATCATAACAATTCTAAAACCTGATAAAATCTGAAAGATGTCAGGAGTTATAGACCCATAACACTCCTTAATGAAGATATAAAGATGTGCACTGGGGTGCTAGCTCATAGGAAGAAAACGGTCATATCCGATTTAATACATATAGATCAGACTGGATGCCTGATAGATCATCTTCCATCTTCGAGTCGTACTCGAACATTATTAAACATATATGAGATTGCTCGTAAACGAGGCTCTCCTTTGCTGACCCTGTTATTGGACGCGGAGAAAGCCTTTGACAGAGTCAGCTGGGATTTTTTGACAAATACTCTTAAATTCTTTGGTATTACAGGTAGATTTTTTTTAAAGCTATAATGGCTTTATAATCAAACCCAACAGGAAAAATAATAAGTTATGGATTTTCCACAAACTGGTTTACCCTCACAAATGGTACCAGGCAAGGATGCCCACTGTCACCGCTTCTCTACGTACTGACAATTCAATTATTAGCTATAGATATTAGATACAACAACAAAATAAAAGGGTTTAAAGACAATGTAGAAAGTAAACTTAAACTATATCCGGACGACATACTCATAACTATAGAGGACCCTGTAAATTCTATCAAGGAAATAATGAAGTTCATTGAAAATTATAGTCAATTCTCGAACTACAAGTTGAATACATCAAAATAAATTGCTCTTCCCTTACTCATGAATACTAGGATGATAGCAGAAATTGATTTGATTTTGCAATGATTTTCTTTGGGCTAAAGAATATTTCTCCTATCTAGGCATAAAGATATTCCGAGACCCATGAAAATGGCTTGAGATAAATTTGCTACCTTTAATAAAAGAGATTAATACCAACTTTAAAAGCTGGGGGAAAAAAGAGATCTCATGGTGGGGCAGGATCAACACCGTTAAATCAATCCCCAAGAGCTGGATTATGTTAATTCAGTCTTTATTTTCTAAATTTATCTGGCTCAAGAAAAGACCCAAGAATAAGCTTAAAATATTTTTTGAAAAAACATCGACAAGGGAGGACTAGGACTTACCTGCCTGAACAGACTTAATCAGGCATATTTACTAGCCCATGCTATCCATACTTTTCATCAATCATCTACCAATGAAAGCTGGTACAATCTTGAATTGAAGAGAATTTGTTCATACAAAAAACTAGCTTTAGTTTTTTGGCTCCCTTCAGAGTCTATTAAAAAGTTTGATTTTTTTTTTCAGAATATATCTTCATTAAACCAGATCTTAAAAAAACTGGTATAAGATTAAGGAAAATTTAGGTCTCAGGTGACAAATCTTGCTGTCCTTGAGGATAGACACTTTTAGTGAACTTTTGATGGATGCTGATCTGTCCCAGTGGCAGTGGCGTAACACAATCCATGGGGCCCTGGTGTAAAACTGATCCATGCTCCCTCCCCCTTTCCCTCGCCCCAACAG
This sequence comes from Pelobates cultripes, assembly GCA_933207985.1. NCBI lineage: Eukaryota > Metazoa > Chordata > Amphibia > Anura > Pelobatidae > Pelobates > Pelobates cultripes. The sequence goes on along the minus strand of OW240923.1, from coordinate 12,729,558 downwards.
ACACACACACATACATACATACATAGGCATACACACATATACACATACAGACAAACAGATATGTACAGACACATACATACAAACAGACAGGCACACATGCAGACAGACAGACACACACACAGACATACATACAGATCGACACAGACAGGCACACACACATACAAATACATACATACAAACAGACAGGCACACATACATACAGACACATACAGACACATACATACAGACACACACACATGCAGACACACAGACAGACACATACATACAGACACACACACATGCAGACAGATACATACATACTAAGACACATACATACAAACAGACAGGCACACACAGACAGGCACACATGCATACAGACACACACACATACACATGCAGACAGACACACACACATACAAAGACACAGACAAACAGACACACACACACAGACAGGCACACACAAAGACACATACATACAAACAGACCAACTTAACTTTTAATATAATTGTAAATAAAATAAAATAAGTAAATCAAAGCTTTACTTCAAAGATGTTTTAATTTAAGGTACAACTAAGACTCTATTTCGATACCTATTACCTATCTCTTTGGCGACACCTACTGGTAGTGCCTATTTTTGTTTTTGCATTTTTTTTATTTTACATTACTTTACAATTTTTTTGTTCCACATTTACTGTTTGGAATTAAATGAACTTCATTACAAGCTTCTTAATAGATGGCATTACACCCCATTAACATTAAAAAAAATTGCCCACAGTTATCATCAAATTCACTAATATTACTGCTTCATTCTTTAACAGCTGTGAAAATTGTCATAGCTAGACAGTGGGAAATTCCTACTAAGCCTGATTGGCATTTCATTAAGGCACAACTATCCCACCTATTAAAAATGGAAAAGGGTATTTTAACTAGTTCAAACACAAAAATTCGATACTCTGGCTTATGGGATAAATGGATAAATAAATTGGAATCTCTGTAAACTACTATCTCTTATAGGGAATTGTTCCAGGCGCACTTGAGGGCCCACTGAATTGTCGTTCTCTCCCCCCAGAGAGTGTGATTATTTTCTTTTTTTATGTGTTCAGTTTGTTGTCCTTTTAGATTTGTCGCTGTCTTTGTAGATTTAATGTGTGTCGTGTGTGTTTTATATTGCTAAAATTCAAATAAAAAACAAAATCAATGGAGTGTTTCTTTAATTAAGATGCTGGGTGTGATGAATGATATAAAATTAATTAACTATACATCTTCACTTAATAAAAACTATATTGTCTGCAGGAGAAAAGCATGATCAACCATTGGTGACCACAAAATATGGGAAACTACTTGGGGAAAGAGTGACGGTAAAGGGGACAGACAGACGAGTAGACAATTTCTTTGAAGTCCCATTCGCAAAACCGCCAGTTGGGGAATTAGGATTTGCCTGTCCAGAGCCCCCAGTACCTTGGGACTCCTACAGTTATGCAACTAAAGATTCACCCATGTAAGTATGTAATCCAACTCTCTACCAACTCCGTTTGGGTTAATCATTAACAAAAAGTATGTTTTAATTTTCAATATTTTATTGTAGCCTGGATTTGAACATTTTCCAAAACAGCCCTAATATGTGACCAGTCGACCAACATGTCTTGAGAACATATTCATATTTGTGTTCACATGTTTATGTCCTGATGAATTTTCATATCTGGCTATGCCTGTTGTTGTTGGAACTGCATTTCTGAGTTATGCTTAATGTGTATCCCACGCTGTCCAGGTGTTTACAAAACATTTCGATACTGGAACAATTTATGGAGCTTTCCAAGATAAAAATTGAGTTGCCCCCTGTTTCCGAAGACTGTCTATATCTGAACATTTACACTCCAGCAGACAGAGAAAAGAATACTCCATTGCTGGTAAGTACTGATACGTGAATCCAAACTGCAAATAATTCACCTGAATCCCATTGTGGGGTTACTTATTAAAGGGAAACCCCCTTTTTCTATGGGACTGCTTTAACGCCTGGACTCATGACCAGTAAACGTGAAGTTATGATTTTTCTCCGAAATGTAAGCATTAGTTTTTGTGTTTATGTGGACAAAACAGCTCTAAAATCCACAATAACATCTAGCGTGTAGTATGTGGCATATCAGATGTATTATTGGCTAGTGAAGTATATGTGAGAATTGGTGTGCCCTTCAGGGGTTCATCCTCTAGCAGTAGGGCCAAAGCAGCAGATCTGGAAAATCTCATTTGTTTTTAATATTAGATATTAGACTAGTGCATGGTGATAAGATTCAGGTTGGCCAAAACTTTTTCCTGAAATTCAGAAACCTTTTCAGGACACACAAATTTCAGCCAGTATCAGTTTGGCTCCGCAGAATTTCAGAACCAAGGTATAAAAAATTCTGATCACCCAATCAGCCCACATTCGGGCGAACTGCAGTTTAGATCGAACCATATCTCCAATACTAGAGTGTGTGAGTATATGTGTATATATCTATACCTACATAAAAGCAAATTTTTATTTTACATATTCAGTTCATCAGAAAAAAATCACTTTGTTCTCTCAGTGATTTTCCTCTGATTGTATCAAAGGGAACAAAAAATGGCAATTCAGTAGGACAAGCTATTCTTGATTGATTACCATGTATGTATGTTTTTGGTTTTCAGCTTATTGCAAATATATCCGTCTGTGAGCCTGTATCAATGGTGGATTGCTTGAAAGAGAAAACTGAAGAAGAAATTATTACGATATTCGATGAATGATAATCATGTGTTTTACACAAAAGATTCTTGTTTAGAATTGATAACATTTTAAACAGTTACCATCTCTAAATGGGAAATGTTACTTTGCATCTAGTGATAGCTAGCCATTCCTGATCCTAATCTTCACTATGGAAAATGTGCTCTCTGGTTGTAGAGTTGTCAACGTTCCATAACACTCAGCCACTCCTTCCAGCCACACACAAAACACTGGAACTCAAGGTAGTTTGTGTCCTGACAGACTGACATGGAATGTAATTCATAAAAATGAAAACAATTAGGTTCATAAAAATAATAGTAATTAAACCAGAAGTATTATTAAGAATAATCCCACTGGAAGGTGATCCCAACACAGATGTTTTAAATCTGTCGTTTTTTTTCTTTTCATTTTTCTTTTTGGCAAAAACATTCTTCTTGAATGAAACCCAACTTTGATGTTTCATGATCTGGTTGTCCAGGGCCATCCTTGTTTGGTTTCGGAGGGTAGACTGGGACAAAGGAGCAATTTTTTTTACTCTCCCCACAGTTTATTCCAGTGCTTCTTAACATGGCTTCTTAATACCGCAAGGCCATGTATAATTCACAGCACCCCTTATCATAGGAAGTAAAGTGGGAGTCAATTGGTACACACAGACTATCTCCCAGATTTCTATGGTGTGATGGAGCACAGTTTTGATGTCTTGAGCCAATAGTTACTTTTAACGTGTGTGTGTCTCCATTTAAGTGCGTGGAGAGATGAACAGAAAGGGATGTGGGTGTAATGAAGCTGGATATGGCTACTTGAAGATGAACTGGGAGAGGGATGTGAAATGTGGTGTAGGGACACAGAACTAAGTGGGACTTAACCGGTCACATATACCATAATATTATATTTTCTGTCTGTACAGGGATTACTGGCTGTACCTGGATGTGTAGATGGTGTATATCTTCCGAAACCTGCAGAAGAGATCTTGGCCAATAAGAAAGCAACAATGTTCCACTCATAATTGGCAATACTGACCAGGAATTTGGATGGACAATGCCTTTGGTAGGAAATGTCTTCATTATAAATTTCTTCAATACCATAAAGACTCAAACGCAGTTTATGTAACAAATGTCACATATTTATAAAAAAAAACAACCTGAATTAATATAACACAAAGGCTTCATTTGGACAGGCAAAGTATCTCTGAGGTTCAAACAAAGAAGCAACGTGGATCAAAACTTAAGACATATAAAGGGCAGGGTGCATAAACAGTACAGGAAGATATGCTGTTCAAAAAAATTACCAGGATTTCATGGATGGGCTGGAATATTGTAAACATTACTGTGTTCTGGGTTAACAGATAATTGGATAAATTCAATTAAAATAAACAATAAGATGTGCATTCTGGGAATGCAACATGTGAGATAACCAAATATTTCTTGATATCTTCCAATGTAACTAGAGCCTGATCACTAACTTTAATTGTACTTCTGTGACCAGGGGATGAACATCAGTGGTTTAGAAGGAGGAATGGATAAAGACAAAGTTCGGCCACTCTTGAAATCCCTTAGTATCCTGGTAAGTCAAATTTACTGTACTGATGCATTTTTCATTATGTGAATCTAGAAGTGGTAACATCAGATAAGATATCTCCTCCGTACCATTGCTGGTCTCTGTCTGGAATAAACTCTCACCAGCAGGGACAGCAAGACCTTCAACTAACAACCCAATGAGCAACACAAGAGAATATTAATGTTAAATCATTGACAGATACATTTCATCAAAGGTCAATACTATATAACAATATTAAGAAGACACATTATGAGCAACATTTTAATCTTAAACATCACAGGAATTGAATGAAGAATCCATCCCTTTGGTAATGGAGGAATATTTGGGGGACACAAGTGATCCTTTTGAAATCCGAGACAGGTCCCTGGATTTATGTGGTGATAAACTGTTTATGCCAGCTCTCAAGACGGTGAAATATCACAGAGGTAGGTAACAAAGTTTTATCAGGGGACACTGTGAAATTGGATGATTTGCTGCAAGTCTAAAAAAGTTAGCACAAAACGGATAAATTTTCTCAATACAAGAATTTCACTTGGAAAAAGTAAGGAGAGTTTGAAACATTCTGTAGATTTATAACATTCAGAATAGGATCTTATCATTCAGAGGAGACATCTGAAGAGCTATCTGAAACCTTACCTCCAATCATATGATATAAATTATATTATTATACATTTTTTTTTACTTACATCTCACATGATTATTGCTTATGTTTTCTCTCTGAATATGCCCTTTTTATCAACTGCTAGATTCTGGATTTCCAGTCTATTACTATGAATTTCAGCATCGGCCAGCAATCTATAAGGATAGAAAACCAGCATATGTTAAAGGATCACTATAGTGCCAGGAAAACATACTTGTTTTCCTGGCACTATAGTGCCCTGAGGGTGCCCCCACCCTCAGGGTCCCCCTCCCGCCTGGCTCTGGGGAGAGGAAAGGGTTAAAACTTACCTTTTTTTCCAGCACCGGGTGGGGAGCTCTCCTCCTCCTCTCCGCCTCCGATCCTCCCTTTCGGCTGAATGCACACGCGCGGCAAGAGCAAATTTACAATGCTTTCCTATGGATGCTTGCGTCTTCTCACTGTGATTTTCACAGTGAGAAGCACGCAAGCGCCTCTAGCAGCTGTCAATGAGACAGCCACTAGAGGCTTTGGAGGCTGGATTAACCCATTTATAAACCAAGCAGTTTCTCTGAAACTGCTATGTTTATTAAAAAATGGGTTAACCCTAGCTGGACCAGGCACCCAGACCACTTCATTAAGCTGAAGTGGTCTGGGTGCCTAGAGTGGTCCTTTAAAGCAGAACATGGAGATGACGTACCATATATTTTGGGATATGCATTCTTAACTCGTGACGTCCTGTTCAACGGTAAACAATGTATCTTTTCAATACGATGCAGAAAAAAAACTTTTGATTTTTAGTTTTTGAAAGCTACTATGAAGTTAAATACTTAACATTTTTCTTTTTTAATTTTTATTTTTGTAGTCCATGCAACAGAGGAAGAAAAGAGGTTCAGCAAAACCAGGATGAAATATTGGGCAAATTTTGCTCAAAAAGGGTGAGATATGATTGTGTCCTTGTATTTCTTTCAAGATACACTTTCTGAATTTTTCTGAAAAAAGTGCGTAACAATATCTAATGGACTGGAACTCAGAGGGTAAAGAATTAGGAGATTGATAATAATGACAAAAAGAACAAAGTTAGTGTGATTTACTGCTTCCAAAGAGTTGGTTGAGTGAAATAAATCAGTCAACAAAAGTTTACGACAAATCGCAGGCTTAGGTCAGGGATAAAGCTTCAGGCATAGTCAGAATCAAGCGAAAAGGTCAGGCCAGGCAGCAAAGAAGAATCAGAAAAGTCAGAGTATACGTTTGCAACCTACCGCAAGAGACATAAAACAAAATATCACAAAAGGTGCAGAGGAGATTGTGGTACCATTTTATATTTATTACTGCACACAGAATATCATGTTGCTTGAGAATTAGGAGGCTGATATCGGAGAGAGTTACAAGGATGTGAGAACGGAGGCAAGCAGGGTAAGTACGCCATGTGTGTTACACCAAGTGAGATGCAAGGTTTCAGAGTGACAGAAGAGAGCTGGGAAGGAGATCCAATACAGTAAAAATATTTCACTGGAAAGAACAGGAGAAATAGATCGGTGAGAGTCCGTAATGTGGTGGAGTTTGGAAAACGGGGGAACATGGGTGGCTGATAGGAAATTGTCTCCTTTTATTTTATTGTATAGATCTAGTGTATATGTGATGCTAATTACGCCATCCAGGTACCTGTGCATATTCATATATACCCTATTTATGTCATTGGTCCCCAAACAAAATGATGTATAGTTTATTGTGCTTATATTGAATCTAGGTAACTTGGGAGTCTTGGGTTTGTTTAACCTACAGATTTTTAAATCTGTTTAAAGGACCACTGTAGTGCCCTGAGGGTGCCCCCACCCTCAGGGTCCCCTTCCCGCCGGGCTCTAGGGGGAGGAAGGGCTTAAACTTACCTCTTTCTCCAGCGCCGGGCGGGGGACTCTCCTCCTCTCCTCCTCCTCAGCTGAATGCGCATGCGCGTCAAGAGCCGTGCGCACATTCAACCAGTCACATAGGAAAGCATTCACAATGCTTTCCTATGGACGCTGGTGTCTTCTCACTGTGAAAATCACAGTGAGAAGCACAGAAGCGCCTAGCGGCTGTCAATGAGACAGCCACTAGAGGCTGGATTAACCCAAATGTAAACTGCTATGTTTATAGAAAAAAGGGTAAAACCTAGCTGGACCTGGCACCCAGACCACTTCATTAAACTGAAGTGGTCTGGATGCCTATAGTGGTCCTTTAATGTTCCAATAATCGTTAACAGCATTTTTTCAATCATCTACTGTAAGTCATTTGTGTCAAAGAATAGTTGATCAAACTCTTTTGGTCTTCTTATCTACAGAGATCCCAATGGACCAGGTCTCAAAAAATGGCCACAATATCAAGAAAATGAAGCTTATATGCAACTTGACTTGGAGCAGAAACCCACAGACAAGTATAAACTAAATAAAAACATTTTCTGGACCAAAACTTTTCCAGAGACCATTCAAAAAATGTCAGAGGAACAAAGTGATGAACGTGAAGAAATGTAGATTTGGATACTTTACAGCTGTCACCCTTCTTCATGGGAAGTCACAGAAATGCTAAATAGTACACAGAGTTACATAGTTACATAGCTGAAAAGAGACTTGCGTCCATCAAGTTCAGCCTTCCTCACATATGTATTTGCTGTTGATCCAAAAGAAGGCAAAAAACCTATTCTGAAGCGTTTCCAATTTTGCCACAAACTAGGAAAAAAATCCTTCTTAACCCCAAAATAGCAGTCAGATGTCTCCTTGGATCAAGCAGCTATTACCCCACTAATTAGAAATTATATCCCTGACATGTGCAATTCATTTTGTTCAGAATGTAAATTCAGCCAAATTTTGGCAATTCGGATGCTTCCGAATTTCCGAATTTCCGAAGTGCCGAATTTTGGAAGTGCCGAACCGAATTACCGAATTGCCACAGTGCCGAACCGAACTTAATTGCCGAATTTCGGAAGTGCTGAAGTGCTGAGGATTTCTGAAAAGTGGCAAAACAAGAGAGGGAGATAAAATTACATGCATGATGACAGGAATCTCACCCTAACCCTACTCCTAGCCCTAATCCTACCCCTAGCCCTAACCCTAGATGTGTAAGTGGTTGTGGTGGTTAGGGTTAGGGTTAGGGGTAGGGGATAAGTGAGAGGTAGGGGTAGGCAATTGCTGAAGTCCCGAATCGTGCCGAAGTGCTGAATTTCGGAAGAACTACAACTAAAGTGGAGATTCTCATTCAGCTTTAGTTATGTCAAGTTTGTAAAACTATTCACCAATGAGAACTTCCGATTTAGTCACATCATGAAGACTGGAGCAGCGCGAGTGCTTGCGGGGCCCAGAGAGAGGGCTTGGTTATAATCTTGCTGCTCTTTACCGCCTGCAAAAATTCACCAGTGGCAAAAAAGGATTTTCTGGCTGCCAATACTTAAAAGACCATTACTGGCTCCGTAGTAGCTCCATTGCAATTAAATTATTATGATGCTAGCAGGTCCCAAGTGAAAGCTTATAAGAGTGGGTAAAGCCATTAGCAAATGGTTCAACCCCAAAGTTTTTAAGCCGGTACCAGACCACCCAATAGCGTTGTGTGTGTGTGTGTATATATATATATATATATATATATATATATATATATATATATATTTGTGCTCGGAATCTCTATTATGTTAATGGAATGTAGAGGAGAAGCAAAGTTGGTTGAGGTGTGCCGAAACCAACGTATGAGTAGGCCTGTAAAAAGAGGGCCCACAAAGAGAAATGTGTAAAGGAGGGTGTAGGTGGGTGGGGTCAAAACAGCATGAACGGCAAAGGTAAGTAGGGGGATAGGATTTTTAAAGGGTCATAACTCCTCCCACAGATTCAGGCCAAATGACCTTCCAACTTGTGCTCGGAATCTCTATTATGTTAATGGAATGTAGAGGAAAAGCAAAGTTGGTCGAGGTGTGCCGAAACCAACGTACGAGTAGGCCTGTAAAGAGAGGGCAAAAAGGAATTAAAAGTAAACACACTTTATTGCAAGTTTAAACTGCAAGATTTCTAAAAGCATGCCTGAGCTCCCTTTCTGGTCGAGGGATGTAGGAGTTGTATAATGAGGATTTCCAGCGTCCCAGCCTCTTAATGATGTGTACCGGAGTGTTAGTGCTTGAAGCTGATGATGCTGGGTTGTACCCTAACCTAGACAATAGAATTCTGATGTGTGACATAAATTTAGCTGTGGTGAGTGGGTGTCCTTGGAGTAGAAGTAGTGGAGTATCTGGTGAGTGCGTGAGGTGAGGTGAGAAGCCAGGAGCATATCCAGAACATGTACAGGGCACCACAAATTCTCGGTAGGGAAGAGGGGAATGATAGTGGGATAGGCAGAGTTTTGGTAGAAGGCAAAGAGAGTACAAAATGGTCGTCTACTTTCTTTAAGTGAGAAAGTTTGAGGCATCGTACTGTGTCTCCTTGACGTATCATGGTGAACTCTCTAGGTCTGAGGAAACCGTAGAAGGCCAAAAAGATGGCAGATTTCATGACTAAATTAGTATTATGGTCAAACGGGGATTTGTCCAATAGGTCGCTAAGGAGCCGGAATAGTGGACCGTCTATTGGTAGCATAGTCGTGCTAGGAGGGACTGTGACCTTGAAAATACCTTTGAGGATTTTCTTAATGGGGTAGGAAGAAAGAAAAGGAGCGTGGTTAGGGAAGTTATTGAGGATGTGGTGTTGTACTCGGGTAAGGTAGAGTTTGATGGTATTATGTGAAAGTTTTAGGTGTAAATGGCAAAAGGAGGCAAAAGCCACCATGATTTTGATGGAAAGGTCACCTTGTAAGCAAGACTCGGCTGTGAATTTGTTAAATATAGTCAGTGCTCTAGCATAAGTGATAGTGGTGTTGGGAGACAGTGCGTGGTGCGTGAGTGTTTGTGCGTGGAGTAATAGTTTGTTTAAACCAGGGTTAGCCGGAGGAGCGATGGTGTCCTGGCTGAGTGGAGGTGTGCTGGAGGGGGAGCCCGGCCAGAGACCTGATATTTAAGAGCATAAAAGAGTGTTAGCAGCTGAGTAGAGGAGAAGTAGTGAATGAGGTGTAAGATATATCTATCTTGCTTAAGCATGTATCCCGATATGCTGGAATAGTAGAATGTAGGCAAATTACAACAAAATTATACATTGGTATGACAGAAACTACTCCAAGAACTGGAGGGAAAGGAAAAGGATACCAAATGTCAAATAACTTTATTACTTGGAGTGCAAGTAAGCAGCCCCCCGTGACGGGTTAGGTTGCGAAAGGAATGGGTCATGGTCTGGACTTGGTGTCGTCGTATAATTTGATGCGTGATGAACCAGCTTATTTGTTAGGTGTTAGACAGGTCGGGCACATAGTCTTGGTGTGGGCTCTGAAGCATATGGAGCAGATGTGCAACAACCTGCATGCGCTGTAGCTCCACATGCCTGTGTTAAAGTTATTGCACATCTGCACCTTGCCCAAGAATGTGATGGGTCTGCCCAGCTTGTCTCTCTGGACACCCTTCTGTCTAGGGAGTAGGATGAGGGGGTGGTGAGGTGATAAAGTGGAAGGGTCTGGTCCCCATGGCATATATCGGTGGAGTTTGAAGTGGAACCACAAGAGGCACAAGATGGGGGCCTCAAACCAGCAAATGACGGCAGAATAACTCAGTATCTATCTGACAGCAATCGATTCTAATATTGAATTGTGTCAGATGAGTAGCTGCCTTGGCCGAAACTGACTTGATGCCCAAATCAACCACCTTGTGCATATATAAATCAAGTTCTTCTCTCCTATGTGGGTACACCGTGCAGATAACGTTGCGATAAGTGCCAAACGCGATAACAAACTGTGGGATGGTGAGTTTTTTTATTCAAACGTGGGTCTCTAGCTCTTAAGACAACAGAAATGTCCCCGTAGTTATATGCTCTATTTTCTAGGACATCTTGGGTGGCTATGAGGAGGGACATTAAATTGACGTCCTTTTCATCAAGAATATCTTTCTTGTTGGAAGCTGGGACAGAGTGGGCTGGTGAGGCATGGGCAGTGGGAGTGGTAGTGGCTGGTGGGGGAGGGGAGATGAGGGCTATGGCAGTCAGAGCGGTCAAGGTTACCGGTGTAGGGACTGCTAGAGCTGTTAAGTCAGCTGGAGTGGCTATGGCTGATTCCACCTTCAGCAACCTGCTGTTAATGGATTGCAGATTGGCCAGTATAGCCGCCAGTTTCCTGGGTAGAATCAGAGTAGCCAACTTTAGGCCCTTGTGAACTCGTGCCGGGCCTTGGGTCGTTGGCCTGAGTAGTCAGCAGTTTATAAAGTTCTGCTTTTCTGGCGGTGGCTGGAAACGGGATTCCCCTGAGCCTGAGCTCAGCCAATATCTTAGGGATCTGGGAATAGAAGGAGTGAGGGATTCCACCGGAGACCCAGGCCTGGCTGGCGTGCTGGGTATATCGTCTGATGGGAAATCGATGATTGGTTCTTGAGACATCCTGAAAGGAATAATGATATGGATAAGTAGGGTATAGTGTAGGTGGTATGAGACCTCCGGAGAACTGGCCTGCTAGCTAATGCCGAAGCGAAGAATTATAATTAGAACCAAGTGACAGGTGAGGCCCTGCTATTGCCAAGTGGTGGTGAGAGGCCCTACCTATGATTTGGGCTGAGGGGGTTTTGTGGCCACCAGAACGAGGTGGCAGGATGTCGGCCTCTCAGTGACTGTAAGAGATTCAAAAACTTGTGGCCGTGATATGGGAAGCCCTGATTATAGCCCTAAAGAAGAGCGAGCGAGGTGGCTAGCTATGATTTGGTCGTGAGGCTGAACCTCAGTGTATGAGGTAGGGGTGTAGACCTCGTAGACCGCAGTATTATTGGGGGAAGCTAGGGCCAGCGCCTGACCCTGAAAGCCAGTTCTCTACCCTAACGGGGGCATGTCACTTGAAGGAAGTATGTAACATATGTAGATACTGACCTTGAGTGTTTGTTCTGTATATTTGGAGAATTCTCAGGGCGACTTCAATATATATGTCTATATATACTGTGAAGAACAGGTCCAGTCCAGGAACCTAGGGGTAAGAAAGATGCTAGTAGGCCTGAGGCGTGCCATTGGTAAGCCAAGTGTAAAAATGTAGAACGGATGGAATGGTGTGTAACAGTAAAACTGTATCATAAACACCTGTGTAATAAGAGGGACCTGAACGTTGGTTCAAATTTTTTTAAGACAAGCCTCTGGGATCCCACAACTGAGCAGTATTTTGTGACACATATGAAGGCGAATTGAGGCCTTAGAAGGATGTAATTGTAGTTAGTAAGATTTAAGGATACCTACTACTGAAACGTCGGGAACCTGGTAGCCTGATGGTCGTTGAAGGCGTAGTGAATCTGCACAATGGTGCAGGTCTAAGTAATGATATTTAGAAATTAAAACAGAATTAACACGTAATATAATAGTAATATGGAGAGTGAGGCATCTTTATCCTGGCGTGTTTAAAGTTTTGAGCCAACTTTGGGAGGTGGGAGGGTATTGTAAAAAAGGCCATGGAGGCTGAAATAAGGCCTCAGGAGAAACGTAAATTTTTTAATTTATTTTTGTAACTTTTTTTTTTTTTTTTTTTTAAACCTGATACCGTGACACGGGATACTGGAACCACCTCCTGGAGTCTTCTTGAAGAAAGAGTAGTTCAACCTAAAACATTTTCATTAAGTAAGAATAAGGAACCTGAGTATCGTGTTTCAATATAAACAGAGATTTTGAAATAAGAGCTACTGAAAAAAGTGAGCATGGATCTTGATAAATTTAAGAGGTTTGATGGGGCTCAGCCCTTTGAGAGAGGAAAAAACAAACCATAAAGGGGATAACTGTTTCTTTAAGTGAATACCCCTGGAAATATATACATAATTATATGTGACAATGAGTGGCGAATAATGCCATTTAGAGTAAGAGAAAATGTAGGTAGAACCATGAACATATGATATAAAATAATACATAGAGGAACATACTTAAATATAAAAATTTTAATGCATAGAACCTCATGCGTTAAGCTAACGAACGTGCAAAAGGGATATAATAGAACCGTGTGTGTTAGATTTTATGAAACAAAATGCTAGTGACACAGCCGTTCGTACGTGTTTCGTCTAACGAAAGTGAGAAACAGGCGATCGTAAGGTGAGTGTAAGCGTTCGGTAACATTTTTTTAACGAAAGAAAGAACGAAAAGCATGAGTACTCTGCAGTCGGCTTAAACCGCCCGAACACAGAAGTACACAAACGGCGGATTTACATGAACGGCTAAGTAATATATCTAGGGAGCCTATCCCTGCGTTTTTAGGCCCCAACGTGGGAAATAGCCGAACGCTATTTCCCACATTGATGCTTACGTTTGCGTGCTGATCTCGTGACCGGCAGCTCGACAGCTGGGTAATGAGTAGGGAATACCGCGGGGCTGCTCTAGTGAAACTCTCTCTAGTGTAGAATGTCTAGGAACAAAACAGTAAATTTCAAAATAATTAAAATGCTGACTAGGCTTGGGTCACACAGGAATCCCAATTGAGGCCCCGCAGGTCATTTAAGATTGCCCTCTCTCGTTCATTGGACCTGCTTTTCTCCATTTCTGCTTCAAACCCATGCTCCCAGCCCAGGGGAAGGCCTTCATTAATCCGAGCCATATCTTCGCCTGTTGCTTGTGGGGATGCAGGGCAGCCAGAAATTTCGCTAGGTCCTCTGCTGCTGACAAAGTGATTATGGAATCTGCGTGAGGCACCAACAGGGTTCCCAAGGCGTCCCATCTACACTGCTCAAAAAAATAAAGGGAACATTTAAACAACACAAGGTAACTCCAAGTCAATCATACTTCTGGGAAATCAAACTGTCCACTTAGGAAGAAACACTGAGTGACAATCAATTTCACATGCTGTTGTGCAAATGGGATAGACAACAGGAGGAAATTATAGGCAATTAGCAAGACACCACTTCTCAGTTCCTATGCTTCCTGGCTGATGTACAGCCCTCCATGTGTTCGGCAGAGTTAGCCTGACTGCCATTAGGTACCGAGATGAGATCCTCAGACCCCTTGTGAGACCATATGCTGGTGTGGTTGGCCCTGAGTTCCTCCTAATGCAAGACAATGGTAGTCCTCATGTGGCTGGAGTGTGTCAGCAGTTCCTGCAAGACAAAGGCATTGATGCTGTGGACTGGCCCGCCTGTTTCCCAGACCTGAATCCAATTGAGCACATCTGGGACATCATGTCTCGCTCCATCCACCAATGTCACGTTGCACCACAGACTGTCCAGGAGTTGGCAGATGCTTTAGTCCAGGTCTGGGAGGAAATCCCTCAGGAGACCATCCGCCACCTCATCAGGAGCATGCACAGGCGTTGTAGGGAGGTCATACAGGCACGTCTAGGCCACACACACTACTGAGCCTCATTTTGACTTGTTTTAAGGACATTACATCAAAGTTGGATCAGCCTGTAGTTTGTTTTTACACTTTCATTTTGAGTGTGACTCCAAATCCAGACCTCCATGGGTTGAAAAATTTGATTTCCATTTTTTTATTTTTGTGTGATTTTGTTGTCAGCACATTCATTTATGTAAAGAACAAAGTATTTCAGAAGAATATTTAATTCATTCAGATCTAGGATGTGTTATTTTTGTGTTCCCTTTATTTTTTTGAGCAGTGTATATAGAATGTCATTGTCTCTCAACAGCCTAGTGACCGGTAGGAAACTGCGTCTCTCCAACAGGACTGAAACGGGTTAATCGTCAAAGATTTAGATCTGATGACCCTCTACAGGAACAGCTGGACGGTTTCTGGAGCGGGCCAGAATCGCCATATTTATCGTGAGTGACTGCAATTATGTCTCTGGGGGCATCAGCAGGGGCTGGGGCCCATTTCCGAAATTGGAATGTTGTCATAATAGGTAAGGCTCTGCTGTCTCCTTTCACTTCCAGCACTGCTGCCACCTGATTCATCTTCCGGACCTCCCGTAGATCCAATAGCAATTTTTTGATCTCAGCTTTAGTGGAGGGTGAGGCATTGGTATCTCAATTGGCTCTGTTGTATACTCCATCCTCGGCCTGTGGATTCCTCAGACTCACTTGAGCCCTGTGTCCTGCCAAGCCCCATCTTAGGTTGGGCCTGGTGTTGTTGGCAATCAAAGGACCTGCGTATGTCAGGCAGCTCTAAATGCAACAGCTTACAATACTTGCGCCCCATCACTGCGTTGTTTTTTTTTGGTTTTTTTTAGAAGCTCGGTTTTTGTTCTTTGCCTGGCCCTAAAAAGCCCATAATCTAATTTTGGCACCATTTCATTGTTAGTCCTGATTTCTCTTTATTACTGAGAGAGAACTAACACTCCATTCATAACATTTGTGATAGTGCCCAGTTAATGCAAGTTATTCATAGTTAATTATTCAGCACAGTGTGGGAACATTGCTGTGGGTGCAGGGTTTTGTTGCGTTTGGTTAAATAGTTAAAACAGCATAGCTCAGGGTTAAAACAGTAGATTTTTTTTTTTAATACTCTATATGTAATTTATAGAACACATTAGCGTTTAGAGATATATTTACAGCATTGCATAGGGCTGGTTTTAGGGCTGCTCAGGTCAATATATCGGAAGTCTCATACAATTTACTTTTGAACTAAAGCCCCATGTCTTTATCCCATCTGGCATCACCCAGATGTCTGTAAAATGCTCTAATCAGAAAATTCCAAATTGTACATTTTAAGACAGACAGGACATTTCTCCAACTCTGTCCATTTTTGTGATTTAGCTGTCAGTTCACTTCAGGTCACTGTTTAGTAAATACATTTCTTCGGAAGCTAAAACAAGTCTGAAGCCCACAATCCATTTATATTATGAGTATTATTGGTTCTCTGTGGCAGTTGCCTTGGGATTGGGACATTGTGCAAAGAATTTCTTAATCCCTGTGATACAGCATGACTTGCATGTTGCAACGTTTGCCAGTTTAGACTTTGATACAATGGTTTGTTTTGGATCTTGTCCACGATAGAGCTGCCAGGACTTGTCCGGGACCTTTGATTTTAGTTCACGTGTTAGGCGTATTCATCAACTCTAATCAAAGGTGCAAATAGGACTGTTGGACATTTCAGCCACAAAACATGTGCCTGATGCTGAGTTGTATCCTCTGCTGCTCTGTCTGTTTCCAACACGTAGCCATTCCAACCAGTGCACATTCATTGCAAGATATGGTTATTTTCACGTGTGTCATCCAGGGCCTTCAGTGGTGAATTCCTGGTTAAAGCGCGTGACAATTTAATCAACATTAAAACTTACTTTTATTAATTTGTGAGAATTACAGTTCTACAGTCTGGCTATGCATCCTGGGAATTCTAATACACACAGGTTGACAGGACCAGGTGTGCCTGAGATTAATGGAATAAAAAAATGGGATTATTAAAGAACTTTGTGACTTCAACTCTTAGTCAGCCCATAGGCAGTTTTTTTGTTTGTTTGTTTTTTGGGAATGCTAACTTTAAAAGCAAATTCACATTTTCACAGAATTTACAATCCCATGATGCTCAGCAAACCCTTGAACAAGCCAAACATTATGGGAAATGTTCACCACAAATATAGGGCCTTAGCTGTAGAATGTCATCTGAATTATATATCCCAACCATCAGAAGAGTTTTTTTGATATATATTTGTGAGCTACCGTAAGTCTCCCATGGTATGGAATTAATATGAGAATGTTCATTTCCAAATATTCTAATAAAAAGGTTAGTCAAAAAGACTAGTGTAGCCTAAGATGTTACTGTCACCCACACTACCTTAGCCCTAAAAATGCTATCTACCTGATTGGCAACTTTCCACCAACCCAAACGTGCCAGCCTAATGTTAATACTATAGATAAGCTGATATTGCAAAAATAAATGTGTTAACCTACAGTGGGTTCTAGTACTAGCTGCGATGTTTCACATCAACATTTTTTTGCCATACTCGCCACAAAACAGCTGGCACTGTATAAATAATTGTAACTGTATATGTACTTCCAAGAACATTGAATTTCAGAACAGATTACTGGATTCCAGGCGAGGTGAGGACAATGAAGATCTACAGGCTTGATTGTTACAATAAATGCTAGTTTGCACATTTTCTAGGATAGGGTAATTACGTAATGTTTCCCTAAGACTCTGCCAGCTTTCAACCCAACTTTATCTCCAAAAGCCAGTTATAAACTCTGTTCCAGAAACCGACTGATACAATAACTGGCAGACTGACCTCCCCCCCACCTTCCTCATAGGCGTTCCCTGTGTATCCTTAACTAGAGGTCACAGAACGAGCTCTGGGAACATTCTATCTCCCGTACTACTTGATGTTTCATGTTTTCTTCTCAGCAACTGAAATGGGAATCTTCATCCAAACTGTCGCTTTGTGCTGTCTGATGCTGGGTGTGTTTGTAACAGGTAACAAACAATATACAGATTATCTATTGGATGTCACAAAAGGATTGTCAGATAAGATCATATTTTATAGCATGACCGTGAGTGATGTGTGGATTGCAGGCACTAAAAACGCTGAATTGTAGAGAATTTAAGAACTAAAAAAGCAGGTTATTCGATATACAACTGGATCTTGTACTTACTAAGTAAACAATAACGCACTGGAGAAACTAACTAGAAATATCAATATCTTCCTTTTTTAATCTGGTTATGGATTCTTGTAAAAAGTAATGTTATTTAGAATTCAGAAGTATACAAGAATCAACCATATTTTATTACCCGTATAACATGCTAATGATACAATGTATAGCTAGGAATATAATGTAAGTTAGGAATATAATGTGCAGTCAGCAATGTATAAATATTGGATACATGGATTCCAAAGTTCAGAGATCTTGCCGAGACTCTTGTCTTTGATCAAGGCTGTGTATTGTGCCAATAAACAAGTCCTTATAACAGATCCAGGTTTATTTAAGAATTACAGAACACACACTGTACAGCGACTGCACTTACTATACCCAGGGCCAACCCAAAAAATTGACCAGAGCATTTTTTAATCTCAGCGGCCCAGTGGGAAAGGGGCTGGGCCAGACAAGGTGGGGTTATTGTGTTATCACCAATGAAAAGCACCCCCACCGGCCCAAAGTGAGTATGTCTGTCCAATGCTCTTCCAGGGCAGCCCATGGAGAGTGAGAGAGTGAGAGAGAGAAAAAAAACACTCAATAAGGCTTGGGCAGCATCACTGTGACAGAGCGGCTTCTCATATATTTAAAATGAAAGATATATACTAGTGAGCGCATCAGAATAATAAAAATAAAGTTTAATCACAAATCCAAAAGGAGCAATAATCTTACAAAATCTCTAAACCTGAGAATTATTCTCCTATGTCTAGAGCAGCGGTTCCCAAACTGAGTGCCGTGGCATCCTGGGGCGCTGCAACGGGTACACAGGGGAGCTGCAAGTTATTTTCCTGGTGCTGTGATGATAGCACCGGGAACTGTGCTTTCCCCTGAGGGGGAGGTGGAGCTCTAACCTGCAACTACGTCGAGTTCTCCTCTCGAGAGCTCAGAGCGTTGCCGCGGTTACCACGGCAACACTCCGAATCTAGCGAGAGTGAACTCTAGCAGCTCCTGAGGCTGCTAGAGTTCACTGTCACCACCAGGACCACCAGGGATTGCAGGAAATGTCTAAACTCCCAGGCAAAGGTAAGCAGGGAGGAAGGACATCATTTAAATTTTTAATAAAAAAAATAAATATATTTATAAATTTGTTCTACCCCCACAGACCCCACACCACACAATAGCTCCCGAATACACACACACACTGCCCCCCATACATACACACTGCCCCCATACACACACTACCCACCAATAGACACACACTGCCCACCAAAACACACACATTGCACCCCCCTCACACAACATACCCCCCTCACACACACTGTACCCCTCACACAACCTGCCCCCCCACACACTCACACTGTACCCCTCATGCACTAACTGCCCCACATACACACACACACAGCCCCCCTCACACACACACAAACTACATCTTTCACAAACACAGTGCATCCCTGTACACACACACTCTATCCCTCACACACGCACACTGCACCCCTGTACACACATGCACACTGCACCCCTCACACACACTACAGCCCCTATCCAGGCAGACCCCAGGTAAGTTGTCAAACTGTTCTTAAACAGGTTGACTACTTACCCTGGGAGGGCACTATGGCACTACTGGTACCATAACCACTACAACATAATGTCACACATGCTCAGTTACAGAAGACAGTCACACACAGGTACAGACAGACAGTCACAACACACACACAGTTAAAAGCAGTCACACACACAGTTAGAGGTAGATGGTCGCACACACACACACAAACACTCCGTTACAGGCATACAGTCATTATGACACAGACCATTACAGGCAGACAGTCACACAGACACATGCAGGGACAGGCAGACAGTCACACACACAGTTACAGTCACACATGCAGACAGGGACACACACAGTACAGTTACATACAGGCAGACAGTGAGACACCCAGACAATCTGTGACACACACAGGCAGACAGTCACACACACATGCACACACACACAGGCAGACAGTGTCACACACATATAGTTAGTCACATACAAACACCGGCAGACAGTCACACACACACACACAGGCAGACACACACGCAGACAGGCAGAGAGTCATAAACACACACCTCTTTCCATTATGGGCGTGGCAGTGCAGCTCCTAGAGATTAGTTATGTGCAGCAGTTACCACCAGCCATCAAATAATGGAGCTTTTAGCTCCACTCCCACTACAATTGTAGCCCCACCTCTGTATCCCTACAAGCTCCGCCTCCGATGCTCAGTAAGCTTTGCTCCCGCTGCTCAGTAAGCTCCGCCCCCGCTGCCTCGCTATTTTCTTTCATAGACCCGGGAGGAGAATAGTGAAATCCTGCACGCGGGTACCTGCTTTAGCTCCCCCTGCTCACCTGTCACCCGGCCATGTGTGAGCTGTGTCAGGGTCAGCCACATAGCGCCCCCTCCTCTATGGTGCGCTATGCAGCCACACAGCTCGTACACCCCTAAGGCCGGCCATGACTGAAATATAATCTGTAAAGTGCTGAGTACATCTGTTAGTGCTATATAAATAAAATATACATACACTGTATACATACTGCATTTACTGTGCTTGCCTCTGCTGTAATGTAACCTGTAACCTGTAACCTGTAACCTGTTGATACACAGTGCTGTAACTTGTAAAGTCCACCTGTTACAGTTTTATACATGAAATGTACAATCATTTGCTAGTGTTAACAGTGTTTAAGCAAATGAAATGCGATCAGGTAAAGATTAAACTTGTACCTAATTAGTTTATGAGATCAGGTACAGATTAAACTTGTACCTAATTAGTTTTTGGAAGACTTAGTAAAATAAATAAGAAGACTGCAGGTCTTGGAAAAAGTATACTAATGAGTTTAATATTTGATAACTAGTTTTAAAAAAACACAAATGTGTATTCCTGATCCTATTTCGTGTTAAAAAAATGCTAGTGCCCACTTTAAAATATAAGAAAACTCACATTATTGAGCATGTTCACCAGCGCTAGCTCACCCCCTATTCGTCTCCTTGGCTCATCAGAACTGATGATCTCGGCCAATCACAATGCTTTCCCATAGGAGAGCATTGGATTGGCTTAGATTCTCAATGCTGATGATTTCAGCCAAGGGGGCAGAGCCAAACTCATAGAGCTATTTTCAGTGTCTCCATGCTCTAGTGGCCTTCTGAGGAGTGACAACTAGAGGTGTTCCTAGGCTGCAAGCTTTCAGGGACATGGTATAGAATCAGAACAACTACATTAAGCTGTGGTTGTTCTGATAACTAACTACAGTGTCTCTTTAACACAATTTGATGCTATATATCAAACAATGTGGGGTAATTTGTTGAGATAGGTGCGCTTATTTTCAAAAATACATGTAGGAACGAACACGATTTGAAGAACGGCTTTATATATGTTTGAGTGCATGATACAATGGTACAGATAGACTGAATAGCATACAGTTCATCCTGAAGATTGTATACGGATTGATGCAATCAGATGGGTGATGGGCACATTCTGGGTGTGAGTAAAACAGTTGTACTGGCAAATAACAGACTGGAAGAGATTAAAGAAGAGATTAAAGAAAGGCATATACAAGGACTGATTTTCACTGAAGGTGATTCTAGACCCAAGACTTGTTATATATCTATGAGACAAATTAGTCAAAACACCTTAAAGGAACAAGATTGTGTTAGGAATACAAACATGTATTCCTGACACTATAATTCTGAAATACATATTTAGGTGACCCCCACCCTCTGTGGTATAAAAAGGTGGTTTACTTTTCTTTTCACCACTGCAGCGCCGGTATCGCTGCGGCTGGCCCTTCCTCCTAAGATAACCTTGACAATCTCAGCCAATCCAATGCTTTCCCATTGGAAAGCATTGGGAGATTATTGCACATCAATGCATTTCTATGAGGAATGCTCAGCGCCTCCATGCAGAGCATGGAGACTCTGAACTTATGTGCTGCACACATGTGCAGCACTGGACTAGGTAGCACCTCTGCCACTCGCAGCAATTTAAACACTGCCTTTTCTCTATAATGGCCATGTTTACATTGAGAAAACTGCAGGGACAGACAATAGACACCAGAACCACTACAAAAAGCTGTAGTAGTTCTGGTGACTATAATGTTCAGTCAAACAACTAGAAGAAAACAACATATATATTGTGCAGGACTGAAGTAGCCTTAGCGTTGGGAGGGAGGGGGAGATTTTATAAGGTGAGATGGCTGTAGGTGTGACCTGTGGGCCATGTTCAAGCTAAAATTGCTTGCAGCTGATTTAATTTAATCTGGCAATTAAACTGTTGGTTGAACAGATGTAATTTGAGATAGGAGTGACTAACACACGTCTTTTTATGGTCTGATATAAACCCGATCTAGCACAGACATGGTAAACTGCTGGTTGAAACTACTGTTGGACAACTCCCATAACACTCTGCCAGCCAGAGGGCAGAACTGCTTGAGGGTGACACAATTTGAAAGATCTGATCAAAGACATCAAGCCCAGCTTCCATAACAGGACCCCATATTTAATTCAGAACCCTTAAATCCAACTGCACCAGTTACGTTATGGCATTTACCCTACACCCTTTTATAAATCAGAAACATAACTACAAACGTGACTAGCATAGTACATATTATTATTATTTGCATACCTTAGAACAGGGACAGGGAAGGTTGCCTATGCCTGCCTTAGAATATGAATTCAAGGCTTATTTCCTTCTTAAGCACAGCCCTAATCTCTTCATGTGAGCTACTTTGTATCAGCATGTATAGCCAGGTGTTATTAGTCCATTTCCCACTCAGTCAGTTAGACTTCTACAGAAAGAGGGGAGGGATTGTAAAAGCTGCCGATAGCAGTTCTGCAACATTTGCAAGCTGTTTTTTCATAAAAGTTCAAAAAAAGCATGCAGAAAAAAATACAATACAAGCAAAAATAGATTGCGCCAATAATACAGTCCAATATATTTAGAGAATGCTTTTGTGCTTCCTAATAAATGGCTCTCCAGACTTCGACTTGTAATCCAAGATATGAAATAAAACAAAGAGATGACCGATAATAGTGCAATATGTCTAATACTAGGTGTGGACTCACAACACAGATATGAAAACTAGCACTCACATTTGATGGAGCTTTAGACCAGCATTAAGTAAAACGGTATACAGTGGTATAATCCCCACTGGCGAATATGTAGCTTTATAGATCAATATCTCCGCTTGCAGATAAATATACCAAAAAATATATAAAAACAAACAAAAGTGCTCACTGTGGTAAAATATAATG
Source organism: Pelobates cultripes (assembly GCA_933207985.1). NCBI lineage: Eukaryota > Metazoa > Chordata > Amphibia > Anura > Pelobatidae > Pelobates > Pelobates cultripes. The sequence goes on along the minus strand of OW240923.1, from coordinate 12,706,834 downwards.
ACAGATACAAATAGTAATTTACTCACATTTAGTTGAGCATTGATACTGCTCAATTAATAGCGTCCTGGGTGGTATAATCCTCACCAGAGATATATTGTCAGGTAAATTCTCCAGAGAGTTATCCTCACCAGAGTACAGATGCAGGGTGGATACTCCAAGGAATAGGTGTGTCAGCAACAGAATAAAATTTACAAAAACAATAAAAGCATGAAAAGCAAAATCAAACACACAAATGAGTGGATGCCAAATATACTTTAATGCTAAAAACAGAATAGTAAAACAACACAATGCATCTCGACAGTATAGGGGCTTCTTTAAGTGTAAAAAAATACAAGTTTGGGAGTGTATATATATATATATATATATATATATATATATATATATATTAAAAAAAGTTTTTAAAAAATCAGTGGAGTGTTTCTTTAATTAAGATGCTGGGTGTGATGAATGATATAAAATTAATTAACAATATGTCTTCACTTAATAAAAACTATATTATCTGCAGGAGAAAAGCATGATCAACCATTGGTGACCACAAAATATGGGAAACTACTTGGGGAAAGAGTGACGGTAAAGGGGACAGACAGACCAATAGACACTTTTTATGGAGTCCCATTCGCAAAACCACCAGTTAGGGAATTGAGATTTGCTCGTCCGGAGCCCCCAGTACCTTGGGACTCCTACAGGGATGCAACTAAAGAACCACCCATGTAAGTATGTAATCCAACTATGTTGGGTTAACTAAGTATGTTTTAATTTTCAATATTTTATTGTAGCCTGGATTTGAACATTTCCGAAACAGCAATATGTGACCAGTCGACCAACGAGTCTTGAGAACATATTCATATTTGTGCCCACATGTTTATGTCCTGATGAATTTTCATATCTGGCTATGCCTGCTGATATTGGAACTGCATTTCTGAGTTATGCTTAATGTGTATCCCACGCTGTCCAGGTGTTTACAAAACATTTCGATACTGGAACAATTTATGGAGCTTTCCAAGAAAAAAATTGAGTTCCCCCCTGTTTCTGAAGACTGTCTATATCTGAACATTTACACTCCAGCAGACAGAGAAAAGAATACTCCATTGCCAGTAAGTACTGATACGTGAATCCAAACTGCAAATAATTCACCTGAATTCCATTGTGGGGTTACTTATTAAAGGGAATCTATAGTGTTAGGAATACAAATCTGTATTCCTAACACTATAGTAACCTCTGGTCCCCCTTCCGACATATAACGGGTTAAAAACCACTTTGGTCACTTACACAGTACCAACGCCGATGTCCGCCTCCTCCGACATCATCCGTCAGGGACACCTAATGCACATTCACTGCGAGCACCACAGGGGCATTAGGCCTACCCAAAGGAAAGTATTGACTCAATGATCTCCTGTGGAGTTTTACTGACACAGGATGTCCTCATGCAGAGCGTAAGGATATGCAGCATGGCTTAAGGGGCTCAGAGTTCATTAGAATCCTGGAAGTGCCTCTGCTGGCTGTATGATAGATAGTCTTAGTCCTGCAAGGTAATTATTGCAGTTTCTCAAAAATTGCAATGGTTCACATTGCAGGACTAAGTGAGAAAGGGACATTGCACCAAGATCACTTCAATGAGATGAAGAAGTCTGGATGCCTATAGTCAGCTGAGCTGCCATTTTTCTTTAATATATTTTTAAGGTGATTTGTGGTTTAAAAGTTAACAACTTCACCCTGTTTTTAAATACATTATTCTATATTTTCTATCCAGGTTATGGTGTTTATACATGGCGGAGCTTTGGCACTAGGTGGAGCAAATCTATTTAATGGAGCTGCACTGAGTGCTTACGAAGATGTAGTGGTTGTAGTTATACAGTACAGACTGGGAATTACAGGATTCTTTTGGTAAGTCGTAATGCATGAAACCAATATGGATGGATGTTTTCCAATGTGCAGATTAAATATTATTTTATAATCTGCTGTTTATCTCTTTTTTTTACATTAGATTCAAGGCCTCTTCTGTTTAATTAACCTCCGCTACCTCTCCTGAGCTCATCTCTGCGGTGTATGGCTTAGTTCATTGGTTTCATTTGTGAGCTGCTCATTGTTAGCCAATGAGCTAAGACCAGCACTGCAGAGCTGAGCTCAGGAGAGCTAGTGAAAGTTACTCCTAGGACTTGACGGTTTTAGTAATGATGGAAAGCGATGCATTGGGAAAAAGTCACAGTGTTCAAAATAGACTGCGTAAAATTGGAGAGCTTTTAGAGTACTACTGGCACCATAACCACTATAGTGAGCTGTAGACGTTATGGTGCTTGAAGTGTTCCTTTAAATTCGGGACGTCTTGTGAACACAGTCTTCCTCAAGTATCCTTTTTATCATGAATATACTTAATACTTATGTTATTTACGTGCGCCGTAATTATATTTTTTTCACTTGTGTCGTATTTGTCTACTATCTTTACTTTTAGATCTAAAGTGGTTATATTTCTGATTATTCCGATGAATCTCATCCAGCAAACTGTTGGAGATTTTGAATAGTACCTTTGAGTAGAAGGCTTTAGTTCATAGCAGAGGCTTTGAGTGAGCAAAATGGGATACATTTAAATTTAATATCTCACTAAACTAAACTCAACTCAATTCATTATGTCACTTTGCTCTGCAGTGTTAAGTATGCTATATATAATTCCAATGTAATAATTGTGTACCTTCGTGGCTTCAAAATTGATGCGACTACGATTCAAGGAGGAACAGAAAGCCACGGGTAACCTTACGATAAATAGTAGATTATCTATATAATGCAATAAAACTGGAGGATTATTTTTCTCATTGTTGTATTATCCCAATTGGGTGCCCAAGATGATAAGCCCATAGTCCGATGATCCTTTTTTTTTTATTGAATACCACTTTCCTATGTACACAGCACTGGAAACATTTTAGTAAAGCTGATACAATGTATCCTGGCTTAGACTCAGCCCTTGGTGTAATCACACTGATCTCACTCTCCCTGTTTCCTTCTTATTCTCAGTTCTGGGGACAATGAAGCACCTGGAAACTTTGGGTTTTTGGATCAAATAGCAGCTCTTCAATGGGTCCAGGGAAACATTAAGGATTTTGGAGGGAACCCACAATCTGTCACCATATTTGGGATATCTGCTGGTGGTATTAGTGTTTCTGCTTTGGTGAGTGTTCTCTGATTACTGGTATCCAGCACCACATCCAGAGGTAAAACAATAATCTTCTAATAATTTGTGATCATTCTTCTCTCCCTGTCTGTGTTCTATTTCCAGGTGTTATCTCCATTATCCAAAGGCCTATTCCATAGAGCCATTGCAGAGAGTGGTACTGCCTTAATGCCTGGACTCATGACCAGTAAACATGAAGTTGTCATTTTTCTCCGAAATGTGAGCATTACTTTTTGTGTTCATGTGGACAACACCGCTCTAAAATCCAACATAACATCTAGCATGTAGTATGTGGCATTCAGTTGTTATGGGAAATCAATTAACAAAATAATTTTCTTTGGAATCCTTTCATTAAATTGACTTCCCTCCTTGAAAACATAATTAACCTAAAGAAGTGACTAGAGTTCATAGTGGAGCTGGCGATCCTGTGTAGAGATTGGTGGCCAAGACAATCTGATGTATTACTGGCTAGTGGAGTTGGATTTTTTCCTTAAACAACTGATATCTGAGAATCTATTTGTGCCCTCCACCTCCCAAAAAAATCTCTAATGTCATATTAAAGGGTTTATCCACTAGCAGGAAGGCCAAAGCAGCCGATCTGAAAAATCTTGTCTGTTTTTGATATTAGATATTGAACTAGAGCATGGTGAGAAGATTTAGATTGGCCAAATTTTTTTTCCTGAAAATAGAAAACTTTTCATGACACACAAATATCAGTCAGTGTTCTTAAGGCTCGGCAGAAATTCAGTACCGAGGTTCTGATTCGGGAACCGAATCAGAAGACTAAAAAATCCTGACTGACCACCCAATCGTTCCCGATTCGGGCGACTTGTAGTTTTGACCGAACCAAATCTCCAAGACAAGAGTGTGTGTGTGTGTATATATGTCTGTCTATCTCTAGATCTATCTATCGATCTATCTATCGATCTATCTATATATATATATATATATATATATTACATTTGTACTTCAGACAAATGCAACTTGTATTTCAGAAAGTTGATCTTGAGCCTTTTGAAACAGACATTTTAAACAAAAATACTCATTATAAAAGCACATTTTTGTTTGTGTTTATATATTCAGTTGATTAGAAAAAATGACTTTGTTCTTTCAGTGATATTCCTCTAATTGCATCAAAGTGAACTAAAAAAATGGCAATTCAGTAGGACAAGCTATTCTTGATTGATTACCAGTTATGTACGTTTTTGGTTTTCAGCTTATTGCCAATATATCCGGCTGTGATCCTGTATCAGTGGTGGCTTGCTTGAAAGAGAAAACTGAAAAAGAAATTATTACGATATTCGATGCCATGGTAAATGATAATCATGTGTTTTCCACAAAAGATTCTTGTTTAGAATTTACCAAATTTGAAACAGACACAATCTCTCAATGGGAACATGTTACTTTGCTTGTAGCGATAGCTCCCCTTTCCTGAATCCAAAAGAACACTATGGAAAATGTACCGCTGTGTGGGAGCACATTTGTCCACATTCCATAACACTCAGTCATTCCTTTCATTCACACACAAAACATTGGAACTCAAGGTAGTTTGTGTCTTGACAGTCCGACATGGAATGTAACTCAAAGATTAATGATAATTAAACCAGAAGTATTATTTTAAAAAAATGCCACAGGAAGGTGATCCTGCCCCGGCACAGATGTCTTACAGATTTTATTTTCCTTTTTGGCAAAATAAATTCATCTTGAATGAAACCCAGATTTGATGTTTCAGGATCTGGATGTCCATGGCCATCCATGTTTGGTGTCTGAGGGTAGACTGATGAAGATGAAATGTGAGAGGGGTTTGAAATCTGGTGTAGGGGCACAGAACTAAGTGGGACATAACCGGCCACATTTTGATACAAATACCATAATATCATATTTTCTGTCTGTACAGAGACTACTGGGGTTACCTGGATGTGTAGATGGTTTATTTCTTCCAAAACCTGCAGAAGAAATGTTGGCAAATAAAGAAAGCAACAATGTTCCACTCATAATTGGCAATACTAACCAGGAGTTTGGATGGACAATGCTTCTGGTAGGAAATTTCTACATCATAAATTTCTTAAATACCATAAAGACTCAAATGCAGTTTATGTAACAAATGTCACACATTTATAAAAAAAAATCAAAACAAACTTAATTAATATAACACAAAGGCTTCTTCAGTAAAAGTGACGGTAATCATAGATGGAGGATTTGGATGGGCAAAGTATCTCCAAGGTTCAAACAAAGAAGCCACGTGGATCAAAACTCAAGATAAATAAAGAGCAGGGTGCATGAACAGTACAGGAAGAGGAAGATATGCTGTTAAAATAAGTGATCATGTTTTCATGGATGGGCTGGAGTTAAACGAATACCCTTGTAAATATTACAATATTGAGTTAACAGATTATGGGATAAATCCAATAAAAAAAATAAACCAATCAGGGATCAGCATTCAGGGCATGCTACACACGAGATAAACAAAATATTGCTTGATATTTTCCAAGGTAACTAGAGCCTGAAAACTAACTTTAATTGTACTTCTGTGACCAGGGGATGAACATCAGTGGTTTAGAAGAAGGATTGGAAAAAGACAAAGTTCAGTCACTCCTGAAATCCATTTCTATGCTGGTAAGTCAAATTTACTGTACTGATACATTTTCCATTCTGTTGTGAGGACATTTATGGGGTGATAAATATCCAAAATAATAATTTTTATAAAAATTATCAAAAAATTTATTTCATAACTTTTATCATATCAAAAATTTATATCGTGGCACTGTTCCCCGATTAATTATTTAAAGCTGAGAATAACCCACTATTTTAATTCTGTTAGATCCTAGAGCAGTGATAGCGAACCTATGGCACGGGTGCCACAGGTGGCACGCCGGGCCCTCTCTATGGGCACGCGGCCATAGGGTCGCCATCAATGCAGAGTAGGCACCTGCCTGCCCAAAACGGCAGGCACCTACTCTGCTTCATTGTCGGCAGGACCGGAAGCAGGGGGGAGGCATCGAGGAAGCAGCTCTCCTGTCCTCCCTCGAGCTGTGTGGAGCGTTGCCGTGTGTTAGCATGGCAACGACCCACACAGCATCGCGCGGGAGGACAGGAGAGCTGCAGGCTCCTATCCTACATACTTACCACCACCGGACCACCAAGGATGGCTGTGTTCCCCCCCCCTCCCCTTCACTAAAGGTAAGATGAAGGAGGGGGGATACTGATTCATAATGCTTTTTTTTTTTTAAAACAAAAACGTTTTTAATGTATCTTAAACCCCCCCCAACAGTGCACCTCTACTAACCCCCCAACAGAGCACCACTACCCCCCAAAAGAGCACCCCTACCCCCCAACCCTACCCCGCCCACAGCACCCCCTGCCCCCACTGGCACCCCTACCCCCCCACACACACAGCATCCCTACCCCCCACACACACAGCACCCCTATCCCCCACACACACAGCAGCCACACACAGCACCCCTACCCCCCAGACAGGCATCCCCCCACACATAACATCCCTACCCCCCACACCAGGCCCGGACTGGCCATCGGGCTTACCGGGCAAATGCCCGGTGGGCCGCGATGGCCAGGGGCCGAGGCCGGCAGGGAGATCACAGGATCTCCCCGGTGGGCCCCTGCAGGGCGGACACTATCAGTGTGCCGGCCCTGCTGTGTGCCTCCATGGGCCAGTGGGGAGATCAGAGATCTCCCTCACCGGCCCAGAGGCACTGTAACACTGCTATGCTGGCTGGGGAGTGAGGGAGGCAGGAGAGGACCGGCGGAGCTCTAGCCAGCAGCTCCGCCGGGTCCTCTCGCGAGGTCTGAGCGTTGCCGCGGTTACCACGGCAACGCTCAGATCTCGCGAGAGTGAACTCTACCTCAGGAACTGCAGGGTAGAGTTCACTCACCACTAGGACCACCAGGGACTGCAGCATGGGACAGCAACTCCAGGGACTCCTCCATGGAAGCACGGCTACCCTCCCTTCTTACCTTTAGTTTGGGAGGGGGGGTAGCCGTGCTTCCATGGAGGAGTCCCTGGAGTTGTTGTCCCATGGGAAATTACGTTTATTCTTTTTAATATTTTTTATTAATTCCCCTATTTCTTAAATCTGATTTTATCCCACATTATTTTTAATTAAAACAATAATTTAAAAAAAAATAAAAAATCATAAATTTACACCTTGCCCCCCCCCCCCACACAAACCCAGACATATACACACAGCACCCTCACCCACTCGGCAACCCTCAGACACACACAGCACCGTTAGACACATACACAGAACACTAACAGCACCCTCAGACACACACACACTGCACCCTCACACACAGCACCCTCAGACACACATATCACCCTCAAACACAGCACACTCACACTAACAGCACACTTACCCACACAGCACTCACGCACACACAGCACGCTCAAACAGACAGCACGCTCACACACACAGCACACTCACAAACACAGCACATTTAGATACACACACAGCATCCTCACACAGCACACTTACCCACACAGCGCCCTCAAACACACAGCACCCTCAGACACACACACACACACATACATATATATATATATATATATATATATATATATATATCATAAAATAACCCTCAGTGAATTAACAAAGATAATTAGACACATAGAATGTGATAGTAAGAACATCCTTACACACATGCTGCACCCTTCACACACACAACACACTGCACCCTCACACACACATGCTGCACACAGCACACCCAACACGCTGCACCCCTCACACACACATGCTGCACACAACACACCCAACACGCTGTGACCCTCACACACACATGCTGCACACAGCACACCTAACACACTGTGACCCTCACATATACATATATATTTGGATGTATATAGAATATATATATATATATATATATATATATATATATATATACTATAGCACCCCTCACACTGCACCACTACACACATTACACTCCAGGTACACGCTAGATCCCTTACCCAACTCTGGATCATATAATCTACACATACACACAGTAGATCCCTATATACACTCTAAATCCTCTACACACACACACACACACACACACACAATCTCCTATACACACTCTGTGTCCTTTACATACTAGATCCCCTACACACACACACACACACACACACACTGCATCACCTACACACACTACATTCCTGACATACAAACTCTGGATCCCCTATGCATACACTACATTCCTTGTTAACAAACACATGCTACATTCTCTAAACACACACTCTCTACAACCCTTACACACACTACAGCCGGTATGCACACACTCGCTACATCCCCAATACACACTATACACACACTCTCTACAGGCCCTAGCACAATACGTTTTCCTGGCCCTTTTGTCCTCTGGTATCCCACTTACTGAGACACCAGAGACAAGTTAAAAGCAAACACAACGCAAGAATGCTATTACATTTGCTTGCGTTGCGCAGAACAAATACAGGGCCTTTTTCTCATGCTAGAGCTCTTCAGCAGGGCTCTGCGCATTGAACTAACATATCAGTTTGAGAGGGGGTGTGCTTGTCCTTAGTGATGACAAAACACCCTTCTCACACACAGCACCCTTCTCACACACAGCACCCTTCTCACACACGGCACCCTTCTCACACACAGCACCCCTCACACACACACCCTTACATCCTTACACACAAACACATACACTACACACCTCAATGCAGTATATATGTGTGTATTCAGCAGTCTTTATGTGTTCAGCAGTGTGTGTGTGCGTGTGTATTCAGCCGACTGCGTATGTATTCAGCCGACTGCGTGTGTATTCATCCAACTGCGTGTGTATGTATTTACCAGTGTGTGTGTGTATTCAGCGGACTGTGTGTATGTTTGTGTTTGTGTGTATTTCACGGACTGTGTGTGTATTTAGCAGTCTGTGTGTTTATGTATTAAGCAGTGGGTGTGTGAATGTGTTCAGCTGTGTATATGCATTGCATTTGTTGGAGATGCTAATAAATATAAGCTTAATTTTATCTATTAATATCATTATTTAAAATTTGTATAATTGAACTTTCTGTTGTGTCTTTTAAAACAAAAGATGTTAACTAGTTCAGACAACTGTACGAGTTGTTTTTTCAAAACTTAAATCTCAGTATTCAGGTTTTATTGCCGTGTTGGCACTTTGAGGGAAAAAAAGTTGGCATGTATTGCGGTTTGGGCACTCTGGCTCACTTCGCCATCACTGTCCTAGAGGAAGTTTCACTAGAAGATTTTATCTCACACAGTAATCACAAATTAATTATAAAAATATAATTTTTTGTGACAATAATAATAAAAATAATATATGTAACATGCGTGACAATCAGTGAATATTTAGGTATAACATAAGTATATAACATGGCAGTGGTTTTAACACAATATAGACAGCTGAAAGAAACAGTTATGTATGCAACAGTTGTCAACAAAATTAGGATTTACGACAGGACACTTAACTTAGACATCACTTCACAGAACACAACAGCACAACATAAAGCAATAAACACTTTGGCTGACAGTCAAATCTCACTGAATTAACTCTTTTACTGCTAGCTACAATCCTCATAGGCAAGATATCCTATTATATTGCAATATTTATGGCAACAATAATTCTCATATCAGGTCATTCACCATTCCTAAATCCATCCAACAAGAATAATTCTAACCAGATTTTACGTTTGCAGAAATGTAACTTTCCTAATTAAAACTCACTATTTCTAAATTACATAAGCTAATATATTTGTATAATTGCCTTGTATTCTATTTTTAAAGTTAAAGTAATATAGAGTTCATTGGTCCACCTGCAGGAATGGAATTATAAATTCTATATAGTATTAATGAATCATGACTCCTTAATTGTTGGATGCACCAGCTTTTATTCAAGTATATTCTGCCTTTTAGTAAGAGCAATTAATTTAATTTAATGAAATCAAATAAAACTAGTATAATTACCAATTAGGTTGTAAATCAGATGTGTAGGTATGTCCCAGGAATTTTGAATGCAAGTATGATGAGAGAATTGTATGAAAATGTATAAAAGTTTTCAGTTCTGAAGTTGTGTTAGTTGAAAAGTATAAAGAATTAGGTGTGTCCAGCTTTGGATCCAGATGTCAGATCTTAGCTGTTAGATGTGAGTCCAAGAGAGTGTTTAGAGTGTCCCAGAGTCAGAATGTGTCCTCTTTTCCCTTTGTCCTTATTTTTTAAAGGGGGAAAATGCTCTGCACGTCACTAGTTGATAGGACCAATAGGGAACTGTGGGTGTGTCTTCCCTAAAGACTATCATCTAGATTTTGGTCAGTAGATGGTGCAATTACATCACCAAAAATTCTTGTCAGGGGTTCCATTTACCTTTTTGTATAATGTGTTAACTGAATTTGGTGATGCTTTGACATAATTTTGTTATCTTTTTATGGCTACTATTCGTCACAGAAGCTGTCATCTTCAAAGCGTTTTCCCAGTCTGAGTGTCTGGCACATACCTTTTAAATTTAGCTTTCTGACATGTCTAAACTCTTCTTCGCCTCTTCTTTACAATGGAACTACAAATGCTCTGTTACATATTTTTTTTAGAAAGTAAAATTAATTGCTTAGTGTTTTCTGTCATTTGGTGTCTGGTTTTCTTGTGTGAAACTGTAATTAAGATTACACATATTCCACTAACATTAGTACATAATATGATATTTTTTCATTAAAATTATATTCATGAATATTCTATATTATTAACTTAGTACTAATTATATATGATTAATATACTTATAGTAAGTTATAAGTGGATAGTGTGTATATATAGCATTCAACCCCCCTTTTGCTTTAGACATCATTCCTTAGCTTTGGCTTTATCTCTAATATTTACATCAGTCGCATTCCTTAGCTCAGACTTAAATGCATTGAGTTACTGAAAGAGAAATTTGTGTCTATCTTAGCATTCTGTTACAAAATTGAGTCACCTCTGTTCTGAGGGTGACTGGCAATATACATTTGTAATTTCTATCTTAAAACAAAATGTCTGCCAGTATAAATATACTGACAGTGTATCTAGGAGCAGACACATCAGACAAGACATATCCTCCTTACCATTGCTGGTCTCTGTTTGGAATAAACTCCCACCAGCAAGGACAGCAAGATCTCCAACTCGAAACCCAACGAGCAACACAAGAGAATATTATTGTTAAATCACTGACAGATACATTTCAGGAAAGGTCAATATTAAGAAGACACATTATGAGCTACATTTTAATCTTAAACAGGAATTGAATGAAGAATCCATCCCTTTGGTAATGGAGGAATATTTGGGGGACACAAGTGATCCTTTTGAAATCCGAGACAGGTTCCTGGATTTATGTGGTGATATAGTGTTTGTTATGCCAGCTCTCAAGACAGCGAAATATCACAGAGGTAGGTAACAAAGTATCCTGGAGACACTGTGAAATTGATAAAACAGATAAATGTTCTCAAACCAAGAATTTCCCTTGGCAATCCGCATACAGAATGCATACAAAGAATGCTTCCATTTCTTCTCAATTTTTCCAAGTGCAAAGGACAGCAATGATTGACAGGGAGCTAAGATGACGGCTCCTAGTTGTAGGATACAGGTGATGATTTCTACATTTATTTCTATTTTTTACAACTTAGAAAGCCTGAGCAGTGACAGTTCCCCTTTAATAAAAGTAGAAGGGAAATAGAGCACAATTAGAGGCTACAGATTGATCAAAGTCAGAATAGGATCTTATTCACAGGAGACATCTGAAGAGCTGTCTGAAACCTTACCTCCAATCATATGATATAAACTATATTATTATGCATTTTTTTTACTTACATTTCACATGATTATTGCTTTTGTTTTCTCTCTGAATATGCCCTTTTTGTCAACTGCTAGATTCTGGATTTCCAGTCTATTACTATGAATTTCAGCATCGGCCAGCAGTCTATAAGGATAGAAAACCAGCATATGTTAAATCAGATCATGGAGATGACGCATCGTATGTTATGGGAGGCGCGTTCTTAACTCGTGACAGCCTGTTCAACGGTAAATAATGCATCTTTTCAAAATGATGCAGAACATTTTTTGTTGTTGTTCTTGAAAGCTACTATGAAATTAAACATTTTTTAAAAAATATTTTTGTAGTCAATGCAACAGAGGAAGAAGAAAGGTTCAGCAAAACCATTATGAAATATTGGGCCAATTTTGCTCGAAATGGGTAAGATTTGACTGTGTCCTTGTATTTCCTTCAATATACAGTTTCAGAATTTTTCTGAATAAAGTATGTAACAATATGTTATGGAGTGGGCCTAAGAGGGTAAAGAGTTGGGAGATTGATAATAAGGATGAAAAGAGCAAAGTTAGTGTGATTTACTGCTCCCAAAGAGTTATTTGACTGAAATAAATCAGTCATGAAAATTTCACAACAAATAGCAGGCTTAGGTCAGGGATATAGCTACAAGCATAGTCAGAATTAAGCGAAAAGGCCAGGCCAGGCAGCAAAGAAGAATCAGAAAAGGCAGGTCACAACAGAGAATCAGAGAGCAACCTATCACAAGAGACCTAAAACAAAATATCTCAAAAAGGTGCAAAGGAGATTGTGGTACCATTTTATATTTATTACTGCACACAGAATATCGTGTTGCTTTAGAATTAGGAGGCTGATATCGGAGAGAGTTACAAGGATGTGGGAACGGAGGCAAGCAGAGTAAGGACACCATGTATGCCAACTGAGATGCAGGGTGACAGAAGAGAGGTGGGAAGGGGATCCAATACAGTAAAAATATTTGAAGAGTGCGTAAAACAGGAGAAATAATAATAATAATCGTTAACAGCATTTTTTTCAATCATCTACTGTATGTCATTTGTGTCAAAGAATAGTTATTGATCAAACTGTTTTGGTCTTCTTACCTACAGAGATCCCAATGGACCAGGTCTCAAAAAATGGCCACGATATCACGAAAACGAAGCTTACATGCAACTTGCGTTGGAGCAGAAACCTACAGAAAAGTATAAACCAGACAGGTTTGTTTTCTGGACCAAAACTCTTCCAGAGACCATTCGAAAAATGTCAAAGGAACAAAATGAAGACCGTGAAGAACTGTAGATTTGTCTATCAGCTGTCACCCTTCTCCATGGGAAATTACAGAAATCATCAAGAGAGTCACTGCTAAGTAATTCGATTTCCATTCATCTTGCATTTAACTCTACCACTGGCTCCCAATTCAGTCCTTGAAGATTCAGGATTTAGGGATTTGCCAGCTTTGTTGCCGTGGGGCCACTGACAAAACTTTGACCACTTCTATCTTAGGTCTTGAGACAAGGTTGGACAAAAGTTGGTCTATAACACACATTCCTAAGCTTCCAAATCTCTATATAACGACCATCCACCATAAACCGGCCAGGTACTCAGCTATGGACTTGATATCATCTCATTGTTAAGAAAAATAGAGAAGGTTGGAGGACTTCTCTCCAACTGGACAATCTGAAGGAAACCAACACAACATTGCACTGAATTGGATTATTACACACATTGCATTGGGCAAGGAGAAAGAGAAATATGGTTACATTTTCTCCCTTTCCACATTCTATTTTCTAAGACAGAGCGTATAACTGTGATTAACAGGAAGACAAGATGGAGGCACCCAGTTCCAGAATAGATGGATGGATTCCGACCTTTCATTTAATCTTTAAGGCCTCACAAGCACATATTTGTTACATATAGGGTGTAAGTAAATATAATGTAAAAAATAATGCTAAGTGACTGTTCCCATGTCAAAGAGTCATTAAAGTTTGAAATACTGGTCTATAACTTTTGTTATAAACTTTACTCTATTTTTAATTAATGCTTTACATCCTTTATGCCTCAAAAATGTGAATTTAGTAGCAGTAATGTTTTTTTGAACTTTACTGTGCCTTCAACAAAAAGTACTTTAAAGGAATGGTCTAAGCACCATAACAACAACAGCTCGTTCACTCTCTGAGAGTGCCAGCTGAGAACTCTCAGCCAATGGAATTGCTCCTATATTTGCCTGTTTGAATAGTGTTGAATAGGGTCATTCATCTTCTGCAGGAGCAGACTGGATGCTGGGTAGGCACTTGGGGAACCCAGGCAAGTTGGGAAAAAAAAGTCCTAAAGCCGTTTGACAAGTTACACTGGGAAGGCACAAGTGCACTTTAACTAAAGTGACAGGGGCACATTAAATGTCTGATACTTTTTTGCATAATTGTTCCATTGTCTACTTCCTGACAAGATCCATTCATTTAGCCAGGAATTGACTTGAAAATTGCACATACATGTGAGAATGCTAAGACATATTTTAAGTTCAGTTATTTTGACATACAAATTGCAATTCTCCACAATTTCTTGGTTTAATGAATTACACTGATTTGTTGAAGAATTTTACCTGTGTCAACAAACTGTGAGATGTACCAATGCCTCTTCTTCATTTTCGGAACTTTTCATGTTACCTACCAGTTTGATGTATGATGTACTTTATTGGTCAGCAAGCATTGCTTCCAACACCCACTGCCTCTGGGCGCTAACACGGTTTCTATAGACGTGTTCTGTGTAAATGTTTTAACAAACAAGAAGTCTACAGCAATAAAGTTTTTTGTATTATTAAAGCAGTGCTGACACTTTAGGGGTCTTTGCATAAAGACCAGCTCCACCATCCAAGGTGACCAGGGCGGTGCAAGGTTTTTGCCACCCTAGGCAAAAAGTAAGTTTAGCCCCCTCCTCCCCATTGACAAATGCCCCACCCATATGATCTGCCATGTTAACTAGCGCCAGTGCTGCAGTGCCGCCATGTTTACATTAAAAGGCCTGCAGGGACAGGCTATGGACACCAGAACCACTACATTAAGCTGCAGTGGTTCTGGGGACTATAGTGTTTCTTTAATGTGAGGTAAATTAGAGATTAGTGCCACGAATAATATACTAGATTACCTACTTACAAGCAGATGAGGATGATGATGGGCTCTAGCTGCAGTCTGGCTCCACTGGTCTGGTGTATAACAGGATCTCTGGAGGCTGTTTGTAACTGTGGTCACACAAATCAATGTTCTGGGAGAGAGAAGCAGCTCCATTTTTTGGGGCCCTTTACACAGCTCAAGGTCTGGGTCCCAGGGTCCACCTTCATTTTCCACCAATGAGTTTGTTCACAGGGGATGGAGTGTGTAGGGAATGTCCTGATTTGTGTGTAAGGAATGCATTTTGTGAATCTTTGTATGTGTAAGGGCTGCAAGGTGTGTTTCTGTGTATGTAAGGGATGAAGTGTGTGAGTCTGTAAGGGGTGCATTGAGTGTGTGTAAGGAATGCATTGTGTGTTTCTGTGTGTGTAAGGGATGCATTGTGTGTAAGGGTTGCATTGCGTGTGTGTGTAATGCATTGTGTGTTTTTCTGTGTGCAAGGGTTCATTGTCTTTGTGTGTAAGGGGTGCATTGTGTGTGATTGTGTGTGTGTGTGTGTGTGATGGATGTCAATCTCTCCCCCCTCCCTTGTCACTCTCTTCTCCCCCCCTCCCTTGTTACTCTCATTTCCCCTCCCTCCCCTGTCACTCCCCCCTCCCTGTCAATTTCTCTCTCCCCGTCAATTCCCCTCCCTGTCAATGTCTCCCCCCGTTAGTTTCTTTCCCCCCCCACCTCCCTGTTAGTTTCTTTCTCCCCCCTCCCCTGTCAGTTTCTTTCTTCCCCCCTCCCCTCCCCTCCCTGTTTCTTTCTTCCCCCTCCCTGTTTCTTTCTTCCCCCTCCTTCCCTGTTTCCTTCTCCCCCTCCCTCCCTGTTTCCTTCTCCCCCCTCCCTCCCTCTTTTTCCCCCTCCCTCCGTTTCTTTCTTCCCCCTCCCTCCGTTTCCTTCTCCCCCCTCCCTCCTTCCCTGTTTCCTTCTCCCCCTCCCTCCCTGTTTCCTTCTCCCCCTCACTCCCTCTTTCTTCCCCCTCCCTCCCTGTTTCTTTCCCCTCCCTCCCTCCCTGTTTCTTTCTCCCCCCTCCCTCCCTGTTTCTTTCTCCCCCTCCCTCCCTGTTTCTTTCTCCCCCTCTCTCCCTCCCTGTTTCTTTCTCCTCCTCTCTCCCTCCCTGTTTCTTTCTCCTCCTCTCTCCCTCCCTGTTTCTTTCTCCTCCTCTCTCCCTCCCTGTTTCTTTCTCCCCCTCTCTCCCTCCCTGTTTCTTTCTCCTCCTCTCTCCCTCCCTCTGTTTCTTTCTTCTACCCCTCCCTCTTTTTTTTCTTCTCCCCCTCCCTCTCTCTCTGTTTCTTTCTTCTCCCCTCCCTCCTTCTCTGTTTTTTTCTTCTCTCCCACCCTCCCTCTCTGTTTCTTTCTTCTCCCCTCCCCTCCTGTTTCTTTCTTCTCCCCCCTCCCTCCCTCTCTTTTTCTTCTCCCCTCCCTCCCTCCCCTGTTTCTTTCTTCTCCCCCCTCCCTCCCTCTCTTTTTCTTCTCCCCCCTCCTCCCTCCCTGTTTCTTTCTTCTCCCCTCCCTCCCTCTCTTTTTTCTTCTCCCCTCCCTCCCTCTCTTTTTTATTTCTTCTCCCCCCTTCCTCCCTCTTTCCTCCCCCTCCCTCCCCTACCTGTGTGGTAGTGTGGCCGAGCCCTCTATTGGTCCGACCGGTACAGGGAGCTGTTGTTTCCTGTACCCGGCCGGACTAACAGGAAGTGAACACTCAGTGTTCACTTCCTGTTAGTCCGGCCGGGTACAGGAGACAGCTGCTCTCTGTACCGGTCGGACCAATAGAGGGCTCGGCCACGCTACAGAGAGGGAGCTGTCAGGAGAGAGCGCTGAGCGCTTCCCTCCTGTCAGCCTCTCCTCAGGCTGCGCCCGGGCGGTGCGGTCCGCCCTCATGGACGCACCGCCCGGGCAAAGCTGCAGCCGCCTGAGGCTCTCTACAGAGGGCTCGGGCGGCTGCAGCATGAGCGGGGCCGGCGCTCCTGGCGGCGCCCCCTCCCAAGGGGCGCCCTAGGCGGCTGCCTAGTCCGCCTTACAGGTAGCGCCGGCCCTGAAGGTGACATATCTGCTCAATCAGCAACGGCCTCGGGCAGAAGCTAAAGTGAGATATACTTACATACTTACATAATTACATAGCTGAAAAGAGACTTGCGTCCATCAAGTCCAGCCTTCCTCACATTTGTTTTCTGCTGTTGATCCAAAAGAAGGCAAAAAACCCAGGTTGAAGCACTTCCAATTTTGCAACAAGCTAGGAAAAAAATTCCTTCTTGACCCCAGAATGGCAGTCAGATCTATCCTTGGATCAAGCAGTTATTACCCTACATTGAAAGTCTCTGATAAAGCCACTTCTTCAGGCAGAGAATTCCACATCCATATTGTTTTTACAGTAAAAAAAAAATTTCCTTTGAAACTTACCAGTGATTTATAAAGAGGCAAAATGATATTCTCGTCCCGAGAATGAATGCCTTTTTTCATGCATGACAATTCCTTACTGGCCTTGGCCACTGCGGATTGACATTGCACATTGTTGCATAGTTTGTTGTCTATAACAATTCCCAAGTCCTTTTCGTGTGTTGTTATCCCTAATTCGCTTCCATTAAGGGTATACGTTGCTTGTGTATTCTTTACGCCGAAGTGCATAACTTTGCATTTTTCAACATTAAATTTCATCTGCAATCTAGTCCCCCAGTGTATCTAAATCCCTCTGCAGCAAAGTAATATCTTGCTCACATTGTATTATTTTACAGAGTTTTGTGTCATCTGCAAACACTGAAACATGACTTTCTATGCTGTCTTCGAGATCATTTATAAACATGGTAAATAGAAGGGGTCCCAGAACAGACCCTTGAGGGACGCCACTTGCCACCTCTGTCCAGCTTGAAAATTTACCATTAATGACAACTCTTTGTACTCTGTTTTTAAGCCAATGTTCTACCCAAGAATAAGCATTTATATCTAGACCGATTTCCTTGAGTTTGAACACTAATCTATTGCGTGGAACTGTATCAAATGCTTTGGCAAAATCCAAATAGATCACATCCACTTCAACACCCTGATCTATACTTCTACTTACTTCTTCGTAGAACGCAATCAAGTTAGTTTGACATGACCTGTGCTTCATAAAACCGTGCTGATTTTTGCTGATAACCATGTTCTTCTCAAGGAATTCTTGAATATTATCCCTTAATAACCTTTCAAATATTTTACCAGCCACAGAAGTTAAGCTCACAGGTATATAATTTCCAGGCAAGGATTTTGAACCCTTTTTGAATATAGGAACCACATCTGCCTTCCTCCAATCCTCCGGAAAACACTGCCTGAAAGAAAAGAATCTTGAAAGATTAAAAACAGAGGTTCACTTATTACTACACTTAGTTCCTTAAGTACTCGTGGATGAATACCATCAGGCCCTGGAGCTTTGTTACCCTGAAGCTCTAACTCGTACGCACCACCATCTCGTTTTTCTGTCCTTATCTCCTGGAGCTTCATTTGCCAGGAACCCACATCAACTTCAGAATGAGGGTTCCATAATAGAATTTCTTGAGAATCAAGATAGACGGCATAACCTCAGCCTTTTTGTCAAGTTTTGTCTACCTTGAAAATCTTCAAAGAACAAAGTGGTGGTTACTTTGTCTTCCAATATCTTGTGATTGTGTTGGAATTTCAGTGAAGAACCAGCACAATCAATATGAGTATTTGAAATAAATGCTAAAAACAAATGAAAGAGTTGATTTAAAAACAAGCTGCAGCCTTTATAGGACTCCTTACTCCTAGGTGGCAGCAGTACACTAAATGCATCACTTTTGTCCGTGGAAAATGTATATAAAGCCCGTAACCCCACTTTCTTAGAGAATGAGAGTTTAGTGACTCTTCTAACCCTCGCGGGCATCTTCTGCACTTATAGGAATACTCCAAACCTCTTAATCAGTATGGTCCCCTGTAGTGGTTATGCTGTCAGAAGTGCCCCAGTGCTGAGAATTTACCTGTGTCCCGCTAGACAAGATACTTATTGATATATGTCCTCCGACCTCAAGTCCTCAAAGATTGTAAGGTTGTTTTGAGCAGGGCCCTTTTTACCTCTAAATATCTCCATTCTATAATTTTAAAACACTGTTGAATATGTGCTATACAATTAATAGTAATAATAGTGAAGTAGTCTTGGTGCAGTGGTGCTGTAGTTTTAACCCTGCAATGAAAAGCGTTGCAAATTTGAACTTCCTCAATTGATTGAAATTCAGTCCTGAAATAAAATGCTGCTCAAGTCTTTGGAGGCACTGCAAACAAGGTGATATGTTTAATTGAACTTTAATTTTCAGGTGTGTGGTCAGTGCTCACAGTGATAGCATGCAACCTGTAGTCCCATAAAAATATTATTTTTATAGGTCCCCTTTAACTCTCCAACTGGAGGATTTGTAAAAGGGATTCCCAGGAACCATCTAATCTGTCCCTTTAAAGGGACACTATAGCCACCTGAACAACTTTAGCTTAATTAAGCAGTTTTGGTGTATAGAACATGCCCCTGCAGCCTCACTGCTCAATCCTCTGCCATTTAGAAGTTAAATCCCTTTGTTTATGAACCCTATTCACACCTCCCTGCATGTGACTTGCACAGCCTTCCATAAACACTTCCTGTAAAGAGAGCCCTATTTAGGCTTTCTTAATTGCAAGTTCTGTTTAATTTAGATTTTCTTATCCCCTGCTATGTTAATAGCTTGCTGTACCCATGCAAGAGCCTCCTGTATATGATTAAAGTTCAATTTAAAGATTGATATACAATTATATAAGGTAAATTTCATCTGTTTGAAAGTAAAACCAGTTTTTTTTTTTCATGCAGGCTCTGTCAATCATAGCCAGGGGAGGTGTGGCTAGGGCTGCATAAACAGAAACAAAGTGATTTAACACATAAATGACAGTGAATTGAGCAGTGAAATTGCAGGGGAATGATGTATACACTAAAACTGCTTTATTTAGCTAAAGTAATTTAGGTGACTATAGTGTTCCTTTAACATTTGTTTTGCCAGAAGTTTTCCATAATTTGTTACATGACGATATCAAATATTAAAATTAAGCCAAGACTTTGAGTAAAGGGATCATTTTCTTAAAATATTGCAATATTTTATTGATGGCATGGAATTAGGACGGGTGGAAGAGCCTTCAGGAGGTCGTTGATAATCAAGCAACTTGCGTCACTGACGGCGCTCATAATAGAGAGCACTGCCTCCGCCCAGAAACTGGGTGGGCACGTCCACTGGATCAAGCATTCCATTCTGACAGACAGCTTCCTGGCCGGCCCTCGCCAGAAAGAACATTGCAGCACAGTGTGTGTGTGTCTAATGATGAGCTTGCGCTGTGCTGGCCGAGGACAGTTCCCTGTTGTACCTGGATGCTGGACACTAGGAAACTAGACCCGGACAGTGGAAAATCACCCTAAAGCAGGGCCTGTACCACAATAGCTGGACAGTTGGGAGGCCTTCTGATGGACCTCCAAGCGGAAATGCTGACTATATATAGCAGAAGGAGAACACTGACATTACATTGCACAAAAAACAGGTAACAATCTGGGGCAAACCTCTAAATAAGGAGAAATTACCATGGAAACCAAAAGAATGTCTAAAAAGGGACACTACAGTCACCCAGAGGGAGGGAAGTCACCAGCGCAGAGGGAAGCCGGCACTGGATTAAGGTAAGTGGCTGAAGGGGTTTTAACCCCTTCAGCCCAGTGGGAGGGGGACCCTGAGAGTGGGCGGGACCTATGGGTTATATAGTGTCAGGAAAATAAGTTTGTTTTCCTGACACTATAGTGATCCTTTAATATATAATACTTTGCCCCAAAACAGCACTGGATTTGCTCTAATAAAGTCCCCCCTTTCCAAAAGCAAATATAAACGTAACATAAATAAATCCTACTGAAATAAGTCCCAGATATCTTTGCATGACATTTCATTTTGACCCCAAGTTTAGATCAATACGTAACAAAGAATGAAGATCTAGGGGAAAGCTCGCTGGTATACATAACTCTCTGTGTGCAAAGCATAGTAACACGCACCATTCCTTATAAATAATACAAGTTGTGTTCAGTTTTAGTCCCCACATTAAATCGTTCTTCTTTTTTTTGTTGTTGACTGTTTAGTAGATACCCCAAAGAAAGCATGCGTGTATTTTTTTTCTTTGTCATTGACAGACTGCTGTGCAGCCGCTGCAGAGCTCTAGCATTCTTCTCAAAGAACTACCTATCTGTAACAATATACCTACATTATTCCATTCACCTTAGAAAGCTGTACATTCTGAAAACAGGAAGGACAGGTCTTGAAACGCCAAAAAGACAAATAAATCAATTTGTTCTTTTTATGGTATTGCCAGGGCCGGACTTGGAATACAAAGCTGTTCTGGAAAAATTATTAATAAGGCCGAAACATCATATGCATTAAAGTTGTGTTGGTGCCGGGACAGACACTGACAGATTTATACAAAATACCCAACAGATGGAAAATTTTACCAAATAAAGTGAGAGGTGACTATGCGTTGACCTGTATTCTCAGGACTGTTTATACCTAAATATTTTCAAGAAGAGAAGCTGTTTTTACCCCTCCAGGTGAGCAAAGAAATACCCGTTAGAAGAATTACAACTAAAGTGGAGATTCTCATTCAGCTTTAGTTATGTCAAGTTTGTAAAACTATTCAGCCAATGAGAACTTCTGATTTAGTCACATCATGAAGACTGGAGCAGCGCGAGTGCCTGCGGGGCCCAGAGAGAGGGCTTGGTTATAATCTTGCCGTTACTTTTTACCAACCAGTCACCAGCTTTTACTCAAAAGTGCCTGTCGCTACTGTTACCAAGTAACAACTGTTTACCGACGGCAAAAATTTCCCAGTGGCAAAAAAGGGATTTACCAGCTGTGGCGGACCACCAGAGTATCGCCGCCGCAGATTCCCTTTCCCAGTGTGAAGAAGCTCTGTCCAACCGCTGAAGTGATTATAACTGGTATAGCCTCCCCCCCATACATTAGTTGAGACTTAATGTTGGGAGTTGTTCTGGCTTATTTGGCCAAAGCATACAGTATTTATACACAGACCCTCAGTATGGGGCCTCCATATAGAATAACATAAATTCCTCCCAGGCATCTCTGTGTTTGGGAGATAATTGAGTCAAAAGCCTTGTGATTTATTTATCTCCCAATTACAGGGATACATACAGATTTTACACAAAACACTCCAAAGCCCGATTACATCCACACAGGAACCCCACATATCCTATATCCCTGGATAGACTGGATCCGAGCACCCAAGTTGTCCAAATTGCGTTCAGATCCGTTTGGTGTAGTGGAATAGCCACCGGTCAATGTTCGGGAGCTCCTGTGCGAAACGACCAAATGTCTCCCCTGCGTCTTAGGTAGAGGATGTTCCTCGTAGGTCACCAAATCTTTTTCCCGCTCTCCTGGCTTGCCTGTAAGTGAAGCAGGCAGCGGTACAAGTTCGCCGGGATTCGTGAGTTGTAAAGTCCGAATCTAGCTCCATGCGCTCAACGACAAAGTACCACTGCAAGTGTTCGGCAGGCAAGATGGAGAGCACCTGAGTTAACGACCTTCTTTGAAGTTAATGAGCCAGGGGGTGTCTGGAGCTCGGGAGTATAAAAGGAGAACATGAATATCCGTTCGGGAAACGAACAGGGGGTATGGATACGAATGAACAAGGGAACTAATACAAGTAATGGGGTATTAGGTCACACCAGCTGCCAATAATTAAAGGACCACTACAGGCACTATTACCCCTTCTTGGGACTGAAAATGTTATGTTGCTAGGAGGTCCCAGGTGCCAGTTTATCTAAAGTGGTAAAGCCATTAGCAAATGGTTTAACTCCAAAGTCTTCAAGCCGGCACTCTCACGCCCGTTTGCATTGTAGGGCGAATATGGACGTTCAGGGAGTGTGTAGCAGGGCTCAAAAGCGGCTCTCTAATTAGGCAGTTTAGGTGGCCACCTAAGGCCTTGCACTGGCTGGGGCCTCGCGGCCGTCTAAACTGCCTGAGGGCAGACTGTGTTGGGTCCTCGGTCAGTGACTGAGGACCCGACACCAGGAGGGGGACCGGCAGCTTGCCCAATATGCCGCCGGATGCGAGGCCCCTCCTGTCTGCCCAGCCACCAGTGAGCAGAGCTGCAGACAATGTGTCTCGCGGAAACTGGCCAATCAGAGCGCTGCCGCGGGTTACCACGGCAACGCTTTGACAGGTCTTGCGAGATACATAGTCTGACCGGAAGTAATGGCCACCGGACCACCAGGGAGCCCACCGGACCACAAGGGTTAAATTAAGGTATGTGGTACCCCCTCCCTCTAACATTACACCAACACCTCCCCTCCCTCAGCATCACCCCCTCACTCAGCATCACCCTCCCTCACCATAACCCCCCTTAGCATCACCCCCACCATCAATCCCCCTCCCTCACCTTCACCACCCCTCACCATCAACATCAACCCCCCTCCCTCACCATCACCATCAACCCCCCCTCCCTCAGCATCACCCCCCTCACCATCACCCCCCACCATCAACCCCCCCTCCCTCAGCATCAGCCCCCTTCCTCACCATCAACCTCCCTCCCTCATCATCACCACCGACCCCCCCTCCACTCCATCACCCCTCCCCCCCACCCATCACCTTCCTTTCTCACCATCACCTCCCCTCTCCCTGTCACCATCACCCCAATCCCTGTCAAGATCACCCCCTCTACTCTCACCATCACCCCCTCTCAGCATCACCCCCTCCCTCTCAGCCCCCTCTTGCCATCACCCCTCTCTCCCCATGACCTCCCTCTCATCATCCTACTCTCCCTCCCTCTCACCATCACCCCCTCACACACACAGCTTCCCCAGACACACTGTCACCTCCCCACACATTGTCACCCCCCACACTGTCAGCCTCTTCATGCATCCACACTCAATTAACCACTCCTAATCCTGTTAATCTCACCCCTCCAAACTCACCTGCCTTCAATCTGCTACACTCACCCTGTCACATTAACCCACCTTAATCCTGTCACACTCGTCCCTCCTACCATGCCACAATTGTCCTGACACACTTACCTTCACTCGCCCTGCCACACTCCCTCATCACCTGTCCCTCGTTCCCTTTCACACCCCCCTGTCCATTTACCCCCTTCGCCCTGTCACGCTCTCCCTGTCACTGGTACCCCTTTACTTACCTTGTCACAGTCACCAGCTGAAGACATTCATCATACACACACAGTAAAGAAACATAGTTTTGCCATAAACAAAATGCACAAAGGCTACTGGCTAATTTTTTCAAAGAATCTCATCCAGCAAACCATTTTAGAATAGGTGTTTCAGATCATGGCCCTCATCTCATAGAGACTATCCGCGAGCAAAATGGATACATTTAAATAAGATATGTCACTAAACTCCACAATCTGTATCATTCATTATGTCCCTTTGTTTTCCAGTGTTAACTTAACTATATACAGGGAGTGCAGAATTATTAGGCAAGTTGTATTTTTGAGGATTAATTTTATTATTGAACAACAACCATGTTCTCAATGAACCCAAAAACTCATTAATATCAAAGCTGAATATTTTTGGAAGTAGTTTTTAGTTTGTTTTTAGTTTTAGCTATGTTAGGAGGATATCTGTGTGTGCAGGTGACTATTACTGTGCATAATTATTAGGCAACTTAACAAAAAACAAATATATACCCATTTCAATAATTTATTATTACCAGTGAAACCAATATAACATCTCAACATTCACAAATATACATTTCTGACATTCAAAAACAAAACAAAAACAAATCAGTGACCAATATAGCCACCTTTCTTTGCAAGGACACTCAAAAGCCTGCCATCCATGGATTCTGTCAGTGTTTTGATCTGTTCACCATCAACATTGCGTGCAGCAGCAACCACAGCCTCCCAGACACTGTTCAGAGAGGTGTACTGTTTTCCCTCCTTGTAAATCTCACATTTGATGATGGACCACAGGTTCTCAATGGGGTTCAGATCAGGTGAACAAGGAGGCCATGTCATTAGATTTTCTTCTTCTATACCCTTTCTTGCCAGCCACGCTGTGGAGTACTTGGACGCGTGTGATGGAGCATTGTCCTGCATGAAAATCATGTTTTCTTGAAGGATGCAGACTTCTTCCTGTACCACTGCTTGAAGAAGGTGTCTTCCAGGAACTGGCAGTAGGACTGGGAGTTGAGCTTGACTCCATCCTCGACCCGAAAAGGCCCCACAAGCTCATCTTTGATGATACCAGCCCAAACCAGTACTCCACCTCCACCTTGCTGGCGTCTGAGTCGGACTGGAGCTCTCTGCCCTTTACCAATCCAGCCACGGGCCCATCCATCTGGCCCATCAAGACTCACTCATTTCATCAGTCCATAAAACCTTAGAAAAATCAGTCTTGAGATATTTCTTGGCCCAGTCTTGACGTTTCAGCTTGTGTGTCTTGTTCAGTGGTGGTCGTCTTTCAGCCTTTCTTACCTTGGCCATGTCTCTGAGTATTGCACACCTTGTGCTTTTGGGCACTCAGTGATGTTGCAGCTCTGAAATATGGCCAAACTGGTGGCAAGTGGCATCGTGGCAGCTGCACGCTTGACTTTTCTCAGTTCATGGGCAGTTATTTTGCGCCTTGGTTTTTCCACACGCTTCTTGCGACCCTGTTGACTATTTTGAATGAAACGCTTGATTGTTCGATGATCACGCTTCAGAAGCTTTGCAATTTTAAGAGTGCTGCATCCCTCTGCAAGATATCTCACTATTTTTGACTTTTCTGAGCCTGTCAAGTCC
This sequence comes from Pelobates cultripes, assembly GCA_933207985.1. Taxonomy (NCBI): domain Eukaryota; kingdom Metazoa; phylum Chordata; class Amphibia; order Anura; family Pelobatidae; genus Pelobates; species Pelobates cultripes. The sequence continues at coordinate 12,680,971 of OW240923.1, read as the reverse complement.
TTCTTTTGACCCATTTTGCCAAAGGAAAGGAAGTTGCCTAATAATTATGCACACCTGATATAGGGTGTTGATGTCATTAGACCACACCCCTTCTCATTACAGAGATGCACATCACCTAATATGCTTAATTGGTAGTAGGCTTTCGAGCCTATACAGCTTGGAGTAAGACAACATGCATAAAGAGGATGATGTGGTCAAAATACTCATTTGCCTAATAATTCTGCACTCCCTGTATAATTGCATTGTATTGTCTACCTACAAACAATAAAAATGTTGTTCTGGTAAAATATTTTACAACTTTTTATCTATATAATGCAATAAGAATTGAGGATCACTTTTATCCCATTTTTTTAAATTATCCCAATTGGGTGCACAACATGATGAAAACAGCTGGGTCCTCCATCTTTTAATTAAATACCCCTTGACTGCTGAGCCAGTGATAAGATATCCAATGTTCACAACCCCCTTTTGTTAACCACACAGTCTCTTTTATGGTTAAGGACATTGGCCACAACTTTATTGAGTGCCATAGACCATACAATTAACCAATAACTTTATTACAAAATGTCATCCTGCCTCAGGCCTTTCCAATTTGTCCAGGAGTTATCTTTCCTATATACGCAGCATTACAAATGTTGGAAATGAACCCTGGATGTTCTTATGTGTTGTATGATCACACTGATCTTTCACTCTCCCTGTTTCCTTCTTCTTTCTCAGTTCTGGGGACAATGAAGCACCAGGGAATTATGGGTTTTTGGATCAAATAGCAGTTCTTCAATGGGTACAAGGAAACATTGAGGATTTTGGAGGGAACCCACAGTCTGTCACCATATTTGGGCAATCATCCGCCGGTGGTATTAGTGTTTCTGCTCTGGTGAGTGTTCTCTGATTACTGGTATCCAGCCGCACACCCACAGGTAAAACAATGATCTTGTAATGGTATGTGATCATTCTTCTCTCCCTGTCTGTATGCTATTTGGTGACTTATGGTGTGAGGAGGTCCCCGGGTGCCAGCTTACCTCATTGGGTTAAACCACTTGGGGTATGCTCTAATCCTATCAGTATTTATCCATTCACAAAACCGCTAGTTAAAAATAAGCACGTTTCTCAAGCCGTTTTGTGAATTATAAGCTACAAATGGGTTGACAGTGTCAGCTGATGCTCTCAACCTATCCAAAGTTCCCAGTCTGAGGCTTCCTATTTTCAAGCCTTGGACAGCGGTGGATATTTGTGGGCAAAGCGTTTGGGGTTCCAGATTCAAGAGTTGGAGGTTCTACGCTTCATTAACATATAATCCGGTGTATTACTACTGGCTATATGTGGGAATTGATATGTGCCTTCCACTTGCAAAATAAAACTCTAACTTCATGCCATAGGATTTATCCAGTAGCAGCAGGGCCAAAACAAGAGATCTGTTATAACTCTGCTGTTGGATCAATATATTTCTTTTTTTCTTATGTATACAGCAGATCAGGCAAATCTCCCTTTGTTCTATCAGGAATATAACTTAAACCCTTAAGGACACATGACATGTGTGACATGTCATGATTCCCTTTTATTCCAGAAGTTTGGTCCTTAAGGGGTTAAAGAGCATGAAATCCTCCAGAGAAATGTCTCTGATTGTATCAAAGTGAACAAAAAAAATGACAATTCAGTAGGAAGAGGTATCCTTGATTGATTACCACGTAGGTATGGTTTTTGTTTTTCAGCTTATTGGCAATATTTCCGGCTGTGGTCCTGTATCAGTAGTGGCTTGCTTGAGAAGGAAAAGTGAAGAAGACATTCTTATGATATCCGCAGTATGACAAAGGATAATCGTGTTCTCCACAAAGAATGCTTGTCAAGAATTTATCATGGTTGAGCCAGTTGGACATCCCTTAATGGGGATATGTCATTTTACTTTTATGTACACTCTCCTTTCTCCAACACAATGAATGCTGTGCAAAATTTACTGCAGTGTCTCTGGGGGCAGATTTGTCCACATTCCATAACACACAGTCATTCCTTCCATTCACACACAAAACATTGGAACCCAAGGTAATTTGTGTCTTGACAGTCAGACGTGGATGTAATTTCAAAAAACCTAAACTTGTTTTATAAAAAATACTAGACGTATTACTAAAAATAGGTATTTAGAAAAATTTGACATTAGCTTAAGGTTTTTTAAAAGCTAATCCAGACACGGACACCTTGCTCATTATATCTAGAGGGGTATTAGCCACATATCTCTGAAGCCCAGTGAATTGTGGAACAAGTATCTGCGTTGGGGTCATTAGCCCAATTGAAGGTGAACCCATTCAGCCACAGGTGTCTTACAGACCAAAAATATTCAGTTATTTTATTACTTTTTTTAAATTAATTTTATTGCCCTGTAACTACAATCCTGACTAGTATCCAACTCCCTGCTCATGAAAAACATCCCTGTGACATGACTTGATCACCACCTTGGTTAGTGATTCTGTTTTAAGGGAGATGAGAAGTTTGGACTTTTCAGACCAAATAAGGTTTGCTCTGTCTCCAGAATGCTTTTATTTTTTTGCAAACTCCAATGGGATTTGATATGGGATTGTGTTTTGGATAATGACACTCAGATTTGAGGTTTCTAGACCTGGTTGTGCAGTGACACTCCTGTTGGTTTCTGAGGGTAGATAAGAGAACTATCTCTATCTTGTGTCTTCTTCTTAATACCGCAGGACCACCCATTATTCACAACAGGGGAGGGAGGGGGGTATGAATGGGAAGGAATGTGGCTGTATGCAGATGAAGTTGGATATGGGTATATGAAAATGAGCTGGGAGAGGGATGTAAAATGTGGTATATGAACACTGGATTAAGTGGGGCTTGACTGGCTACAATTTGATACAAATGCCATAATAATTTCTGTCTGTACAGGGAATAATGGCTGTACCTGCATGTGTTGATGGTGTATTTCTTCCTAAATTTGTCAATTTGTCAATTATTTAATATTCTTGGATGAACTTTTTAAATGGTTTAAAAATTTGGAAAAATATCTTCAAACTTTTTTTTATATATATATATTGGGGGAAAAAAGCATATTTTATATACAATATTAAATCAAAAGCTTATCCGAAAAAAAAAAATGAATCTAGGCCATAATTCAGTTAAAATACCACAAATAATCCAAGGCAGCCTATGTAATAAATGTCTGAAGTTCATTGAGTAAATCCAAACAAACTATTATAAAATAAAGATTTATTCAGGAAAAAAAGGGACAGAAATCATGGATGAAGGACTTGGACAGGTAAAGTATCTCTGAGGTTCAAACAAACCAGATGGATCAAACCTTGAGGCAAATAAAGGGCAGGTTTTGTAAAATACAGTGTAGGTCTAGAAATGGGACAGAAATAGAAATCTGTTAAAAAATGATTTGTTTGTCACGGATGGACTGTATAATATTATAAATATTAGACCAGTAATAGTATATTTGTCTGAAATTTGGTTTATTTTTCTTAAATTGATTTTGGTTTAGTACATGTGGAATTTTGGTTTGTATTAATTTTATCCACACAATAATTCCGGGGGGAAAATTATTCAGACAAAATGGAATATAAATTGGCCAATTAGTGAATTGCAAAATATATACATAATAGAAATATTATTTCAAAATAACTAAACTATTATAATATGTAATAATGGCCTTTTTATTGTACGAACATAATATATAAATTACAAACTTTAGAGCGGTATCTTCCCTTCCTCAGGCCTGAAGCAAATAAAGGAGGTGCTTTACTAAAATGAGCTTTAATATACATAAATCATTTATGTATTTATTGTACTGCTTCTCCTTGTTTCTGCCCTAATGGTAACTTACCAACTGACTTGATCTATTAACCAAATGGTGCAAAAATTCATTTGTTTTTTATTATTGAATCTGTAAATAAAATTAACATTTAGTTCCTGTCCCCTAACCATCTCTCATCTATCTATCTATATGTATGGGAAGCAAAATCTAAATAGGTTATGGTGGGGAAAAATTGTGATTGAAAACCCCTTCCACCTGAAGTATGTGGATAGTTAATACAATGCTAAACAAAAATCTGCACACCAGTCAAGCCATAAGACTTGCTTTTCCCACAGAAATCCCAAATCAGCAGTGATGTTACAACCGCAAAGGATTCTGGGTGGGCATATGCAAATTAGTTTAACAAAGAATCACATTTTTGCCTCATTCCATTTTAAACATGGATTCCTTTTAATTTGTGTTTGCAATATACAACTGCTTGGAACACAATTTAGGATAAGATGCAAAACCAGTGAACCACTCATGGACAGCTGTTTCGTTGTTAATGCAACTCTTCAGCATGAGGTTGGTTACTGGTTTGCTAATTGAGGCTTGGTAGTGCTTGGGAAGCAAAATCTAAATAGGTTATGGTGGGGAAAAATTGTGATTTCTGTGGGAAAAGCAAGTCTTATGGCTTGACTGGTGTGCAGATTTTTGTTTAGCATTGTATTAACTATCTATATGTATGTATGTATGTACTTATTTATTTTGTGCCACAGACAGAACTCAACAAACGGTGTGTCCAACGGCCAATTAGTTTGTTTCAAGATTTGGCCATATCGTGATTCAGAGATCAGATTTTCAGACAAATTGATGGCCAAATTCAAACAAACTGCTATTTCTTTGAAAATGAATGTGCAGGCGTAATACATATTAGAATTGTCAGGGTTAATAGAAGACATGGGGTAAATCAAACAAAAATAAACTACAATTAGAGATCCGCATTCTGGCCATACAACACAAGAGATAAACAGAATGTTGTTTTATACCTTCCAAGGCAACTAGAGCCTGATCATTAATTGTTATTGTACTATTACCAGGGGATGAACATCAGTGGTTTAGTCGAAGGAATGGATAAAGACGCAGTTCAGTCATTCCTGAAATCCTTTCCCATCCTGGTAAGTTAAATTTTCTGTATTGATACACTTTCCAATATGTTTATCTAGGAGTGGTAACATTGCACGAGACCTCTCCTCCTTACCATTGCTGTTTTCTGTCTGAAATAAAGGGACACACAAGAGACACTCCAGGCACCCAGACCACTTCTGCCCATTTGAGTGGTCTGGGTGCCAACTCCCACTACCCTTAACCCTGCAAGTGTAATTATTGCAGTTTTTATAAACTGCAATAATTACCTTGCAGAGTTAACTTCTCCACTAGCGGGCACTCCCGGGTTTATAGCACAGATTTTCAGTGCTATAGCGTCGCTGGATGTCCTCTCGCTATGTGAGGACCTCCAGCGTCTCTAAAATCCCCATAGGAAAGCATTGAAAGAAGGGGTTTTAACCCATTCAGCAACCTGGGATGGGGGGTGGGAGGGAGAGGGGACCTGCAGTGCCAGGAAAACGGTTTGTTTTCCTGGCACTGGAGAGTCCCTTTAACAAGGAACACGAGAAAATATTATTGTTAAAGAGACACTCCACTACCCAAATACAATAAAAATCGCTGTTTAGTAGATAAACCACAAATGTAAACATGCATGTATTTAGCAATGCATTTTTAATTGGGGTTATAGCTAAAAGCAACTTGCAGAAGCCGCAGTTCTCTTGTCTGCAGCCTTTGCAAGTCCTCCCATTTTAACCCCACCCATACTTTCTGTGGCTGTACAATCACAGACTTCCCAATGCAGCTCAATGAGAAGTCTTTGCAAGGCAGGTGATCTGGACAATAGCTGTGTTACAGTTGCCTCCAGGCAAGCTGAGAGTTGGACCGTAGAAAGAATGCTCCTAGCACTCACCAAAGGACCATCCGCACGATGGAAATTGGCTTCACACTCCACTTGTGTGTGGTCCGCCTGTTTGGTAATTTGTTTGGTAAGCCTAAATTACCAAACCATATAGGAAAAGGACACGAATAAAGTATTTTCAGTCTGGGGACACAGTTTTAAAGGGGCACTGTCCCTAAAAGTCTCAATATGCCCATATAATGTTTTTAAAAGGCCATATACCCCAGGGCCATAGTCATAAGGCTGGCAATCAGGCTCCTCCAAAAGTCAGGGGCAAAGGGCAGTTTGTCACATAAAAAGCCAGTGACAAAGGGCAGTTTGTCACAAGCTGCCTCTTGATTTTGCTCCACTTAGTTAACCAAACCAGGAAGAAACAGAAATGGTTTTCTGAAGGCCAGGGGGCTATAACCAGGTTTATTTATAAAAGTGTCCAATTTTGTAGAAGAGGACACACTCAGCACACATAAAGCATTTCAGCAAGTTAAAGATCTGGAGTGTCCATTTAAATCAATGACATACATTTCAGCAATGGTCAATATAAAGAAGACTAGTGATGTCCCGAACGGTTCGCCGAACGGTTAGCTGAACGGTTCACCAAACGGTTTGCGAACGGTTCGCCATGAACGGTTCGCCACGGACTCATCATTGAGTAAACATTGACCTTGTACCTCACAGTCAGCAGACACATTCCAGCCAATAAGCAGCAGATCCTCCCTCCCAGACCCTCCCACCTCCTGGACAGCTCACTAAGAATGCAGCTTCACAATGAATGTAAAATGGATGCTGTCCAGGAGGTGGGAGGGTCTGGGAGGGAGGGTCTGCTGCTGATTGACTGGAATGTGTCTGCTGACTCTGAGGTACAGGGTCAAAGTTTACTCAATGACGAGTCACCGGCGAACCGTTCGGGACATCACTAAAGAAGACCCATTACGTGTGTCATTTTAATCTTAAATTTCCCAGGGATTGACTGAAAAATCCATCCCTTTGGTAATGGAGGAATATTTTGGGGACACAAATGATCCTCTCAAAATCCGAGATACGTTTCTGGATTTGTGCGGTGATATACTGTTTGCTATGCCTGCTCTCAAGACTGCAAAATATCACAAAGGTAGGTAACAACAAGTTGTTTTTTTTCAGGGAACATGATGAAATTTTAATAATCATATGATAAAAATGATATTATCTTTACACATTTCTACATGCATCTTACACTCTCATTGTGGTTGTGTTATTTTGCTTTGTTTGTGTTTGTTTTTTTTGTTTTTTCCCCCCTCTTATTATGCCTTTTTTCTTTTTTTTTTTTTTAAATCAACTGCTAGATTCTGGGGTTCCAGTCTATTACTATGAATTTCAGCATCGGCCAGCGATCTACAAGGATAAAAAACCTGCGTTTGTTAAAGCAGATCATGGAGATAAAGTATCGTACATAATGGGAGGCACATTCATAAACCGGGATGTCCTGTTCAGAGGTAAGCAATGTATCTTTTCAAAATGATGCTAAAAAACCTGTTTTGAAGTTGAATGGGCAATTTTTTTTTTATTTTTTTTACAGTCAATGCAACAGAGGAAGAAAAGAACCTCAGCAAAACCATGATGAAATATTGGGCAAACTTTGCTCGAAATGGGTGAGATATGATTGCATCCTTCAAATCACTTTTTTGTAATGTATGTTCCAAAGTAATGCAACCTCAGAGAGTAGTAGAATTATACTAATAAGGAAAAGAGCATGGCAGTGAGATACTTGGGTCCTTAAGAGTTGGCTGACTTTTTTTTTTTTTTTAACATGAAACTCTGAAAGATAAGACAATTTCACAACAAACAGGATTAGGTCAGGGATACAGCTACATGAAGGTAAAATTTTTATTTATTTATAAAATATTTTACCAGGAAAGATACATTGAGATTTCTCTCGTTTTCAAGTATGTCTTGGATCAACAAAACATTGCATTGTTACATTAGGGTACAATAAAATACAAAAACAATATTAATACACAATATATATACAAAAATGAACATGGAACAGGTAGTAAATATATAATCAACCATGACAGGTGCATTCTGTTTTGAGGTATGTAGAGAGGGATCTCTTAAAGGACTTTAGGCTTGGGGGAGATTTTAAAGTGTGCAGGAGGTTGTTCCATAATTGCGGTGTTCTGTAGGAAAAGGATAATCTGGCTGCTTTCTTTTTGTATTGAGGTAGACTAAATAAAGTGCTGGTACTGGATCGTAGGTTATAGGAGGTGGGAACAGCTGAGGAGAGCCTTTTACTCAGGTAGGGTCAGAGTTTCCCAGAAAAGCTCTTAAACACAAAGCTGGAAAGATGAAGGATGCGTCTGGATTCCAGCGACAGCCAGTTTAGTTCTTTTAGCATGTCAAAATGGTGGGTCCTGTAATTACATTGTAGCACAAATCGGCAGAACGAGTTATACAATGTATTGAGTTTATTAATGTGGGATTGCGGTCCAGATGCATATACTACATCCCCATGATCAAAAATCAAGCACAAATGTCAGTGCAGTAAGTAAAGAAGCATATACTGTTAACTGGCCAACTTGTAATCAAAGGTGAATGGTAGTTAGGTCACAATACAGCGTGGGTAGGCAACTATCGGCAGTCCATACGTTGTTGACTACATTTCCCATAATGCTGGAAACTCATCAGGTGAGATGCAGTCCACAACAACTACAGCTTCCACTTTGTTTGCTGGTGACATTACATGCAACCAACCCATCATGTGCAACCATACAAGTAGTCTCCACAAGGTTGCATGTATTGGATGCTGTTTGTGATGTTGTTGTGTCGCTGTATGTCAACATGTTGTGTTAGAATTACTCTTTGTGATTGAAGAGGGCTGGTTGTGCTGTAGAGTGTGTGGATGGGGCTGTTGTATGTGTGTGGGATAGAGGCTATAGTAAGTGTCTGAGGGATACTGGGGCTGTAGTGTGTGTGTGTGTGTTTGTATGCATGTATAATTATGGCTCTACTGTGTGGGGGAGTAAAGAGGCTGCAGTGTGTGTGTGTAAGTAGGATAGTGGCTGCAGTGTGTGTGTGTGTCTGAGGGGATAGGGGGCATACTGAAAAAGGTCAGTAATGAGAGGGATAGATGCCGAGGTGGTTGTGGGAAGGCATAAGGGCTGTGGTTAGCATAGGGGCTCTAGTGGACGTAGCAAGGGATAGAAGCTGTAGTGGGTGCAAAAGGGCATAGGGGCTGTAGTGGGTAAGGTGGGTACAGGGAGGGATTGGGGCTGTGGTGGGTGCAGGGGGTTTAGGGCTGTATTGGGTGAGGTGGGTACAGGGAGGGATGGGGGTTGTGGTGGGTGCAGGGGGAGCATAGTGGTGGAGTTGTGTGCAGGAGGTTTAGGGCTGTAGAGGGTGAGGTGGGTACAGGGAGTGATGGGGGCTGTGGTGGGTACAGGGAGGGATGGGGGTTGTGGTGGGTGCAGGGGGAGCATAGTGGTGGAGGTGGGTGCAGGAGGTTTAGGGCTGTAGACGGTGAGGTGGGTACAGGGAGGGATAGGGGCTGTGGTGGGTGCAGGGGAGCATAGTGGGGGGGAGGGTGCAGGGGGTTTAGGGCTGTAGAGGGTGAGGTGGGTACATGGAGTGATGGGGGCTGTGGTGGGTACAGGGGGAGCATAGTGGTGGAGTTGAGTGCATGGGGAGCATAGTGGTGGAAGTGGGTGCAGGGGGAGCATAGTGGTGGAAGTGGGTGCAGGGGGAGCATAGTGGTGGAGGTGAGTGCAGGGGGTTTAGGGCTGTAGAGGGTGAGGTGGGTACAGGGAGGGATGGGGATGTAGAGGTTGCAGGAGGGCATAGAGGCTGAATTTGGTGCAGGGAGACATAGAGTCTGCAAAGGGTACAGGGAGGATGAAATGGGTGGATAGGGAATGTAGAAAATATTTCCGAGGAGCATACCTGGTGTCTCTGCCAGACTGCCCCTTATCGTTACAGCGCTCACAGGTAAGCAGCACTCTGCAGGGCAGTAGAGAACACAGGAAGTGATGTCACTTCCCCTCTCCCAAGCCCCGCCTCTTCACCTCACACACACAGTACCACATAGGAGAGCATGGAGGACATCAAGCAAGAATAGCAGGATGGCTGCCAGGTCTCACTCAGAAGGGGTGGGGGGTCACTTTTGGGCCCTCAAGTCATGACTGACCTGCCCAAATGGCTAGTCTGCGCTATTTTACTTGGTATTTTGCTTCCATGGACAAAAGAGATTGTGCCGCCACTTTATATTTATTGCCGCACACAGAATATGTTGGTGCTTTAGAAATAAGAGGCTGTAATTGGAGATAGTTACAAAGATGTGAGAATGGAGGCAAGTGGGGTAAGGACCATCATGTACAGTGAGGGGGAAAAGTATTTGATCCCCTACTGATTTTGAACGTTTGCCCACTGACAAAGAAATGATCAGTCTATAATTTTTTTTTTTTTTTTGAAAGAGGTTATGTTGCAAGACTTGGAAACTTATGGAGTGAACATGCTAGGCATATTTATCTTTAAAGGTTTGCTAAGAAATGAGAGAGCTTGGCATGTGGGTATGTATAGATGTCGCATAACAAAACAGAGATATCAATAGGGTACCTGGCTTATTCCACCTGGAGGTATCCTCAGTACTAAGCACCTCATGCTCACTCCTCTCCCGTGCTTGATTAGACAAAGGTCAACTGTTAAATATGTGGCATAGTCACCACTCTCCCACCCATGTAGTGCCCTCCTCAACATTGACATTAGATCTACATTTCTCCAGTGCTTTATTAGTTAAGAGGCAGCTCCTATTTATATCACAGGGCCTCCCCTGTCCCACTTATAGTATAGTTGTCAAAAGTGATGCTATACTAACAGATAGGAAAAAGAATTAAAAAAAATAAAAAATTTAAAAACTTGAGCTATATGAGTGTGTCTGGCCCGCATCCCCTTATAGGGCTATGTAGTGGGACATAACTAGGTAAGTGAGTGGGTGTAGGTGCATCTCTGAGTGTCCAGCAATTTTAACCTGTGTCGGCACGGGCGTATTAGCCGCGAGGCAAACAAGGCATTTGCCTTGGGCGGCATTTTTCAGGGGGCGGCAAAAAAGCCGCCCCCAAATGCCCAGGGCAAATGCCTTGTTAGCCTCGCGGCTAACAGACATGCCGAGATGCCGAGATGCCGAGCTGGCGCGCTGGGCTGGCGGCGCGCGAGGGAGCTCAGGGGAAGAGCTCCCTCGCCGCCCGCCCGCCCTGCAGCCACAGGACCCCAGGACCCCAGGGAGAGGAAGAACCCCCCCCAGCAAAAGTAAGGAGGCTGGGGGGGAGGGTTAAATAAAAAAATAAAAAAACACATGTTAGTGTGTGTGGATGTTAGTGTGTGTGTCTGTTAGTGTGTGTATGTTAGTGTTAGTGTGTGTGTCTGTTAGTGTGTGTGTGTGTGTGTATGTTAGTGTTAGTGTGTGTGTCTGTTAGTGTGTGTCTGTTAGTGTGTGTGTGTTTGCCTGTTTGTGTGTGTCTGTTAGTGTGTGTGTGTTTGCCTATGAGTGTGTGTGTGTGTGTGTTTGCCAGTGAGTGTGTGTGTGTGTGTCTGTTAGTGAGTGTGTGTCTGTTAGTGAGTGTGTGTGTGTCTGTTAGTGTGTGTCAGTGTGTCTGTTAGTGAGTGTGTGTTTGCCTGTTAGTGTGTGTGTGTTTGCCTGTGAGTGTGTGTGTTTGCCTGTGAGTGTGTGTGTCTGTTAGTGAGTGAGTGTGTGTGTGTCTGTTAGTGAGTGTGTGTTTCTGTTAGCTAGTGAATGCGTGTCTGTCAGTGAATGTGTGTGTGTGTGTGTGTATTTAGAAGGCGGAGCAGGGGGGAAGGGTTGGGTGGCGGTTGCGTGGGTGGGGGTAGCGCGGGGGGGGGTGCCTGAGTTTTGTCCTGCCTAGGGCAGCACAAAACCAGGATACACCACTGTGTGTCGGGTGTAGTAGTCCGGGAGGCAGTGAGCATGCCCTAATCAGGGGGAGCTTGTAATGATGGCATTCCCGCTGTGCACCACACCCGCTCAGCCCACACCGGTAATCGGCAAGCCTTCATTGCGCAGCGATAGTTCCTGGGGGCCAAGTGTCCCGTGTGCAGGTTCGTGCCGCTTAGGGTGGGGGTCTGTCATGTAGCTTGGGAGGATCGGGTGCCTGGCTGCGGTTCCACTCTTGGGTACGGTTCCCCCCCGGCTCCCGACCCGTGGGAGGTCTTGTGCTGGTCGAGGAGTTGGGCCCTGCAGGTGGACGGGATGTGGTGTAGGTGTGTTGCGGATGCCAGCAGCGCTGAGCCTCCGTGGTTTAGGTGTTCGTCGCGTCTTCCTCCTCCTCCTGCTGCTTGCTGCCGGAGTGGTGTCACGGCCATATATAGCAGGCTTAGAGTTGAGGCCTCTTCTGCGTTTCGGTGGGCTTCCTCTTCCGACCTGCCGCCATGTTTGGGCCTTCTGCACAGGGAGCTCTGATGGCTGCCGACTCACTTGTGCTGCTGGCTGGAGTTGTGGGAGACCACTAGGCTGTATCCAGGCATTTTGGTGCATTCTTCGTTCCAGCTTCTGCCAGAAAGCTTCAAAGAGTCTGTCCAGCCTGTTTTCTATGTCGCTTGAGGTAGGGCAACATGTGTCCTCCGCCATATTTGGTAAGTTGCTGTGGACCCCGCCAGTGTGTAGAGTTTCGCTCCACACTACTACTGGGTCTTGATTGCCCTCCTGGGGCAGACCGGGATTACCCCTACCGGTCCAAAGGGGGGGGGGGTAACGGGGCTCGTGATCTGTGGTGGTTCCGTCCTTGCATTTCCGAGCCGGGAGAGCGGCCGCCTCTCTCGCTCGGTGCGCTGTAGGCCCCATGTGTTCTGGAGGGTTATGTGAGCCTCCTATGAGCCACACACTGACTCCCGGAGTGTCAATAAGATCGGGGGATATAAATCTCTCCAAGGGTCGTTGAAGTACGGACCAGGGAGGTCACATTAAGCTATGTATAGCAGGCTCATGGAGGAGCTCAGTAGAGATGCGACCTTCCTCCATTATAGTCAGGCCCCGCCCCCCAGTCTATAATTTTAACCCCTTAAGGACTGAGCCAAATGTACCAGTTGTGAACAAAGCGTAAACAAAACCTGGAATTTGCGCTATATGTCTATTCAGGCGTAATTCACCTCTTTCATATTATGTGCACCCACACTTGTTATATATCATTTTATTCAAGGAAACAGGGCTTTCATTTAATATCAAATATTTAGGTATGAAACATAATTTAATATATATAAAAAAATGGGAGAAAATACGCATTTAAAAAAAATGTTTAGTTCTACGTGACATTCTAACTGTCATTGTCATAATACTGTTTACTTTTACTGCAATAAAATACACATATTTGTATTCAGCGAGGTCTAACATGTAAAACAGTACCCCCTATGTACAGGTTTTATGGTGTTTTGGGAAGTTACAGGGTCAGTTTTTCAGGTTTTTAACATTGAAATTCTCCAGATTGGTTACGTTGCCTTTGAGACCGTATGGTAGCCCAGGAATGAGAATTACCCCCATGATAGCATACCATTTGCAAAAGATCGCCCAAGGTATTGCAAATGGGGTATGTCCAGTCTTTTTTAGTAGCTACTTGGTCACAAACACTAGCCAAAGTTAGTTTTCATATTTGTTTGTGTGGAAAATGCAAAAAAACGAATTTGAACGCCAATTGTGGCCAGTGTTTGTGACTAAGTGGCTACTAAAAAAGACTGGACATACCCCATTTGCAATACCTTGGGTTGTCTACTTTTGCAAATGGTATGCCATTATGGGGGTAATTCTCATTCCTGGGCTACCATAGGGTCTCAAAGGCAACGTAACCAATCTGGCGAATTTCAATGTGAAAAAACTGAAACGCAAGCCTTATATTTGACTCTGTAACTTTTAGAACCACCATAAAACCTGTACATGAGGGGTACTGTTATACTCAGGAGACTTTGCTGAACACAAAAATTAGTGTTTCAAAACAGTAAAACGAATCACAACAATTATATAGTCCGTTTAAGTGCCATTTGTGTGTGGAAAAATGCAAAATATTTCACTTTCACTGACGATATCATCATTGTAATACATCTTACTGTTTTGAAACACTAACATTTGTGTTCAGTGAAGTCTTCTGAGTAAAACAGTACCCCCCATGTACAGGTTTTAGGGTGTCTTGGAAAGTTACAGGGTTAAATATAGTCCCTGGACTTTCGGGCCGGGTTGTCAGGCAGGTCCCGCAAATTGTAATTAATAAAATGACCTAATTATGTAAAATTATTACATAAATATATACGTAGAATTTTATTTGTATATATATATTTTTTTTATTTATTTTTTTATTTCAATTATGACATTACCATTAAAATTATAGACTGATCATTTATTTGTCAGTGGGCAAACATTCAAAATTAGCAGTGGATCAAATAGTTTTTTTCCCTCACTGTATGTTACCGTAGTTGAGATACAAGGTTACAAAGAGACAGAGCGGTGAGAAGGGGGTCCAATCCAGTCAAAAATTGTCAGGATAGAAGGAAAGCGAGAATAGGGAGCATGAGTGGCTGGTAGGAGATTTTCATTTTATTTCACTGTATAGAACTATCGTGCATATACTGAATCTGGATAACGGGCGTCTTGGGTGTGTTTAACCTACACATTTTAAGGTTCCAATAAACGTTAAAGGGACCCAGGCCACTTAATCACACTGAAGTGGTCTGGGTGCAATGTCCCTGTCCCCTTAAACCTGTAATATCAAACATCACAGTTTTAGAGAAACAACTCTGTTTACATTGCAGGGTTAAGACTGCTTCTAGCGGCTGTCTACCAGACATCCACTAAAGGTGCTTGTTGACTTCAGGACGTTTTGGAGCCAGCACCAAAAAGATTTTTAAACCTTTGATTGCCATGGAGACAGGACACTATAGTGTTGGGAAAACAGCTTTGTATTCCTAACACTTTTGTGTTCCTTTTTTAATAGCTTTTTTAAAAAATCATCTATGTCATTCCTGTCACAGAACAACTGTTGATCAATCAGTTTTTGTCTTCTTATCTATAGAGATCCCAATGGACCGAGTCTCGTAAAATGGCCAAGATATCAAGAAAATGAAGCCTACATGCAACTTGACTTGGAACAGAAACTCTTAGAAAAGTATAAAGCAGACAGGTTTGTTTTCTGGACCAAGACTCTTCCAGAGACTATTCTAAAAATGTCAGAGGAACAAAGTGAAGAACGTGAAGAACTGTAGATTTTGATACAATACAGCTGTCACCCTTCATGGGAAGTCACATAAATCATCAAGGTAGTCAAGGTTATTTGTGCAGATCTCGTGTATTCAGCTTTTTTTTTTTTTTTTTTATAAATAAAGTGGGACCACAAAAAAACCTTGTGCATTTTAGTTAATGAAAATTTCAGTCAGTTTTGATTTGACCTGATAATTATACAATATGTTAGATTAACTTCAAAGAGGGACAGTTGTTTCCAGTGACCTTTCCTTGTTTTTACCCCATACCATGGCACGGTTTACTGGGGTAAAAAACACAGTGGATGTAAGGAAAAACATAATTACTTACCTGAACTGCACCTCCCCATTGCAGTGACTTCAATGTCCCATAAAGCCTCTAACAATTGTGTGAGCTCGAGGATCTAAGAAATTAAATTGCAATATCACTGCAACAGTTAACTAATTTAAATCATTTTACATGGCAAAACATGTCAATGAAAACATACTAGAAAGGATTATAAATAAATATATAAAACTAGCCGCTATTAAAAGGGTTACTTCAAGCACCATAACCACATCACTGATTTGAAGTGTTCATGGTGCCTGGAGTCAGAGTTTAACCCCTCTGCTGCCTCCCCTTAGTCCGCCCTCCCTCACCGGCGAGGGTAAGTGACATCTGCGGTGGATAGACGTGAGCTTTTATTCTTGGGGGGAGGGGGAGAGCACCACCACAGCAAGGGTTACTCTAACCAAAACCATTATATTACGAAAACATTGACTTTTGGTTGGAGTCAATTTTATTTTAGTTAGCCATTATGTGCTAAAACTTGGGAAATTAATCATTAATAACTTGTATGAAACTGTATTTTTTGAGATTGCAGAAGAATACGATGCAAAATCTCCCGTAGATCAGAAACAAGACTACCTGCATCTCCATATACCTTTACCCAAACTTACAAAATATGGTGGACTTTATCTTCCCTCTAAAGACATGCCAATTACAAACTTTAGCTACAATACAGGCCCAACTTTATCATAGCTCACAAAGTAAAAATGCTCATCAGCAAGAGATTTTCCATATGTTTAGATACAGGCCACTCATTTAGGCCCTGTGGAGACAAGGGCACATGTAGGAGTGTGGGGATAGATGCAGGGGAGTGGTTGGGAAAGAATGTGTGGGTGGGATTATGTTCTGGGAAAGTTAGTGTGGGGGAGGTCTTACCTCAGTGCCACTTGGGATTCGGGCCAGCAAACAGCTTCCTGTCCTCCTGCTCCTGTTTGCCTGGGCCTGTAAATTTACACAGCTTGAGGGATGGAGGTTGAGGCCTACTGGCTTCCCTCAGAGCTGCTGCAGCGTGGATGGTGGCCCGCGACTCCTGATTCAGGTGCTATCCTCTCCTGGATCCTCTCCCCTGGGTGGCTGCTGGTGTGGGTGCTCCACCCCCGCAGCCTGTCTCCATCTGGGTCCTTCACTGTGGCCCCTGCTCCCCTCTCCCATGGTGGCTGCTGGTGTAGGTGCTCCCCCCAGCGGCCTGTCTCCTTATGGGTCCTTCCCTGAGGCCCCTGCTCCTGGGGGCCGTGATGGTGCCGGCCGGCATTCCCGCCCGCTGGCTCCGCTACCCCCCCTGATGCTGCTCCTCGAGCCCGGTTGAGGAAGTGGAGCCCGGGCCCGAGGCATCACCTGGGCCGCATGTCTGAGGCTCCTGACACGCGGCCTGCAACTGCTGCGGAGAATGCGCAGCCTACTGCGGCCGCATGGGACTCGCGTCCTCTCCCTCCTGCGCCTCCGGCGGTGGGGATCGAGCCGGAGGTTGTAGGAGGCGGGCGGCACATCCCGCGAAGTTTGTGGCTGGTCAGAGGTCTTCCCGACCGCCGCATAGCTGGCGCAGCGGCGGGGCTGTGAATAAGACCCCGGCGGTGAGTGGGGCCGCACGGGGCTCTAAGGTACTGCTGGGGGGTGGAGGGGGACCTCTCCTGGGCTGGGGGCCTCCTATGCTGGTGAGGATGGCTCCCGGGGGGGGGTCTCCCTCACACACACCCTTTTTTCAGTCTCTTTAATTCCCCCCCCTTTTTCTGTTTCTTCCCTCCCCTCCCCCTTCGGTTTCTCTCCTCCCCTCTCCTTTCCCTGGTCAGAGGAGCCCTCCTTTTGCCCTCCCCCCGGTGCCCCCCTCCTGGTTTCCTATTTCTGTTTCCCCCTGGTCTCTCCCCCTCTCTCGGTTCTTTCTTCCTCTCTCTGTTCCTCTTCTCTGTGTCCTCCCTCCTCCCTCTGTCATTTCACCCCCCCGCTCTTACCTGTTCCTGTCCCTTCTGTTCTTCTCTCTGTTGGTTACACACCTCGGCTGCCTCCTGGTGGAGCATGGGCTCACATCCTCTCCGTGCCCTTCTCACAGGTCCTGGCTGCAGTTCATTGCTATGCCCAGCAGGTGGCACCTGGAACACCTTGGAAACACACAGTGGTAGCTGAATTACGTGTCTTCTGCATTGACCTTCTACACTGATTATGCCGCGGGTGGTACGCCGGGCTTTGGCTGGTAAGTACGTTGTTCCTTCTTTTATTCTGTCGGGTCCTCTTAAACAAGCAAAAAAAAAAGGGAACAAAAATTTACCAAATTAAATAAATTTTAACAAATATAAGTAGATAATTACCCCCCAAAAAATAAAATATATATAATATATAATATATATATATGTATGTAAATAAAGTGAAAAATATGAAAGGAAATAATATTTAAAAAAAAAAAAAAAAGGGGTGCGTGGTCTCCACCACCCCTCTCCCCCCTCATTTTCAGTATGGATGTATCATGTGTTATAGACTTTCTACTTTTATATGTTTTACACTTTTCTGCAGCTTCCGACGCGGCTTATAGCACTGGCGATGCCTCCCAGGAAGCGGGCATTTCATGTGACTCTGGGTGCTGCTGTGCTTGCGCGACATACTGGGGAGCAGATTGGAGAAGGGGGTTTTATTGGAGGTATGTTTCCTCCTGCCACTGGGGGTCCTTTGACTAAGTGGGACTTTAGGGACTCCGGGAGGGTCGTGGGGCACATACAGTAATCAGATACACCCCATGACGCGTAATCGAATACAGCTGCCTGAGAATGGTCCACGTGGTTCTGCTGTCAGGACACTCTCTGGGACACGTGTCGTCCCTAGGATGAGCTGGGTTGGGGGTGGTACGTCTTGCACTTTCGTCAACGGTTGACGGTGCGACCCTTCTTGGCCTGGGACCAGATGGACTTAGGCCTCTGGTTTTACTTATAGCTCGTCCGGCACCTTAGCACAGTGCATTTTCATCTTTTCTTGGGGGAATCGGTGGGGGGACACCCAGCTCCTCACTGGCCCCCAGTCAGAGGGTAGACGGTGGTTGGACATTCACTTTGTCAGGGTATTTATATAGGCAGACATCTTGTGTATGATAGAAATTAAAAGTGTATATGCTGAGTCACTTTTGAACAGAGCAGACTCCATTTTGTTATTTTCAAGCTAACAAAAGACACAAGATTTCTATCTGTAAGACTAACCACTTTCCCAGAGCTAAAGGAATGCATAGTATATACAAACCAAGTGATAAGGAGAATGGGGGTTGGACAGACTGTCTAAATGCTAATGGAATATAATCAATTCTAAACCCAGACATTTGTGACAGAGAAGATTAAATAATTTAATTTTACTTTTTATATTGTATAACCTCCCATTGTAGTTTAAGGTGAAACTTGGTTTACGAACTGTCATATCAGAAATTATAGCAGGAATTGCGGACACTAAGTCTGGACAAAACTAAGAGAAAACCCTTTGAAGTGAAAGGAAATCTAAGTTATGGCAACTATAAAGATAACGCAAAATGACGTCAAAATAGCCACCAAGAAAAGTTAACTCTTTCCTGGATAGGTATGTTTAGTGGGACAAGACTGCCCTCTATAGACCAAATACTAAATGGCTATCTGGAAGGTAACCACACCTCCAGTGTCCCTATTGGTCTACCAATTAGTGAATTTTCCCTTTAAAAAGTTAAGACAGAGGGAAGGGAGAAAAGAAAAGGAAAGGAGAAAGAAGAAAGAGGTAGGCGAGGAATACAAGGGTATACAACGGAAGCAATGCAGAGAAGCCTATGACAGATATCCACTCTAGGACACTCAGAAATTCCTACACACCTCCATGCAGAGAGACATCCAAACAAGTTCCTGAGACTACCAATCTGAGGAAATATCTATTAAACTTATAATTATACTGGTTTCATTTAATTAAATAAATTAATTAAAATTTACTAATAGCATGCTATATGACTGGATAAATCACGGTCAGATTTCCATATTAAGAAATCTTAGTTAATTAAAGAATATATAGTTATAAACATTCCATTCTGCAGGTGGAATTAAGAATAATTATATATTAATGTGATATTATCACATGTTAGCATATCGTGATATTTATCCAGCTGTATTGATTTGCTCTATATAATATAAGATATCTTTTAGACAAATTAAATTCGGCTTTTGTAAAAAGATTATTCTTATTGGATGGTCCCAGGAAATGACTAATGAACTGGTTTCAATGTTATTTTATTTAAAATTACATAAGAATAGATCTTAATTACCTAGGAGATCTAGCCAGCATTGAAAGGGTTATTCAGTTGCTCTAACTGTTAGCCAGGGTTTTATGGCCCTTCGCTGTGAAAAGCTTCACTTTCAGTCTGTAAGGATACCACATAAATTGTGTAAGTCTTGACAGAAAATTCTGTTTAGCCATTGAAACGTGTATACCCATTCCATTGTATTGCATATCATTTTATACTGGATATTCATTGATGATTGTCACGCATGTTACATAATATTATTTGTTAATTATTGGTCATAATAAATAAATCTATTTTTATAACAAATTGTGATTTTATTTATATGAAATACCTTGCACTTATCACGATTGTAATGGTATTTATTAATTAATGACTTTACATCATAAAGAAAGCATATTTAGTGTAATGCTTTGGGGGCACCACTAGGGGGAGTGTGTAGGAAGACATGTGCTTCTGGCAGTGACATCACAGGCCAGCTTACTTACACTGAATAAAAACCAGATGGAGGAAAAACTCTGTGTCTTTTTGCCTGTACCTGACTGATCATGTAGTACCAGCTCTGACTTAGCCCCAGCCCTTTGGGTGGGGCCTTGTAAGTAATATGAATCCATTGTAACAGTTAGCAATTGTAATAGCCTTTTGTATAATATTTAGCAACCAATAGCGTTTTGTGTAGTATTGTATTGTATAATTATTGTGGTAAATTGACATTCCGCTAGCATCTGTTTATTTATTATAGTTATATTAAATATACATTTAATATTACAACATTTTGTGTATTTTCTATCCACATATTCGACCATAATACCATGAATTATAAAAATATTAATGTTGTTCCGTATTGCTTAATTATTATGTATTAAGAGATTAATATTCATATTTAAGTCACGACCACAACAACGATAACGATCTTTGGGATCTGAGAATTGAATTAGTGGGCAATTCTCACTGTTTACTATTATTATCCCATAAATATCCCCACAACTGACGGTTACGGTAAGTGGGTCCTCGTGCCGTTCCAGCGGGAGGGCTCCGGTGATGGGGGGCCCATCCAATCTTCCACGGTTCATGCGGGCAATCTGTCGGGATAGGGGACATGGGTGCACTCTGTGCAGGACCCTCAGTCCATATGAGAACTCCATCGGGTGGTGCGGGACCAGTTTAACAAGAAGCTTGATAAGCTTACCTCCCGATCTTTTTAGTGTGCCCCTGAAGTCTGCTCCGCGGGTCCCCCCCTTTGGGATATGGTGCCCATGGAGGAGCGGGGTCGATATCGTGGATTCCTTATTTAGTCAGTTGTCGTTTCCTGCCAGGGGCTGGGTTTGTGATGGTGGCATGACGCAGCCGTCTGAGTGGGTGGGACTGCGGGGCCCTGAGGCCTCGCTGATGAAGGCAGCTGTGGAATCAGTTTTCCGGTTTCATACCTGGTGTCCCGCGCCGTCCCGGTCCCGCCATCCGTCCTCTCCTGTCGGGCAGTGTGGATCGCTGGCGGGCGTTGTGCGCGCACATCTGGGAAAGCGTCCGAGGACGTGTGCGCGCACAAGGTAACCGGCAGGGGTGACGTGAAATCAGATTTTAAAGAGATAGTAGCCTATTGCTACTATCTATTTAATACCCCCCTCAATTCTGTCCCTGCCTATCAGTATTCACCTTGCCCTATATTAACCTCCTTCTGACATCGCTTCCTTGCCCTGTCGTGGTTTTTTATAGCCCGAGAGTGCGTTCTGAGTAGTTGTCTTTTCTCTGGTTCCTGACTTCAGCTTGTTTATTGGTTATTCTCATTTCTGGCTCCCTGACCTTGGCTCTGTCTATTTCGCTTTCCCGTATCTCTGTATTCCTGACCTTGGTGTGTTTGACTATTTTTATCTCTTATTCCTACGTTAAGTCCGGCCACTTTAAGGTCCAGTAATACGTCTAACTGTGTTCACCTTTATTGTTCTCTGGTTTGCGTGTTGGGGAGTATTAACCTTGACATCCGGCTGCTGCCGGCGCACCCGGCGGGTTATTGATTCTGGGCTGTGTTTCTGACGGTCAGGATTAGGTGGCTTTGTGCCTCCACAAGAGTGGCTCCCAATGTTGCTTATGTGTGGGGCCGTCAGTGTCGCATGTCCGCACTCTGCTGCTGCGGTGTTTTCTTGGGGTAGTGTTTCAGCATTTCGGAGTTCCGTGGCCCAGGACATATCCATAGTCTCATGTAGTCTCCTGGATAGTATGCTGTAGTCTCCTGGATAGTGGGATCGATTCCGTCAGGGGGAACGTCGGTTGCCCCTGGCTGCGGTTAAAGGCAGGAGGCGTAGGTGGTTTTGGGGGGCGTTGTGGGTTTCCCGCTGCGCTACCCGTGGGCTCTCCTGGGTTAGCTGGGCTTTGCCTGTTGGTGTTGCCCATGGGGCTGTATGGGGTTCCTTCTGGGCCTCCATGGGTGGTGGCTTGTGCAATCAGGCCCCCTAAGTCCCTTTCACTGACTTCCACCTGTTTGCCGCTGCAGCAGGTTTGGGGGTTTTGGGGCCGTTTTAGGCTCTCAATGGTGCTGACTCTTGCCCATTAAGCTGGCAAGCATCGGGGCTGTGGCAGACTCTGGCTATCTTGGAGCTTCCCCATTCTGGTGGCAGGTTAGGCATGGGGTATGCAACTCGCGAACAGATGGGTAGTTCGTCCTTTGGGACAATCGTGAGGTGGTGCAGGCTCTCTGTTATGTGACAGTACCCTCTACACCGGTGGGACTCTGGTTGTGGCGCCTGGCTTGGCGCTGTTTGAGTCTGGAGGTGTCTGATCAGGCGGGGTTTGCCCGGGTATTCAGATTGTTATGGCCGATGCTATATGTTGTTCACTATGGGACGTACTTCGGGCGGAGGCTCCAAGGGGCCAAATTATAGGGCAGTGGAGATGTGGTCGATTGATCAAACGGACTGATGAAGCTGGTCCATGGATCGATCTCTGAGGCGGCGTGGAGCCCGCTACAGTAAGGTGGGGTGATCGGGACGGATGGGAAAACTTTCTTGGGGGGTTCCAGGAATAGACTGCTCATCTACATGTTTTGTTCCCTCTATTGAGGGCGTTAGGGGCTGGGGGTAGTCCTCCTTAGTGATTTCTCCGATTAGCGGGGCTCGGCTTCCCATTCTTGTTACGGTCATCTGCAAGTGGGAGGGTGCTTTGGTGGAGTTGAGTGAGCGTTGGAACGGACTTCCTTTAGGTTTCGCCACTCGACGGCTGTTGTCTTTGGGAAGGGTAAATTGGTTGCGGTTGGCCAATTCCTCAATAGAATCTGTTCAATTTAGTTGGTTTCACTTGGGGCTCGACTTTCCGGGTGAGGATGGTGAGGAGTTCAGGGAGCATTCATTCCGGTTAGGGGCGGCCACAGACGCCGCCAGGCTTGGCATGCCTGCGCCAATAGTTCAAAGGCGCTAATGGTGGGAGTCAGGGTTGCAGGTTCAATAGGTTCAACCTTCTGGTCTCCGGAGTTGTTTTCGCTCTGCTGTTACGGTACCCCGGCCCCGGAATAGGGACGGTGTGGGCCAGGAGGCAGGGGCGAGTGGTTGGGTCTTACGCCTTCTTAAGCGGAGGTTCAGTGGTCTGGCACCAGATACATGAGGGTAGTGTGGCTCCTCCCTGTCCTGAGTCAGCTATCCTGCCTCCTGGGGGTACCGGGTTTTTTTTGTCATCCATCTGGCTGGAATGACCTGGGTTTGGTGATTGTTTGGGGTTTGGGTTGATCTTAAATCTGGACATGTTACGCAGTCTGTTTTCTTCCCAAAGGTTCTCAGGGGCTGGGCTGAGGCTATCGCCCGTTCCAGTTGGCAGTGCGCTCAGCAATGTGAGTGCCCTGGTGCGCTGCCGTCAGAAATTGGGCGAGATGGGTTTCTAAGTTGGTCTTGGGGGATTCCAGTTCACCTTAGGGTTTTGAGCGGGACGTGGCCTGGTTATCTCGAGGGGATGGGTGCGCTTGATGGAGGTCGGACTAGGCCTATGTTAATCTAGCGCTGCAGGAAGTGGTGGAACAGGCCATAGCAGGTTGTGGTGGGGTCCCCCGCTGATTTTAGGCATAAAACAGCGGGGTTGTGGCGGGGGTATGTCCTTGCCAATTGAGTTTGAGGGGTTACGTTTAAGTATATGGAATGAGATGAACAAGTTTTTAAGGTCTCAACCTCCCCTGCTTCAAGGGCTAAACTTAGGTTACCTGGGGTGTCGTGCCCATCGAACGTGGATAAGGTCGGCTGATGGCGGGCATTGGAAGGAAATGATTTTTATGACGAGGGGGGAGGTGAGAGGAAGTCGCACATAGGCGCATGGTCAGTTTATTGGCAAGGACGGTTGGGTTCACTGTATGACACTATGTGTTAGGTTATATACATATATATGTTCATTTATGGTTATTCATGATTAATGTTTGGTTACAGAAATGAATAGAAATGTATTAAATTATGGAGGTGTTATGCAGTATTTGTCATATGGTATAATAAATGCTGTGGCCTGTTTCATCCATACTACGTTGTCTGTCTTTATTTTGGAAGGGGGAGGATTTGGGTTGGTTTATGCATTATACTGCATTGCAATTCCCCACTTCGTACATACAAGACTGCAAATCTGTTCATAAAGTAATAATCTTGTTTAATTCTACCATTTAGAAATCACCTCATGATGTGGTGGTAGTAAATGAATTGGTGGTTCTGTTTCAGTGGCGGGCCTAACACGGTTGCAACAGTTGCAAAATTGACTGGGCCCTGAAGTTCTGCCCATCCGGTAGGCCCAAAGAGCATGGGTGGCATGGAACGATGGCCACAGCCATGGGCGTCCGCGATGGGAGGGGGACCAAGATGGGGCACTCCCCCCCTGTATTTTCCAGCTCGTTTCAGTGTGGGAATACACTGCAATAACGGCGCTGGCGAATGGAGAAAGGCAGGAAGCTACAGCTTATCCCTACTTCTCTCTAATGACTGAAACTGCAGGGGAGCAGCACAGAGGCAGCCTACAGATCAGGTAAGTGAGGGATGGGGGAGAGGTAAACAGCATAGAGGAAGGTTAAGTAAAAGGAGCAGAAATGAGCAGAAAGGTTCGCAAGGGGCAAGAGGGGTCAGCAAGGAGTAGAAAGGGTCTGCAAGGGGCAGGAGGGGTCAGCAAGGAGTAGAAAGGGTCTGCAAGGGGCAGGAGGGGTCAGCAAGGAGTAGGAAGAGGCATCAAGGAGCAGAAGGGGTCTGAGCAGGAGGGGTCTGCAAGGAGCAAGAAGAGGCTACAAGGAGCAGGAAGGGTCTGCAAGGAGCAGGAAGGGATCAGAAAGAGAAAGGAGCAGAAGGGCGCAAAATAAGCAGAAAGTAGCAGAAAGGTAAAGGAGCAGAAGGAGCCTCAGAAGAAAAAGAAGACTGTCAACGGAAGGAGAAGACAATGAGATTGGAGCACTTCATTCTGGACACCACATCATGAGGCGTTGGTACCTGGGCCTGACAGGGAAACTTTGGACCTTCTCATCTCCCCAGGTAAAAAAAAAATCAGTGTTAATGTGTTCACTTTTATTTACTGAGTGACATGAAACACAGAGTGCTGTTGGGTAGGGGTGTGTCGCTGATTGGCAAGAGGGTCAGCTGGCACTCTAAGCCAATCAGTAGCTCCCCACTCATAAAAACGTAAAACATTTTTATGAATCGTGAACTAGCGATTGGCTTAGAGCGTCAGCTGACCCCTCTAGCCAATCAGCGGCATCCATGTCTGACGTCAATTTGCACTTCCTGACACTCTGTTTAAGAAGCCGAATACCACCGAGCGACCTGGAGGAAGCCTTTGGGGGTAAACCATTTGAGAGCAGTTTCACCCCTTAAAGGAAAGCGAGCACCCAGGGGCTTCCTGGCATCATGGCATTTTAATTTAGATGAAGTTGTTATGGCGACCAGAATGTTCCTTTAATTTGATTGAAGGAACACGATAGTGTCAGGAATACAAACATATATTCCTGACACCATAGTTGTGAAAACGCTATTCACCCTGGCTTTATGTGAAAATGACTATGCTCCTCCCCTTTTATGACACTGTCAAAAAGAGGCCAAGCATGGATGTCATTACAATTATGCCCCGCTCTGGAAAAATTCCTGCGGACACCCATGGCCGCAACATCCACACATGGGCTGAGTTAGGTCTCTCAAGGGATGTTCTGTGGTTTTTAGTTACACTACTATTCTGTTTTATTTACAGAAGTCAGCTGGGTATCACCAGACTGTGCCTCTATGCTACCAAATCGAACAGCCTTAAAGCAGTTTGAGTGTTACATAATCTCTCAATTGCACCATTATTTAGTAGTATATGTGTAATGCCCAGAGGGCAGTAATGCATTGAAGCATCGGATTAGCACAGAAGTATCAATTAATGTGTCTGTCTGATTCAACTAGGTTATGAGAGTCATATGTAGCCACCTCCAGAGCACCCATTAGAAACCATGAACTGCATAACCTGTATTAAAATGTATGTTTTTATTGAATAGGAAATTGTTTATAACTCTGTATGATCTCCTGCTGATAACTGTTGGATTTTTTCAGGAAGTGTCTTGGTCCAAAACTCAAATCTTTCATGTTTTAGCTTCTTTGATGGTTTTTGTTCAAGGTTAATTTGCAGATAATATTCATCTTCGTCATATTTTGGCCACGTGGCCAGACCTGGTCCATTTGGATCACTGTAGGAATATAAATCAAGAGTAAGCAGTGAGCATTAGTTGACAGTGATTTACACACCTCATATTTGGATTTAATAACTAGCCAAAAGAGAGGGCCAGATATAGCCTTTGTAATAGATTCATTGCTATTGGGGCTTTGAGTTATGGAGCATCAGGCAATATTTGCCTTCTGACTTCTAAACCCTCACTGATAAATCTGCATTTAGCCTCATCCCATGAATTGGGCTAAGATGGGGCAACACACCCACTACATTAATCACCCCTCACTTGGTAAATGACTGAAAGGGGGCGACATTGGGCAAGCTCCTGTAGCCATAAGGTCCTTGTGGTCTTCTATTTTTATACACGCAATCACACAGCCAGTGGATGTCACGTGGAGAGTAAAAGAGTAAAACACACAATGAAAAAAGGGGTGCTCCAGAAAGTGAGGGCCAATCCCTGAAGACATCAATTGGGGAAAAATAAATATTCAGGCGCACTTGAGGTTTCTTCTAATAGGCAGTCTTTATTTAAAACAAGGAAGAGGAAACAACGTTTCGGCTCCTATAAGAGCCTTGATAAAGTCTCAGAGAGGAGCCGAAACGTGGTCTCCTTATGAAATCTTGCCTCAGTACCTTGAAATGCCTCAACTGCCTTCCTTCAAATTATCCATTGCATGTATGTATTACTTCTGTGAGAAGCATAGTGCTTTATAAAAATTATATTCTTTAAATCGAGTAGTCAACACTGGTCTTACCCATTTCGAGCAAAGTTGGCCCAATATTTCATGAGATTTTTACTGAGGGTCTCTTCTTCGTCTGTCATATCACCTTTGGAAGGAAGCAGATAGACTTACTGTATGTTTACACAATGTAACATGAATATAGAAACTACTAAACTAAAGTTCAATTTACAGAGCAGGAGACAAAAACTTTTAAAGTAAGTTAACTTCTGATTGAAAATGAAACAATTTTTTTCCATGCTGACTGTGTGAGTCACAACCAGAGGAGGTGTGGCTAATGTTCCATAGACAGAAACTAAAGTGATTTAGCTCCTAAATGACAGAGAATTGAGCAGTGAAACTGTTGGGGCATGGTCTATACACCAAAATGGCTTAATTTAGTTGTTTTGATGACTATTGTGTCCCTTTTAAGGGCAATGTAGGCTCTATTAGCTATTCATCTCACTGAATTGGTTATATTGCCTGGAGTCCCTCCATTCAGCGTAAAATCATTTTCAAACATTTTAACACTGAATGAATGTTTCTGACTACCCACCACTTGGTCCATACTGGAGGCATGGATAAGATTAAGATTACACACCTCATTTTACCCATATCAACAATGGGTGCTGTGGCAGGTTAAAAGCAGTCAGCTGACACTCTGTCAGCTCCCAATACAGCTCACGCTAATGCGTCCTCACTAGTTTGAGCAGCAGAGAGGTGATGGGTGGCTGGGAACTCTCGTTTAGCATTAAAAATTAAATTGAATAAAAGGACAGCACCAGGGGACTCCAGACTCTAAAACCATTTCAATTAAATGAATGTGTCCCTTTAAGTACCCCCATTGCCAAAAATCCCTCTCTGCATACAAAAAAGTGGTAAAACCGAAAACAAGAAGTACAGGGTGTGCCAAGAACAAAGTGAATAAATAACAGAAAAAAATACCAGGGAAACAGGCAAATTAAAGTCTCTAATTCGCAGGTATATTCTTCAGAAATTCTCAAGACGTCTTGGGTCAAATCCTCATCAGCATATATGAAATAAAAAAACACACAGAGCGGACCAATGGTGCAGTTAATTAAAGGAGTATGGCAACAGACAACACTGAGGTTAAGAAATGCCAACTCACATTTATGGGAGCTATAACCAACTCGAGTTAAAACAGCATACAGTGTTATTTAAACTCCCCACATGTAGGATATTCCTCTAACAATATTATCAGTGCAGGTCATATTAAATAAAAACACAAGAGAAGGCCTATAGTGCTCTCTATATTAAAGTGCTGGCTAAAGTACACTTGAAGAAGCCCCTTGTGGTGAAACGCGTTGTTTTAATTTAAATAAAGGTATTTTTTCTGACTACCTAATATTTTGGTTAGTCTCTTTAATTTTAAATACTTTCATATTTATCCTTATTTTTTTACCTGGTATATCTTAACATCTGAAGCTTTTATACCACCCAGGCGCTTTACACAGAGCGGTTTGTCTGCTCTGTAAATTGTAGGTACATCTCCTGTTTTATCCAGCACTTTTTTAAATATAGAGAGCACTATGGGCCTTCTCTTGTGTTTTTATTTCATATGACCTGCACTGAAAATATCGTCAGAGGAAGATCCTACGTGTGGGGAGTTTAAATACCACTGTATGCTGTTTTAACTCGAGCTGGTTATAGCTCCTATAAAAGTGAGTTGGCATTTCTTAACCTCCGTGTTGTCTGTGGCAATACTCCTTTAAAGGACCACTATAGTGCCAGGAAAACAAAATAGTTCTCCTGGCACTATAGTGTTAATAGGTCCCCCCCACCCTCATGGCCCCCCTCCCGCCGGGCTGAAGGGGTTAAAATCTTACCTTTCTCCAGCGCCGGGCTCCCTCAGCTCTGGGGACTCTCCTCCTCCTTCCGTCGTCATTGGCTGAATGCGCATGCGCAGCAAGAGCCGCGCGCACATTCAGTCTGTCCAAAGGAAAGCATTTTTCAATGCTTTTCTATGGACGCTGGCGTCTTCTCACTGTGAAAATCACAGTGAGAAGCGCGGAAGCGCCTCTAGCGCTGTCAATGAGACATCCACTAGAGGCTGGATTAACCCATATGTAAACATAGCAGTTTCTCTGAAACTGCTATGTTTACAGCAGGCAGGGCTAACCCTAGATGGACCTGGCACCCAGACCACTTCATTAGGCTGAAGTGGTCTGGGTGCCTATAGTGGTCCTTTAAGTTACTGCACCATTGGTCCCCTCTGTGTGTTTTATTTTCTTTCATATATGCTGATGAGGATTTGACCCAAGACGTCTTGAGAATTTCTGAAGAATATACCTGCGAATTAAAGACTTTAATTTTATAACATGACAGGAGGCTTCGTATTTGCTTAAGTCTCTCTTTACTAGAACTCCACAGCAGCACAGAAAACAACCAATTAGAAAAAAGTTAGGTACTATAAAACTCCCCTCCCCATGCATAATTTCCTCTTTCTTTGCTGCTCCGCATCAGTACAGGTCAGAGTACCACTGCCTCCTGCTTATAGTTGGTGGCTTTGGGATTTAGTATGACTGACTTATTTAGGATTTATATTTATTATTTATATATTTTATATGTTATGTTTTCTAGTATTTAGTTCTATCTATTATAGTTTGCTTCAGATTATTTATCTTTTTATTAGTTATATATTATATATATGTTGTATTTAATTAGATTTATATTATTTGATATCGTTTTATATTTCTCATATTTTTTTATGTTTATGGTATTTAGTTATCCATTATATTTTACTTCATAATATTATTTTTTTAATAGTTATATATTGTATTTTGTTTTATATTTATTATTTATCTCGGGATTACTACCCGTTTTCTTGCTCCTGCTTCCCCTGTTCTTGGGGATGTTTTCTTCATGTGGCGGTTTTAGGGGGGTTCCTGGAGATTCCTGTCGGTTTGTTTCCCACTCCCTAGCGCCATTCTATTAGTTCCCCCTGCGGGCTACGGGCGTGTCAGGAGACTAGCCACCTGGCTGCCTCCTCTGACTCCCCAAGCTCTAGTGTGAGCCTGCCGGCGCCCGGGGTTTCTCGCGGTCGGACGCAAGTACCCAGCGACCGGGTCCGCTCACACACGTGGCCGCCTCGACGCGGCCGATTTCTTCATAGAGCCACGTGCATTTGACCGGCTAGAGAAGGGGCGCCTGCTCGCGGCCCCTCCTCCTTCCATTGTAGTCGGATCTCGGCTATTGTTGCCCTGCTGGGATTCTACGGCTCATCTCTACATATTTCCGTAGTTTTACCTACAGATATGACTTATCACAGTTTACTGTGGTTTGTATGACAGTGCATGTCTCACAACTTGCTGTGTGAGTTATGACTGTTTTTATAACGGATTACTGAGTTCCCATGACCGTGTATATGTCTCAGCTTGCGGTGAGGTTTTTTTTAGGACAGTCTATATCACAGATCCTGAGCTTCAATGACAATATATATATCACAGATTACTGTGAATTTTAATGACAGGGTATATCTCACAGATTCTGCGTGCTTTATGGCAGTATATATCACAGATTCTATGTGCTTTATGGCAGTATATATCACTGATTCTGTGTGCTTTATGGCAATATATATCGCAGATTCCTGGGAGTTCACTGGCAGTGTATATCTCAATCTGGGAGTCACATGTATATCCGAATCTCAGTGCACAGGCTCTGTACAGGGTGTATACAGAGTCAATTTGCTAGTTAGCTCTAGGATGGATGTGCTTCACAGTATATATTTTGTCTGGCATGGCTATGGAGTCCCAGATAAGACTACTCTGATATGATCTCACTGTCCATGGCAGATATTTAAAGCCAGCAGACCTGGCCCTGGCTCAAACTGATATGGAAGACCAGTCTACGCTGATCTTATTTTATTTTATCAGTTTCTATGGGGAGACTCCTTGAGATGGCTATGGTTTAGCCCTACTCCTGGTACAATACCCTTCAGGTGGTATGATGATCTATAATTGAGAGAAGAATTCTCAAACAGATCTGTATGTACATGTGCATACCAATTCACTGTTTAAGGAAGATATCAGTCAGTATATCTTGATTTTATGGACACTAGAATCACTGGAACAACTTTGGCTGATGTCCAATACAGCTGGAATACCACTATTTTGCCTGCTGGGCATTTAAGGACTGCCAGTCCTTAGTTCAGGTTATTCACACTGTATTACGCTGTCTAAAAAGGTTGGTGTCTAGGTATCCTAGGTCTCAAGATACCCTGAGGATTTATAGAGATTTAGGGGACTCTGCCCAAACTCAGGGGTCCCCATTACTCATTTTATGCGCAACCCAGGATTGGCCTGCTACGTCTGTGCCCACTGATTGGCCTGCTATGTCTGTGCCCCATTGATTGATCTGCTATGTCTGTGCCCTTTTGAATGGCCTGCTGGGTCTGTGCCCCTGTGAATGGCCTGCTGGGTCTGTGCCCCTGTGAATGGCCTACTATGTCCGTGCCCTTCTGACTGGCCTGCTCTATCTGTGCCCTTTGTTCGGTTTGAGCTATCTGGGCCCAAAAACCCCTTTTGGCCGCAGGCCTGGAAGCATATCACTGAGAAAAGTCCAGTAACCACTATTGACATGGAGATAGATGGCTGACCAGGCAAGCACTGCTGCCTTACTATCCAAGAGGACACCAGTATACGGGCACCTCAATATGTTTGGAAGGGTGAAGGCCCTAAACCTCATGCCCAGAATGGCAAGGTTTTTTATGAGGATCCCCGGGCGCACCACCACGGTTTACACTGACCCGGGGGCGGCACATCTCCAAAGAGAATTTCGCACAAGCAGGGACCAGGGCTCAGACGCCAACAGGGGAGCACGGTTGCCTTGCTTTCAGCAACTAGCCATTTAGCTACCTTCTCGGTATCCATCTTAGGTATTTGTAGTTAGTTCTACGTCATGTTTAGCGCTTGCCCTTTCAGTTGGATTTCCTTGACTTGCTG
Source organism: Pelobates cultripes (assembly GCA_933207985.1). Classification (NCBI taxonomy): domain Eukaryota; kingdom Metazoa; phylum Chordata; class Amphibia; order Anura; family Pelobatidae; genus Pelobates; species Pelobates cultripes. The sequence goes on along the minus strand of OW240923.1, from coordinate 12,649,136 downwards.
TTTCAATCTGCTATTTACCTTCTTTCCGAGGTATGTATTTTCCATTTTCTACATTATTTTTTGTTTTCTTGATTGTCGAGCCTTCCAATTGTCCTATCGCTCGGGTCGTCGAGAGGCCTGACTTGACCTCCTCCGACCTCCCGGGCTCTCGTGGATTGCGGAGAACGTCTCCAGCTTTCCTTAGGCTACCGATGGTCATCCTGGACCCGCGCGCACGCACGGGATCCGGGGGGTCAGTTGGTAGTTTCCATCATTGTTTCCGAAGGTTGCATTTTGGTGCCTCCCTTTCTGTTAAGGATGGACACGGCCCGAGGTTGTATACTATTCCATTTTCCATCTGTTTGGTTTATTACCAGTTGATTCCATCTCAGGTGAGCGAGTCAGAGAGGTCTCGTGCTCAGAGGGAGACCCACCTCCGGATCTCAGTCTTATGCTGATATTAGTAAATGGTGCATCCCTATAGTTGGTCATCACCATGACTTTGTGAGGGACTCTAGTTTGGATTACAGGAGGTTTGCAGCCCTCCATCACCTCGATCCGAGAATGATATTTTATTTTCACGAACAGAGAGCGAACCCCTCTCATATACGGGACTGGACACTGATTTGTTATTAGAGGGCGCGGCCCTCCCTCAATTTAATTAGATCTAACGACCGTGCAACCGATTTCATTATAGAGGGCTGCCTGTTCAGGCAGGATATACATATTTAGACTGGATCCCTCTATTTCACCTCCTGTAATGGATCTGCTGGATCCAGACCACTGTGCAACACACGCGAGAAATACTCACAGAGGTATAACGGGGGGAGACTCCCGCTTATTTGCACACACTCCTGGAGACGGTACGGCTAACGGATGGGCCTCAGGTATTACAAGTGTGCAGGTTTTGGTATATTCTGCGCTTTATAAAACAGACAATTGCATTCTGTTTTAGATTTCCGGACCTTTGCGAACTAACTGTGCAGACAGTTTTTTCCATATCAAGATGACATGAGATACTGAGACCTTCATGGAGCAAACGGGCACTGCCTTGCTCAGGTAACAAGACAACTGAAGGCCCACTACCCGGTCTGCAGGTACACCATACGCATGGATCGCAGGGAAAGACCGGGAACCCCGTTGACTTGAGTTCCCTGGTCATTACAATCTTGGGATAAGATGACAGGACTGCCCCTACTCCTCTGAACACATATCTGGAGAGCATGGTTCGGAGATGGAGGACCCTCCGTCTATACTCTATTTCCGGCACGGGAGCCGTCTTGGCTTGGGATTCTCGCTAACCCACCTTTTCAACTGCCCTCAAGGAGATCTATGAGACTCTATGGGGGAACCCAGGGTGCCCCGACTCCTACACGGACAAGGTTGAAGCTAGACTCTTGTTTTTTCGTTTTATCTGCTCTGGAGTCACCTGTCGTGAGCGAAGGGACTTTACGCCTTGCTTGCGTATTGGAGAACGCTTTGTGTTCGCGGGACTCCAAACTAAGGATGGAGGTATTCCTCTATAAGGGGACTTTGACTTTGGTTATCAAACTCACATTCCTGGGTCCCTTGACCTAGGGCCTACTCTGGGAGACACGTGCCCGAACAGTCAGGGGTACAGGGACCTAGGGGTCTCACCATATTATACCCTATCTTGTAGGTGGCGTGTAGACCAGGAACCCCTACACGAATTTTGACAGGTAGGGCATGAAACAGGTTCGTACTACGGGTAATCGGATTATTTCACTGTCTCACTACAGCACGTGAGGACTCTTTGTTGTTAGACAGGTTCCAATCACCATTGGATCCGTACATCTTATCACTCTTAGACGATGACATATCTGGATGGAAATCTCAACTCCGGTTTACGTTTTCCGTTCCTTTTAATATTTCCGGGACTCACTATTCCCAGGATAGTCGACCACCGTTCCACCATGCAAGTTGAGTTTGGGACCCTGATGGGGCGCCCTTTTGGAGTCATTTCTCTACCGCAGCCGAGGATTACACAGTCCATTGGGAATCATTTAGGATACAGCTAGTTTGACCACACTCTTGCCTACATAATTAATTTATTCTCGGATGAGACATCTCACCAGGTAGGCCATGAGGGAACGGAAGATCCTACTCGGTTCTATTATGGAATTGATGGTGGACTTAGGCGCATTCCTTGAGACAGGCGATCTACCCGCAAGGCCACGTAACCGGGTGACCCTGACAGGATCGGAGGAGCCACCTTACACATCAAGAGTTGAGACGTGGTGGCAGTTTCTCCTCGCTGCCCTAAGTCTGCAAATGACCTTCGGCATTTTACAACTACAGGAAAATGTCTAATAGGTCAACTTGGCAGCTCATGGGCCAGCTGCTAGGAAACAGGTCGCAATCCCACGTACAATGGAGCTATCCGCGGATGGTGTTTTTTCTGTATTTGGGATGCTGCGTCTACTGGCATCTTCATCGATCTGGCTACTATCAGTTATCGCAGTTATAAAGTCCATTTAGGCTTACTCTGATATCACCCGGAATAGGTACCAGCGAAACAAACAGCGTTGGATTTATTGACTAAGCGTTAAAACAGCAAATACGAAGCCTCCTGTCATGTTATAAAATTGTAGATTATGCTAGCTTTAGTGTACCTATAATCTTAATTTTATTAATGACAGGAGGCGAGTATTTCCCACCCGTTCTTATCCCTCCCTTGTTTAAATTTAATAGTTTGGATTAATCAGGTACGTATACAACTCTGCTTGTTGTCTCTGCTACCTGTCACCTGTCCTTATGTCTGTTTTTCATAAGTAGGGTTGGGATATCTAAAGATTAAGGTAATTTTGGTTGCTACATTGGGTATCTACATGTTTATTCGGAGTACATTTCATTGGATAATCAACCTGTTCGATTCTGTTTTTCTCTCATTTCAGTTTCCAGTCCATCAACGCTATCTGGTTTGGCGGTTCTTCTCGGATGGTGGACATTGCTGTATTCATTGTATCTAGGACTTTGTTTCTTCCCCATTATGTTTTCTGCTTTTTCTTCTGTTTTTTTTGCAGCTTGAAAGAGGAAATGATGCATGGGGAGGGGAGTTTTATAGTACCTAACTTTTTTCTGATTGGTTGTTTTATGTGCTGCTGTGGAGTTCTAGTAAAGAGAGACTTAAGCAAATACCGCCTCCTGTCATTAATAAAATTAAGATTATAGGTATACTAAAGCTAGCATAATCTACAATTTGCCTGTTTCCCTGGTATTTTTTTCTATTATTTATTTTATTTATTCACTTTGTTCTTGGCGCACCCTGTACTTCTTGTTTTCTGTTTTACCAATCTTTTAAAGGCTTTTAAGGGTTACCCTTCCTTTTAGGTGTGCAGCCTCCCCTCCCCGTTGTGATCAGTTTGGATAGCGCTGTTCCATCCCTCTTTTTTCTTTATTATATACAAAAAAGTGGTCCCTGTTTTTCTTATGTAGAATTGAAAAATTATAGTGAATTGGAAAAAGGGGAAAAAAAAACACACAATAAAAAAAAACAAGGAGAAATATGGGGACATAAAATATTAATTTAAAAACAAATCCTGCAAAATGGCAGAGCCTCTATAAATGAAGATGACCAGTAATATCTAAGACCTACCATTTAATAGTTCTACATCAGACAAGAACGGGCCTCCGAAGGCAAACATAAGTTCATCTCCATGATCTGCTGTAACAAAATCTGGCTTTGAATCTTCAAACATTGATGGACGGTGCTTGAATTCGTAGAAATAGACAGGAAAACCAGAATCTAGCAATAAAACAAAACCTTAGAAATTATTGTTAGCATCAATATAGCGTCAGTTTCAGCAGCAGCTTGGGGATATTTAACAATAAGCAATTGACAGACACAGTAGGTGAAAAAAGCCGTTTTCAAGTGACTGTGCAATCTACTAGGAATGGGTTAAGGAATACAAGAGGCAGAGCGAGGTGTTTTTGGGAGGAGAAGGTGACACCTAGGATGTTGAAATCTAAAAGTAAAAGTATTACGTGGAAGAACCACAGTGGGACTAGACTTTTGTACGTATCCACCAAGGTCTAGGGCAGAGCTTTTCCAAACTTTTCATGTTGGTGACACACTTTTTAGACATGCATTATTTTGTGAAACAGCGGCGGTCGAGGCAGTGTTCTATTTCTATAACACCTCACTTCAGTTGCGTCACGTCTGGTGATGCAGAATCAGTGGTTTAGACCAGAGTACACATGTGCAGTACATGTATGATGGTTGGCAGTCAGGCAGGCTGCGGCTGGCAGCCCTCTTTCTTCCCCCAGCCAGTTTGTGCCTCTGTTTCTTAACCAAACCATCTGTGTGTCTTTTTCCCCTTCCCCTCTGTATGTCTCTTCCCCCAGCCCTTCTGTGTGTTTTTTTTGTCCCCCCATCCCTCGTTAGTCTTTTTGTCCCCCTCAGCCCCTCTGTGTGTCTTTGTCCCCCCTAGTCACTCTGTGTGTCTCTTTGTCCCCCCTCAGTCCCTCTGTTTGTCCCTCTGTGCCCCCAGCCCCTCTGTGTGTCTTTGTGTCCCCCACTCCCTCTGTGTGTTTCTTTGTGCCCACCCAGTCCCTGTGTGTCCGTTGTACCCTTCTTCTGTTCCCCCCTCCCCTCCTGTGCCCTTCATTTGTCCCCTCCCTCCTGTTTCCTTCTTTTGTGCGCCTTCCCTGTGCCTGTTTAGCCTCACCTCCCTCCATGTAGCATGGCTGAGCGGGCGGTCCGTGAAAGAGCCTTTGTATCCTGTACGCAGTCTGACCGGAAGTGCTCTCATTGAGAGCACTTCCTTTCAGACCAGGTAGTGGAAACAGAGGCTCCTCTACCGCGGTCTGCCTGCTACATGCAGTAGGGGAGCGCTGTGCAATGTGTTGCACTCCTGTCGGTTACCATATCCGTGCGACACACCTAGACTGCGTAGCCGACATTCTAACGTGTCGCAACACACAGTTTGGGAAGCTGTGGTATAGAGGATTTGTAGCCTGAACCTCACAAGGCTTTCCTAGTGCCTTTTTTCTTTTCTGACTTGCCCATTGTGCTCAATATCAGAGAAGGCACAAAAGGATGTTAAACTCTTATTTACAGATACCATTGAGTGCTCCTGTAACGTAGAGTAACTGCAGAAACAATTAATATCCAGGTCCGATTCACATACCTCGGTGATATTTAGCCGTCTTTAGGGCTGGCATGACAAACAGGGCGTCTCCACATAAATCCAGAAATCGGTTGCGGATTTCGGAAAGGTCACTAGTGTCCCCAATGTACTCATCCATCGCCATAGAAAGTACACCGGGAGTGCTATTCTGAATGTTTAATAGGAATTAAATTTAGCAGTGAATCAGTTACAAAATGTAAAGCTTATAGTTTCACCTCAATAAGTATAGGCTGCAGACAATATGTTATATATTTTTTTTAAGGTTGTAATGTTGCCCTTTTCTAACACAAATTATAGATTTGTGATTTCAATTACATTTTTTGTATCCTGTGCTAATTTTCATTCTTATAGACTTGCAAGGGTGGAAATATGTGTCTTTATTCTTTCACATATTTTAATGCATTACATTTTAAAGTGTTTGTCATCGTAAAGTTTTATGTAAAGTTGAACACGCACGCACGCACGCACTTACGCACGCACGTACGCATGCACACAATGGCCCAGCATCTCTGTTATATATAATCAGTGTTTAATATAAAGATAGAATTCTTACCAAATAAGGAAAAACTTGCAGAAATGACTCAATTGTAGTTCTGTCCATACCTTCCCTCAATCCACTTATATTCATCAGCTTTTTATAAAAATAGAAACATTTTATTGATCAGAGTGTAGGGGGAAAAAGCAAAAACATTCTTAATTTAATTGGGCAGCAGAATTAAATAATTAACTGTCTCTTCTAATCATGGCTTTAATGCCAATAAGTAAGGAAGATAATTGTAAGAATTTGGGGGGCGGGTGGAGGATTCAAGCTACATTAGAATTGACTTGTCATCAGTCAATGAAAAAAACAAAAAAATAATAATTCTTACTGCGTCTGTGCAAATATGGTTTGGAATTGGTAAAGCAAAGCAAAATTCTACTACCCTAAAATCTATTAATGGAAAAATGATTTTGTTGTTCGGTTCTGAGTGAGTCTGCTTTGGTGAATCTCAATGGATGTAGCTTGTCTGAGTCTGTGAAAATGTATCTTTTCCGTATCTATAGTGAGATTTCCAGATTACACTGTGTTTTTATAAAATAATGCATGCCATACCTAATAAGGTAATCCGTATTTTATTACTTTAAAGATTTGTGGCTATAACTATTTGTTACCTTTGGAATGATCCAGCCAAACTCCTGCTCAGTGACTCCAATCATTAAGGGAACATCATTACTCTCTTTATTGGCCAAGATCTCTTCGACAGGTTTGGGAATAAACACCCCGTCCACTGTTCCAGGTAAGGAAAACAAATTCTATTGAGACAGAGAATAGAATTTATTTATTTTTAAACTACCAAAAAAAAAAAAAAATCACATTTCTACTCTGACCTCTTGTTCTTTAAATAGCTGTGTGATAACTGCAACTAATTATTGGTTTTAACTTCACTTCCTATTAAAGTATATGATCAGAGTTGGTCCAAAATCCACTGGACTGCAAAATATCTGTCCTACAATTTAAAGGAACACTATAGTGTCAGGAATACAAATGTATATTTCTGACACTATAGTGTTAAAAAAACATTGTAGTTTCCCCCTACTAAAAATTAATCTTAAATGATAGAAAATCAAATTTCATCTATGCATTGTGCTATCAGAATTGTTAGCAAATGTCTAGATTTCTCTAAAAGCAAAGGTCCTATACCCTTACTATCAGACAGTTCAGTATGTGCCAAATCTGTACTGATCGGCATAGAGATAAGAAGGCTGCACTTTTCATATCTGTAATAAGGGAAACTCCTCTGGGCATCTCTCCTGCTTGAATTCAGCCTAAAGAAAAGCAATGCCCGCAACGGGGATTTTTGAAGAGGGAGAGGCTCTGTGTGCGAGCAGCACCAGCAGCAGCACAGAGTGGAGAGAAACAGCCAGAATGATTTATTGCAGCAACATTGGACACAGTGAGCGAACAGATACATTTTATTCACTTACCATAAAGTCAACAAAAAGTGCTGCACTCTTTTATCCTGTTATAGGAAAGAAACATGTGCTCCCCAAACAGGGGTATGCAGGAGACATATGTCTTACAGAAAGTTTAACACCCACGGCAAACAAGATTGATGCTGTAAACAGGAGACAGGGGCAATGTAAATAATGTTATTAAAAGCTCATTTTAATTTAAGGGAAAAAACACTAAATTGGATAACATGAGTCAAGCCTGACGGTCAGAAAACTGCAAACCTTTATCTGTTATGACAGATTCACTTTAAGAAAGCCCATACAACCCTGAAATATTTTATAAGTTATGCAACACTAGACATGTTGTATCCTACCATAGCTATAACGAATTCAAGCAGCTCTTCTTCAGTCTTCTCCTTCAGACATTCCACCACTGCAGTTGGATCACAGCTAGTTATATTGGTTACTACCTATAAAGCAGAGGTGTGAATATTAGACATGTAATAGGATCTTACAAGCAGAGATTATAGGTACTTAAAGTTGAACACAATAATTTATTTCTGGCATTGCACTATTGTGAAGTATAAAAAAACCTCCTCATTTAACTTTTAACTCCTTGCTCTTCAAGTGACAGTTCTTGTATTTCAAACTTTATTCAATATAAATTGTATTTTTTTTCCAATTAAAAATGCCAGCCACTCTGTACACTGATGAGCCATTAAAGCTGTCTCTCGCTAAATAACTTACACTAGACATTGGGCTGCCATGTACATTGCCATTTCTTGAGTCGGGCAGGGCTGGGATAACCAATGAACAATATAATCTCCAAATCTGTATTTCAGTTCTAACACTTTTACTTATTTTACATGGCAACACTAAAGTGGTCAGGTAGGCATTTGTATTTTTTTTTTTTTTTTTTATAAAAAAGGAGCAGTGGTAATAGGTAGGGTATGCTATGCTGCCCAGTTTCAATAAAGTCCACCTTCTGCAGGACAACATAATGGGTTATTTAAGTGTCAAACAAATTAAACTTGGTCCTTGAGTAGTTAATGTACACTGATCAGGCACTACATTAAAACAACTGACAGGTGTAGTGGATAACATTGATTAGATCATTAGTATTGCACCTGTCAAGGGGTGGAATATATTAGGCAGCAAGTCGGTTCTTGAATGTCATGTATTGGAAGCAAGACAAATGGGCAAGAGGTCTAAGTTACTTTGACAAGGGCCAAATAGTGATGGCTAATTGAATGGGCCAGAGCATCTCCAAAAGGGCAAATGTTGTGTTCCCACTATGTAGCAGTTAGAATCAACCCAAAGAGGTGCAGGGAAGAACACCTGCTGAACCGGCGTCAGGGTCATGGGCACCCAATGCTTATTGATGCTCATGTGGAGCAAAGGCTAGCCAGTCTGGTCTGATCACATAGCAAATCTACAGTAGCTCAAATTGCTGAAAAACTTAATGCTGAACATTATAGTAGGGTGTCAGAACACACATGTGGGGCTGTATGTGGGGCTTCACAGAGTGCCCATGATAATTCGTGTCCATGTCGAAAGCACCTTCAATGGGAAAGGGAGAATCAGAACTGGTCCATGGAGCAGTGTATGAATGTTGCCTGGTCTGATGAATCACATTTTCTTTTAGATCAGGTGGATGGCTGAGTGCATGTGCATTGTTTACCTTGGAAAGATATGGCAGCAGGATGCACTATGGGAAAGAGGCAGGCTGGCGGAGGCAGTCTTATGTTCTAGGCAACGTATTGCTGGGAAAATATTGGGTCCTGGCATCCATGTGGATATTACTTTGACACATACCACCTACCTAGAGATTGTTGCAGGCCACATACACCCATTCATGGCAATGGTGTAACCTGATGGTAGTGGCGTCCATTTAGCAGGATAATGCACCCTGCAAATTTTTTTTCAGGAATGGTTTGAGGAACATGACAGAGTTCAAGGTGTTGCCTTGACCTCCAAATTCCCCAGATCTCAATCCAATTGAACATCTGTGGGATGTGCTTGAATAAATCTGATGCATGGAGGCTCCACATCGCAACTTGCAAGACTTAAAAGGCTATGCTGCCCATGTCTTGGTGCCAGATACCACAGGATACATTTAAAAGTCTTGTGGAGTTCATGCCTCCTTGACGCATCTAAGCTGTTTTGCCAGTACGAGGGGGAGTAACACGATATTAGGCAGGTCGTTTTAATGTTGTGTCTGATACAGCTGATCTGCAGATTCTGACTTCAATGTCTTGAAATAAAGCAAACATCTTTTGGCTATCTTAAAATATAGCTTGCATTTATCCCATTTAACACAAGATGCCTCCAAGTCCTAGTTCATGCTAGCTTTCTGCCGCATTGGAATCAAAGCCAGATTGCCCCTGCTCCAATGGCAGGATACAAGCCCAACAATAACAGTCACAGAATGTACATAGAACATACAAAATATAGTCATACAACCTACCTCCATGTGAGTTTGGAATTATCAAAGCTTTACTCACCAACAGTACTGGATAATTAAATCAACTGTCAGTGCCTCTGTTCCTACTCACTTATTCCCCCCCACCCCACCCTTCTGGTATGGCACCAAATATGTCAGACACTTCTGGTACACGGTCCCTTCTCCACGGGAACAGAAAATGTGGCACGTACATTTAAAAAAAACTTGATCTCCTCAGATGTGGTTGCCACGAGTGAGGGAAATAGAGCACATCCACTCTCTGCGATGGCTCTGTGGAACAAACCCTTGGACAAGGGAGACAAAACCTGGAAAAAGCACAAAGACAAGAGAGAGAGGAATGGTTACAGAAGAGTTGAAGGATATATATATAATGAGCATTTTAGAATATAGATATTTTATCAAAGCTTTGATGAGTTAGAGCAGGGGTAGTCAACCTTTTTCTACCTGCTGCCCACTAATGCATCTTTCTTGATGGAAAAATGTCCTTACCGCCCACCAGTTTTCGCGCAAGTGCAGAATATTTTATATACATTTATCTTTTTATTTCTACTTTATGCATGTTTATAATGTTTTTAACTTTATAAAGTTTAATGAGAAAACAATAAAGTAAATTGAAATTGCCTTTACTAGTGATTAATGAGATCCTTGAGGTTGATGCTGCGAGACTAAATATTTGAT
>OW240923.1:12544518-12627731 GCA_933207985.1 Pelobates cultripes | reverse complement strand
CCGTGTACACGACCACTGATAGGAGACGTGGAAGGTATTAAACTGATCAGAACAATACTAAACACACCACTCCTATCTGGTGTCACATTAGCTTGACGGCGCAGTGCCCCAAATTTGCAGTAAGAGGACCGACCAAGCCTCTTCTTCCATCTCCCTGTTACAAAAATCAATGCCGTGTACGCGTCCACTGATAGGAGACGCGGAAGGTATTAAACTGATCAGAACAATACTGATCAGAACAATACTAAACACACCACTCCTTTTTTTTGGTGAGGCTTTACAGGACAGAGTGCTTCTCCACGGGACATGTTAACTCACGGGCAGCTGGTTCATCAAGGAACCACAGCAGCTTTCCATGTACAGGTAAGACACGTGCAGCCGGTAAGGGTTCAGGCTCTTCTTCCTGGAGGATACGCTGCAAGCCTGTTGAACGAGGTGACCTTGCTTGGGTCCCAGGTGTACGGTTCCTAAAATGGCTGCCATATACACGTCCACTGATAGGAGACGCGGAAGGTATTAAACTGATAAAAATAGTACTAAACACACCACTCCTATCTGGTGTCACATTAGCTTGACCGCGCAGTGCCCCAAATTTAATGCGATCTGTGAGTAAGGTAAACGGTTGTCCATACAAGTAGGTTGCAGCTTTTTGAGGGCCCACACCACCGCCATGCACTCCTTTTCAATGGCAGTGAATATACTTCGCTGAGCAAAAGTTTACGGCTTAGATAAAAATCAATGCCGTGTACACGTCCACTGATAGGAGACGCGGAAGGTATTAAACTGATCAGAACAATACTAAACACACCACAAATAAGGTTTCTCTCCTGTATGGCTCCTCAAATGATGCTTAAGATTAGAAGCGGCTGAAAAGCATTTCTCACACTCCGAACAAAAATATATTTTTTTAACATTCTCTCCACTTTGAACGAAATGACGTTTGGGAAGAGATTAACATAATTAAACACAGGCAGTAAAAATACAGTTTTTAGCCATACCCTGTAACTTTAAAACTACACATCCCATCTTCATAATTACATATTTGGAATCAGCACACTTAAAACATAAACATAACCAAAAATCAGCCAAATCCATCCAGGGGTTAAAAAGTTAGCTGGAGGTCCCTTTATGACCGACTTTTCCTGCCCAAAACAGTTCCATAGATTTGGGCTGTGAGGTCGGTCTATTTCAGGCTGAAAAAACGACTAAGTCCCATCGCGAATGGGACTTAGTCTCTGCAGCTGAAATAAGGCTGAAAAAAACGGCTGAAAAAAAGACTAAGTCCCATCGCCGAATGGGACTTAGTCTCTGCAGCTGAAATAATTTCCCATTTACTGAACCAAGTGGGAAATAGCAAGGCAGGCACAAAGGGTTTGCACCAGGTCTGGGGACACAGGGGACACCGTCTTAAAGGGGCCGTGTCCCCAACAAGTCTGGGGACACGGCCTTAAAGGGGCAGTGTCCCAATCTTCCTGATGTCCCAAAAAAGGTGTTTAAAGGGCCAGCACCAGTCACATAAAGAGTCCATAAGCCCCAATATGCCCACCGACAGTCTTAAAGGGCCATACACACCAAATAAAAGTGCATACATTTTCACAATCTCCCAGGGGCCATAGTCATGCGGGAGGAGGCTGGCAAATAGGCTTCTCCACAACCCAGGGAAGCAGGGCAATTTGCCATTTAAAGGGCCCGTTACAAATAGCAGTTTGTAACAAGGTGTCAATCCATATCTGCCAAGTGACCCGATGTAGGGGGACCAGTCCCTATTCTGCTTTGTGTCAGTGTGTATCAGGGAACCTTAGGACAGGTGTCAATCCATATCTGCCAAGTGACCCTATGCAGGGGGAACAGTCCCTATTCTGCTCTGTGTCAGTGTGTATCAGGGATCCTTAGGGCAGGTGTCAATCCATATCTGCCAAGTGACCCTATGTAGGGGGACCAGTCTCTATTCTGCTCTGTGTCCGTGTGCATCAGGGGCTCTGAGGACAGGTGTCAATCCATATGTCAAGGTGTCAATATGTCATATGTCAGGTGTCAATCCATATTGATTGTGATTTAGGAATGTTAGGTGATTTCTGCCCTTTATGGATTAAAACCAGACTCTGTATCAACTGTGTAATTTTCCATGGGAGTTTTGCCATGGATCCCCCTCCGGCATGCCACAGTCCAGGTGTTAGTCTCCTTGAAACAACTTTTCCATCCCTATTGTGGCCAGAAAGAGTCCCTGTGTGTTTTAAAATTCGCCTCCCCATTGAAGTCAATGGCGTTTCGGGCGGTTCGCCGGTTCGCGAACATTTGCGGAAGTTCGCGTTCGCCGTTCGCGAACCGAAAATTTTGGGTTCGCGACATCACTAAATGCGAGCTGTGGCAAGAAGGTTTGCTGTGTCTGTCAGCATAGTGTCCAGAGCATAGAGGCACTAACAGGAGACAGGCCAGTACATCAGGAGACGTAGAGGAGGCCGTAGGAGGGCAACAACCCAGCAGCAGGACCGCTACCTCCACCTTTGTGCAAGGGGGAACAGGAGGAGCACTGCCAGAGCCCTGCAAAATGACCTCCAGCAGGCCACAAATGTGCATGTGTCTGCTGAAACGGTCAGAAAAAGACTCCGTGAGGGTCCGACATCCACAGGTGCAGCTTGTGCTTACAGCCCAACACCATGCAGGACGTTTGGCATTTGCCAGAGAACACCAAGATTGGCAAATTCACCACCGGTGCCCTGTGCTCTTCATAGATGAAAGCAGGTTCACACTGAGCACATATGACAGACGTAACAGAGTCTGGAGACGCCGTGGAGAACATTCTGCTGCCTGCAACATCCTCCAGCATGACCGGTTTGGCAGTGGGTTAGTAATGGTGTGGGGTGGCATTTCTTTGGGGGTCCGCACAGCCCTCCAGAGGTAGACTGACTGCCATTAGGTATCAAGATGAGATCCTCAGACCCCTTGTGAGACCATGTGCTGGTGCGGTTGGCCCTGGGTTCCTCCTAATGCAAGACAATGCTAGACCTCATGTGGCTGGAGTGTGTCAGAAGTTCCTGCAAGAAGAACGCATTGATGCTATGGACTGGCCCGTCTGTTCCCCAGACCTGAATCCAATTGATCTGGGACATCATGTCTTGCTCCATCCACCAACGTCACGTTGCACCACAGACTGTCCAGGAGTTGGCAGATGATTTAGTCCAGGTCTGGGAGGAGATCCCTCAGGAGACCATCCGCCACCTCATCAGGAGCAAGCACAGGCATTGTAAGGAGGTCATACAGGCACGTGGAGGCCACACACACTACTTTAAGGACATTACATCAAAGTTGGATCAGCCTGTAGTGTGTTTTTCCACTTTAATTTTGAGTGTGACTCCAAATCCAGACCTCCGTGAGTTGAAAAATGTGATTTCCATTTTTTTATTTTTGTGTGATTTTGTAGTCCGCACATTTAACTATGTAAAAAACAAAGTATTTCAGAAGAATATTTAATTCATTCAGATCTAGGATGTGTTATTTTTGTGTTCCCTTTATTTTTTTGAGCAGTGTATATTACTTTTTAAAAATTTATTAAATATTTAACTTTTCCCACTGTCACCCCCTTTTTTTCCACCGGTTAAAAAATATTGACTAAATAAATTATGTTGAAAAATAAATCCACGGGGCAGAGCCTCACCTTATAGCATAACAGTCGCATGGTGCCTGAGCTCCTGAATCATAAGCCAATTTAGGGGAATTACCCCCAACAAACAAACGATTTTACCCTCTGACAGGAGCAGTCCATGGGTCCCTGCTGACCATGCAGAGACCCTGATCGGGTCAATTGACCTCGAAAAGACTGTTGCGGCCTACTGCAGATGGGGTAGAGGAGAAGCGGCCGATCTCCTCGCACTAAAACAATCAACAGATCAAGCAATGCTCCTAACTCCCCACCACCCTCTGGTCCCCACTCTGCTGCTTGAAATTGTCCCTACAGTGAATACCCTGAGAATACGGGCTCAACTCCCACCTCACCTCGATTACCCGGTACCAAGATGGCGCTGTGTCTCCTCAGAGGTCAGAGACGGCTATGGGCAGCCTTGTGGAACAGTCTCTCCAGTGGCTCGATTAACTGTTCAACCGGTTCTGGCAGCAAACAGAAAGCAGTTTATATATATATATATATATATATATATATATATATAAAAAAAAATTTACATTTAAATAAACACTCACACACAGCACTCAGACAAACACAGCACCCTCAGACACACACAGCACCCAAACACACGCACAGCACCCACAGACACACACTGCAGGTTAGAGTTCACTCTCACCACTGGACCACCAGGGAAGGCAGCATGGCCCCCTCCTCCATGGATACCCGGCTCCCCACCCCCTCCCAAGGTAAGAAGGGAGAGGGGGATATAACTTTTTTTTAATATATATATATATAAAATTTTACATTTAAATAAACACTCACACACAGCACTCAGACAAACACAGCACCCACAGACACGCACAGCACCCACAGTGCACCCAGACACACACACAGCGCACCCAGACACACACACAGCACCCACAGACACACACAGCACCCACAGCACCCAGACACACACAGTGCACCCAGACACACACACAGCGCACCCAGACACACACAGCACTCAGACACACACAGACCACTCAGACACACACAGCACCCAGACACACACGCAGCACCCTCAGACACACACTCTAACCAGCAGCTCCGCCGGTTCCTCTTGCGGGATTCTGAGCGTTACCGCAGCAACGCTCAGATCTCGCGAGAGTGAACTCTAGCCTGCAGGTTAGAGTTCACTCTCACCACTGGACCACCAAGGAAGGCAGCATGGCCCCCTCCTCCATGGATACCCGGCTCCCCACCCCCTCCCAAGGTAAGAAGGGAGAGGGGGATATAACTTTTTTAATCATATATATATATATATATATATATATATAAAAAATTTACATTTAAATAAACACTCACACACAGTACTCAGACAAACACAGCACCCTCAGACACACACAGCGCACCCAGCGCACCCAGACACACACAGCGCACCCAGACACACACAGCGCACAGACACACACAGACCACTCAGAGACACACACGCAGAACCCACAGACACATGCAGAACCCTCAGACACACACAGCACCCTCAGACACACACACACAGCACCCTCAGACACACACAGCACCCTCAGACACACACAGCACCCTCAGACACACACAGCACCCAGATACACACAGCACCCAGATACACACGCAGCACCCAGATACACACGCAGCACCCAGATACACACGCAGCACCCTCAGACACACACTCTAACCAGCAGCTCCGCCGGTTCCTCTCGCGGGATTCTGAGCGTTACCACAGCAACGCTCAGATCTCGCGAGACTGAACTCTAGCCTGCAGGTTAGAGTTCACTCTCACCACTGGACCACCAGGGAAGGCAGCATGGCCCCCCTCCTCCATGAATACCCGGCTCCCCACCCCCTCCCAAGGTAAGAAGGTAGAGGGGAGAGGAGGATATAACTTTTTTTTATTATATATATATATATATATATATATATATATAAAAATTTACATTTAAATAAACACTCACACACAGCACTCAGACAAACACAGCACCCTCAGACACACACAGCACCCACAGACACGCACAGCACCCACAGTGCACCCAGACACACACAGCAGCCACAGACACACACAGCACCCACAGCACCCAGACACACACAGTGCACCCAGACACACACATGCAGCACCCTCAGACACACACACGCAGCACCCTCAGACACACACAGCACCCAGACACACACAGCACCCAGATACACACGCAGCACCCAGATACACACGCAGCACCCAGATACACACGCAGCACCCAGATACACACGCAGCACCCAGATACACACGCAGCACCCTCAGACACACACTCTAACCAGCAGCTCCGCCGGTTCCTCTCGCGGGATTCTGAGCGTTACCGCAGCAACGCTCAGATCTCGCGAGAGTGAACTCTAGCCTGCAGGTTAGAGTTCACTCTCACCACTGGACCACCAGGGAAGGCAGCATGGCCCCCTCCTCCATGGATACCCGGCTCCCCACCCCCTCCCAAGGTAAGAAGGGAGAGGGGGATATAACTTTTTTTAATTATATATATATATATATATATATATATCTATAAAAATTTACATTTAAATAAACACTCACACACAGCACTCAGACAAACACAGCACCCTCAGACACACACAGCACCCAAACACACGCACGACACACACACAGCGCACCCAGACACACACACAGCGCACCCAGACACACACACAGCGCACTCAGACACACACACAGCACTCAGACACACGCAGCACCCCCAGACACACACGCAGCACCCTCAGACACACACGCAGCACCCTCAGACACACACACAGCACCCTCAGACACACACACAGCACCCTCAGACACACACACACAGCACCCTCAGACACACACACACAGCACCCAGATACACAC
This sequence comes from Pelobates cultripes, assembly GCA_933207985.1. Taxonomy (NCBI): domain Eukaryota; kingdom Metazoa; phylum Chordata; class Amphibia; order Anura; family Pelobatidae; genus Pelobates; species Pelobates cultripes. The sequence goes on along the minus strand of OW240923.1, from coordinate 12,621,249 downwards.
GCAGCACCCAGACACACACAGCCCCCTCAGACCCACACAGCCCTCCCAGACACACACAGCACCCTCAGACACACACAGCACCCTCAGACACACACAGCACCCTCAGACACACACAGCACCCAGACACACACGCAGCACCCAGACACACACAGCACCCTACACACACAGCACCCAGACACACACAGCACCCAGACACACACAGCACCCTCACACGAGCACAGACACACACAGCACCCAGACACACAGCACCCAGACACACACAGCACTCAGACACACACAGACACACAGCACCCTCAGACACACACAGCACCCAGACACACACAGCACTCAGACACACACAGCACCCTCAGACACACGCAGCACCCAGATACACACGCAGCACCCAAACACACACACACAGCACCCTCAGACACACACACAGCACCCTCAGACACACACAGCACCCTCAGACACACACTGCTCACTCAGACAGACACTGCTCCCTCAGAGAGACAGCACCCTCACTCACACAGCACCCACACACAGCACACTCCCACACATATACAGCACACACACACATATATATATAATAAATAAAATAACCCTCAGTGAGTTAACAGACAAATTTTTTTAGAAACCTAGAATGTGACGGCAGATAAAAACACCTTCACACACAGCACCCCTCTTACACACACACACACACACACACACTGCACCCTTCACACACACACACTGCGCCCCTCACACATACAATACGTCCAAATATAAATATATATATACACACTACAGCACCCCTCACACGGCACCACTACACACATTACGCTCCAGATACATGCTAGATCCCTTACCTATATGCACTCTTAATCCTCTACACACAAACACACACACATACAATCTCCTATACACACTCTGAGTCCTTTACACACTAGATCTCCTACACACACACTGCCCCTAGCCACACATATTACACCACAAACACAAATTAAATTGACCTATTTACACAAAACCACACCACACTCTACACACACGCAATCCCACAAGCGGGCTCCAAACACATGCACCATACGCTTTCCTGGCCCTTTTGTCCTCTGGTATCCCACTTGTGGAGACACCAGAGACAATTTAAAAGCAAACACAGCGCAAGCATGTTATTAAATTTGCTTGAGATGCGCAGAACAAATACAGGGCCTTTTTCTAATGCCTATAGCAGGGCTCTGCGCATTGAACCAACATGCTCACTTTGAGAGGGGGCGTGTTTGTCTCTAGCCCCACCCCCTACTTCAGGGGCCGCTCTGATTGAAAAATGCCCGGGCCTAATTTTTTTCCCAGTCCGGCCCTGCATGTGGGGCTGTATGTGGGGCTTGGCAGAGTGCCCATGCTAATTCTTGTCCATCAAAAGCACCTTCAATGGGAAAGTGAGCATCGGAACTGGTCCATGGAGCATTGTATGAATGTTGCCTGGTCTGATGAATCACATTTTCTTTTATATCAGGTGGATGGCTGAGTGCATGTGTATTGTTTACCTTGGAAAGATATGGCAGCAGGATGCACTATGGGAAAGAGGCATGCTGGCGGAGGCAGTCTTATGTTCTAGGCAACGTATTGCTGGGAAAATATTGGGTCCTGGCATCCATGTGGATATTACTTTGACACATACCACCTACCTAGAGATTGTTGCAGGCCACATACACCCATTCATGGCAGTGGTGTCCCCTAGTGGCAGTGGATTCTTTCAGCAGGATAATGTACCCTGCACATTTTTTTCAGGAATGGTTTGAGGAACATGACAGAGTTCAAGGTGTTGCCTTGACCTCCAAATTCCACAGATCTCAATCCAACTGAACATCATGTGCTGAAATAAATCTGATGCATGGAGGCTCCACATCACAACTAGCAAGACTTAAAAGGATATGCTGCTAATGTCTTGGTGCCAGATACCACAGGACACGTTCAAAAGTCTTGTGGAGTTCATGCCTCGACGCATTTAGGCTGTTTTGGCAGTACGAGGGGGGAGTAACACGATATTAGGCAGGTGGTTTTAATGTTGGGGCTGATCAGTGTATTTTACAGCTGATCTGCAAATTGTGACATTAACGTCTTGAAATAAAGCAAAAATATTTTTGGGCTATCTTAAAATATAGCTTGCGTTTATCCCATTTTAACACAAGTCCTCCAAGTCCTAGTTCATGCTATCTGCCGCATTGGATTCAAAGCCAACAGTCACAGAATGTACATAGAACATTCAAAATATAGTCATACCACCTACCTCCATGTGAGTTTGGAATTATCAAAGCTTTACTCACCAACAGTACTGGATAATTAAATTGACTGTCAGTGCCTCTGTTTCTACTCACTTATTCCCCCCCCACCCCCCTCTGATATGGCACCAAGTATGTCAACCAGACACTTCTGGTACACGGTCCCTTCCCCACGGGAACCGAAAATGTGGCACGTACATTTAAAAAAAAATTGATCTCCTCAGATGTGGTAGTCATGAGTGAGGGAAATAGAGCACATCCACTCTCTGCGATGGCTCTGTGGAACAAACCCTTGGACAAGGGAGACAAAACCTGGAAATAGCACAAAGACAAGAGAGAGAGGAATGGTTACAGAAGAGTTGAAGGATATATATATAATGAGCATTTTAGAATATAGATATTTTATCAAAGCATTAATGAGTTAGAGGGTTGAAGCTTGAAACATAGGGTGGTAGGACACTATTGCCAGGACGATTTTGGTCTTGGTACTTCAGTGGTGGTTGTTCAATACAAAACCCTTAATAGACAGAGTGTGGTGCACATGCAGGTATTTGGAATGGAAGATTGAAAGCTTTCGAAATAGGACTGTGAAAGAATGTAGTCTCCATATGAAAAGCCATTATTGCAGTTTCAGTAGTGCCACGGTAAAGGCTATTCAGGCCGACAAAATACCAAGAGGACCTTACCTGAGCAGCAACACTCACACCCCCTGCAGATTCCCCAAATATGGTGACAGACTTTGGGTCCCCTCCGAAATTCTCAATGTTTTCCTGGACCCACTGAAGAGCTGCAACTTGATCCAAAAACCCATAGTTGCCAGGTGCTTCATCATCACCGGTACTGAGATAGAACAAGGAGGACGGGAGATTTACAGATACAGTGTATCCCGGTGTATTCCAGTTAAATCTCCGATCTGCTATGTAAATGGCTATTATATAGTGTCAGTAATATAGAGCAGGATAGAACTACATCATCAATATCAACATATTTATCATTCTCACTTTCTGTGCTGCTCTTCCCTCAAACTCAAGGCTTTGTGTCAATTCGCAATGTGGGTTACGTGATCATTTAGTACAGGGTTCGACAGATCCCAGATGCCAGTTCAAAATGGCAACTAGGAATTTTGTCCTGGCGCCTGAGTGTTTCTCATTCTGTTCATTAATCTTCCTGCTCTGCTCCCTCGTGGGCACTGCAGTAATGCCAAGAGCTGGAATATGATGCCACTTCAGCCCCAGCTTCACGAAGTGGCCCGTAAGGAACCAAAACAGGAAGATTTCAGCCCATCCCCACACTGGACCCAAGAGAAAGGATCCACTCCAGCTCTCCAAAATTAAAAATTTGCGATTTAGAGAATTTTTGTGTGTGTTTGTGTGTGTATGTCTGTCAATGAGTATGTGAATGTCTATCCGTCAGTGAGTATATGTATGTCTGTCTGAGTGTGTGTGTCTGTCAGTGTGTTAAATCAGTGAGTGTGCGTGTATGTTTGTCAGTGAGTGTGTGTCTGTCTGTAAGTGTGTCTGTTTGGGTTACCGACCCCCTCCAATCCCTTTTTTTCTTATGCCATGCCATTCTTGCCATGGTTGGCCCTGCCACCATGGCTGAGATTGTCAATTTTGATGATCTCAGCCAATCCAGTGCTTTCCGTAGATACGCATTAGGAAGCTACTGCCCATGCGCTGCAAAATGCAGCGCTAATCAGCATCACCTGATAGACATGCATTGAATCAATGCATCTCTATGTTATCTTTCAGTGTCTCCATGCAGAGCGTGGAAACAATGAATGTAGGTGCTGTGCAGCACTGGACTAAGAAGCACCTCTAGTGGTCATCTCAGTGAATGTCACTAGAGGTGCTAATAGACAGCAATGTAAACATTGTTTTTTCTTAGAAAAGGCAGTGTTTACTTTGAAAAGCTTGCAGGGACAGGCTATTGACACCAGAACCACAACATTAAGCTGTAGTGGTTCTGATGACTATAGTGTCCCTTTAAGAATTATATGTTTGTCATTAAAAATAAAGCTTTGTTAGTTTTAAAAAAGTAAAAATTGGCTCCTAACTTTTTTAGCTGGCTCTTAGATTCCAAGCAAATTTGTCAAGCCCCAATTTAGTAGACTTATGTACAAATATCAAAATAATTGATGCAAAACTGAGCTGAATTCAATTATGTGTATGTAATAAAAATTAATTATACAGCCAGTACATGTTCTTTGTTCAAAACACTCAATATGACCAATCTATTCTGAAATGAGTAGATGTGCAATCAAAATATATGGCAACAATTTGCAAACTCTGTTAATTATGCAAAATCTGAGATTCAATTTGCATTGAAATTTGACTTATTTTACAGCAGAAATTAATTGGTTTAATCATCACCAACTCAATTCAGGGGAGGATTTAGTGAGGCCAATTCACTGCCTTTTAAGCAATTTGAAAAGATGTTTTCCTCACTTAAAGGACCACTCCACACTTCCAAACCCCCCAACAACAAAAAACCCACAGTTTAGTAGATATACCCCCAATTAATACATGCATGCATATTTTCATGTATGTATTTATTGGGAATATAGTTTAAAATAGCTTACAAAAGCTGCAGTTCTTATGGCTGCAACCTTTGTAAGCCCCTCCCCTTTCCCCCCAGAAGAGACTTTCAGTCTCTTCACAAGGAAATAACCAATCAGAGGCTTCTCATTGAGAAGCATCTGACTTGGTCCCCACGTGCACAACGTTGAGTGCACTTATAACGGACCGATATTTCAAAGTGCTTTAAAATTTTATACCAAAAAATCTGAATTGGATACATTCTCTAAGCCGGGGTTTTCTCTAAGCCATTTTCTCAGTTTGGATATTTTTAATTTTTTTCAGGAATCCAGCCATCTTTGTTGATGGGTATGACCTGGATATGACGGATGGGTGCGATAAATTACCTGAGAAATCCTGGCAATCCCAGTCTGTACTGGATTACCACCATAACTACATTCTCGTAGGCAGACATTGCAGATCCTTCGTATATGGAAACTCCTCCCATCGTAAGTCCTCCTCCATGAATAAACACCATAACCTGGGCAGGAGATACATCAAGGAAGAAAATAATGAATGGTTGTTAATGAAGGGTCTGATTAGAGCTTCCTTTGCAACATTATCTATATATTTTTTTATCCACAAAAGGCACTAGAAAAAAAAGGGACCATGTGCTCGGTGGGGCAAAAATAAGACTTCCAGGTAATCCTGAACCGATCTGGGTGATTTTTGGATATGTTGTTCACCCAGATCAGGGGATTTGTTGCATTTTGGGGTACTTTTGGGGGTTTGTAAAAATGTATGTTTTTTCTGCTTAGAGTTAATTGAGTTAGTCCTTTGTTAATGGTATCACGGACGGAGGGGAGGGATTGTGTATACTGTATGGGAGTGTCTGAATGTAAGCCTCTGTTTTTACTGGCTTGTATGTTTTGTATTCGGTGCCCAACCAGGTCCACCTGGGCGTCACCTTTGCTGTAAAACTTGTATAAAAGACCAGTGTGTGCCATTAAACTTTCTGTTCCTGCTTACACTCCAAAACTGTGTGTCGTCCTGTTATTGGAGGGAAAGAAGATTTGCTCCTGTGCCTGCTGTTCCAGATTGCAGGAGATTCAATGGGGAAAGTCCTTGTAAGGACTAGAGCTAATTTCCCATTCGGTTCCCAGGACTGAGTGTTGTCCAGTGCCTGGAGGTGTCAGAGCTAACTCCCCATTCGGTTCCCAGGAAGGAGCGGTTCCAGGGCCCCAGTCAAGCTACGGCGACTTAGGGCAAGAAGCGCTGTGGTTTGTCCCCTGTTCCTGCTACGCTCTCTGGACTAGGAGAGGTCTACCCACTGGAAGCTGGATCCTGGTCCTGGGTCCATGGTGGGTGGAGGATGGCGAGACCCCAACCAAGCTGCAGCAGTTCGTGATATCTATGGTGGTTATGGTGTTCCAGTGCAGTGATTATGGTACTCGCAAGTACTAGGAAGCAGCGATAGACGGAGGTACCAGATCGGGGGTGCCAGGCGGTCCGTTACAAACCCCAACAGTGTACACATGTCAGATTAAAAAAAATACAGTAACCGGGTTTGAGTGCGTTGGAAACCCATGGGAATGCAGTTCCCACACTTCGGACTATGGTGGTAGGAGCCCTGCTTACAGTACATGAGCATTTATACAGATCTCTGGGCTTTTCACAATTACAGAGAACCAGATCAAATGCTTATTTATTCCTATGTAGCTTTTAATCCAGAGTGTTTTGCATGTCCTATTTCCCTAGAATAAAACATGGGACCAGGCACACAGGCTGTGATAGACATGGAATTTTATTCCCACAAGGTTAAAACCGCAACATGTCCTCTCCTTTCTGTGTCAGTAAAAATACATACATGTAGACAATAATTACCACTAGCCTATTGATATGGGGAATCTGGGCATTTGACTATGGTGCCAACCATAAGGGGTATTATACTTCAACTCCAGGAATGCCAAATGAGGCTGGTTGGAGATGGGTCAGTAAAATCACACCTCTGCTATGACACAGAATATTCTTTGACTTGACCCGGACTTACTGTTTGTGCTGCTTTGTGGTTTTTATAACTGAATACTCACGGGAAGCCGGGCATCCTGTCCTCGATCGGCTGGTGTGAAAACATTAAGCATTAAACAGTCCTCAGAAATAGGGGGGAAGCGAAAAGAAACATTGAAATACTCGTTAAGTGATTCCATGGCAGCCGGATTTTGTAAACACCTACAGAACAAAACCAAAATCATTCCATTCATTTACAAATAGAGTTTTAGAAATCGTTAGTTGCACAACCAAATAATACGATCAAATCCCATTCCATTCCATTCCAGGGCCATTTACTTAATCGGAAATTGTGAAAAATTGATGTGGAAATTGCACATTTATGGACAAAATATGAGTTCAGTTATTTTGGCATAAAATATCCAGTTTTGCAATTTAAAGGATCACTATAACACTATAGCATCAGGAATACTGTACCCTTCTCCCAGTGATTAAAGAGTTAAAGCTCCCCCCCTCCCCCAGTTTACCCCTTTCCAGCTCTGTCCATATCTCCTCCTTCATCAACATCACACTGATAGGGGAACCTACAGTGTGCATTACATCTTTCCGATAGAAAGCATTTAATCAATACTTTGATATGGGGATTTTGAAGATGCTGATGACCATGACCACATTGTTAATCTCCATGAGAATGCAGGAAGTGCCTCTAACAGGGCCGGACTAGGAGAAAAATTCATCCCGGGCATTTTTTTACCACAGCGGCCCACTAAGAAGGGGGCAGTCCAGAGAGGGTTTATTTCATCATCACCAATGACAAACACGCCCCCTCTCAAAGTGAGCATGTTGGTTCAATGCTCTTCCAGAGCAGACCATGCGCAGAGCTCTGCTAGAGAGCTCTAGCATGAGAAAAAAAGCCCTGTATTTGTTCTGCACAGTGCAAGCAAATTTAATAACATGCTTGCACTGTGTTTCCTTGCAATTTGTCTCTGGTGTCTCTATAAATGGATACCAGGAGACAAAAGGGTCAGGAAAGAGTATTGTGCGGCGCACGAGGGAGCCGAGCAGACCGCTCAGAGGAAGTGCTCCCTCACCAGCACCCATCAGCCCGGCCGGCAGCCACTGGACCCCAGGGAGAAAGAGAACCCCCCCTCAAGCATTCCCAAAGGTAAGGAGGCTGGGGGGGGGGGTTAAAAAAAAGTGTTAATGTGAGTGAGTGTGTGTGTGTGTGTGTGTCTGACTGTGTGTGTGTCTGTGTCTGACTGTGTGTGTCTGACTGTGTGTGTGTCTGTGTCTGACTGTGTATCTGACTGTGTGTCTGTGTGTCTGACTGTGTGTGTGTGTCTGACTGTGTGTGTGTGTGTCTGACTGACTGTGTCTCTGACTGTGTCTGACTGTGTCTCTGACTGTGTGTCTGACTGTGTGTGTGTGTGTGTCTGACTGTGTGTATTTAGAAGGTGGGGCGGGGGGAAGGGTTGGGTGGGGGTGGCGCGGGGGAGGGGCACCTGAGTTTTGTCCTGCCTAGGGCAGCACAAAACCAGGATATACCACTGGATGTAGTAGGTGCGTGCATGCAGGTTATAGTGTGTGTGTGTGTGTGTGTGTGTATATATAGGCGATGTAGTGTTTGTAGGGGTTGTAGAGTGTGTGTTTAGGGGTGTAGCATGTGTTTGCTTACAAGGAATCTAGTGTCTGTATAGGGGATCCAGAGTGTGTATGCTAGAAATGTAGTGTGTGTGTAGGTGGTGTAGTGTGTGTAGGTGGTGCAGTGTGTGTGTGTGTGTGTGTGTATAGGAGTCTAGTGTGTGTTTTAAGGACCCAGAATGTGTAGGAGATCTAGTGATCTAGTGTGTGTATATAACGGATTCAGAGTGTATATTGGGATCTAGTGTGTGTATATGATCCAGAGTTGGGTAAGGGATCTAGTGTGTGTGTGGAATGTAATGTCTTTAGGGGTGCAGTATGTGTGTGAGGGTTTCAGTGTATGTGAGGGGTGCTGTAGGATATATATATATATATAATATAAATATGTTTGGTAGTATTGTGTGTGTGCATGTATGTGTTTGGTGCAGTGTGTTGGGGTTCTGTGTGTATGTGTGAGGGGTGTAGTGTGTATGTGAGGGGTGTAGTGTGTATGTGAAGGATGCAGTATGTGTGTGTGATGGATGCTGTGTTTGAGGGGTGCTGTGTGTGATGTGTGGGTGCTGTATGTGATGATGCTGTGTGTGATGTGTGTGATTTGTGTGAGGGTGCTGTGTGTGATTTGTGTGAGAGTGCTATGTGTGAGGGTGCGTGTGATGTTTGTGTGAGAGTGCTGTGATTGAGGGTGCTATGTGTGAGAGAGCTGTGTGTGAGGGTGCTGTTTGTGATGTGTGTGAGAGTGATGTATGTGATGTGTGTGATAGTGCTGTGTGTGAATGTTAGAAGGGATTGTGTGTTTGGAGGGGGGGGATTCTTACCTTTAGCCTGGGAGGGGGGACCGGCACAGTGGTATCTGGGAGGGGGGGGGGACCGGCACTCTCACACCATCCCTGGTGGACCTAGTGGTTAGTGAACGCTAGCTTGGGGGCTAGAATTCACTCTCGCGAGATCGGTGCGTTGCCATGGCAACGCTTCCGATCTCGCGAGAGAAACCCGGCAGAGCTGCAAGATAGTGCTCCACCGGGTCCTCCTCTCCCTCCCCAGCCGCAAGTCTGTCCAAGTGGGCCGGTGATGGAGAGCTTTGATCTCCCCACCGGCCCGTCATGGAAATATTGGGGCCAGCACTTGGATAGTGCCGGCCCTGCATAGACAGGCAGGGGAGATGCTGTGTCCTCCCCTGCCGGCCTCGGCACATGGCCACCGTGGCCCACCGGGCATTTGCCCGGTGTGCCCGATGGCCATTCCAGGCCTGGCTTCTAATGTCGGTCTGGGGGACAGTCACTATAGGCTGTCTTAACCATGTGATGTAAACATTGCAGTTTTAGAGATGAAGTGCTCTGGGTGCCTATAGGGTCAATTTAATGACTAATACCGACAGGCATGTTAAAGTATTTTACCCGTATCATACTGTACGATGTAAACATCTCTCCTTCATTTTCTGAACTCGTCCTGTTACTGACATTACATAAACAGCACAGTTTGATGTATGATGTATATTAATAGACCGCAAACATTGCATCCAACACCCACTGCCTCTGGGCACTAACACGGTTTCTATAGACATGTTCTGTGTAAATGTTTTACATTTTACAAGTCTACAGCAATACAATATTTTGTAAGAACGCAGCAATAAAACTTTTAGACCAGCTCCGCCCCCCAAAGGTGGCATATCAGCTCAACCTGCAACAGTCTTGGGTAGAAGTCCGGTGTCCCCACATCCTTAGAGATGGGAGTTTAGCTAGTTATCTGAACCTTTGTGGATGATGGAAATGATTCAAACAGTAACTCTCATTGCACCCAGCCAGACTTTGCTTTTCTTATAATACAGGTAGTTACAGTCTACAACGTGGTCGCTGGCACACCTTAACTAATGTGGACAGCCCTTAAAGGAACACTCCAAGCACTGTGGTGCGAGGGTTTAGCATGATTTGACAATATACCTGGCTCCTGCTGGATGACTGTGCCAATCCTGCCACCCATTTGTTTAAAACACTGATGCTGTCATGGTCCTTGGAGTGACGCTTTAAATATCCCTTAATCTTATCAAGGACATAAGAAAAATAAACAGCATTGAAAGGGTTACTTTGTAGTGGTTATGATGCCATGAGTGCCCTAGCCCAGTTCTTCGGTAATAGGGCAAACTGTTGGTCCTTCTACCTGGGTAGCCACTGGGCTCCAAGGCTACTTACTGCTCTGTTAATTCACCTACAGCTGGTGTGGAGCTTGAAGCCGATCCAGTTGCCATTCATTGGCTGAGAGTCAGTCAATGAATCATGCACTATGTATGAACATTTGCACAGAATTGACGTTAGCCAGCCTAGAACTCTAGTTGCCTGTATGATGCTGCTGAAGGTGGAGTTACACCTCTAGCAACAAGGAGGTTAAACATGCATGTGCAGAGTTTCAAAGCCAACTACTGCATATACAGTCTCCAGGCACCATGACCACTTTAAGTCATTGTAGTGGTTATGGTGCTTGAAGTAAACCTTTAAGAATATCACTGTAATGATACTGCTCTATTGTGAAAGCAGCACCATGACAGATTGACCCCAGCTACGCTGTGTATTTTTACAGAAACGCGTTTAATGCATCCTCAGCATCCTTTGTACAATGCTTTGAAATGTAGAAACATAAAACAATTTAAAAAAAACTCAAATACAAAGTCCTACAATAGATAAACGTTACTACAGTGCGCTGCACATAACCTACATGGGTGGATGATTAGTTGCATCCCTGACAGAGTCCCAAGGCAGAGGTGGCTGTGGGGGAGCAAATCTTAACTCGCCAACTGGAGGCTTCGCAAAGGGGATTCCCAGAAACGCGTGTACGCTCCGATCTGTCCCTTTCACAACATTCGTTTTCCCCAGAAGTTTTCCATATTTTGTCTCCAACAACGGCCTTGAATCCTCTTCACCTGAAAATATCAAATATTCATGTTATCCTTAAAATTAAAAGAATACTCCAGTCATCATAAGAACCTTATCTAAATGAAGTTGTTATGGTGCCACAAGGTTCCCGGGTACTTTTTTATATTAAGGGGTTAAACCGTTCTTGAATGCCTCAACCCCAAAAGCTGCCATCACCTTATGAAATGACGTTTCATGAAGCGCAGAATTAATCAGTGGCACCCCTGCCCAGTGGAACTTTCTGAAACTCAGACGGATGCTGCCTGGGGGAACTGCAGATCCGGCGCTGGAGGCAGCCTTTTTGGTTAAACCATTTGACAATGGTTTAACCTCTTCAGGTAAGAATATGCCTGGGGGGTCTCCGGATACCAAAACAACTTAATTTAGATGAAGTTGTTATGGTGCTTGGAGGTTTGCTTTAAGTCAAGATTCTTCAGTAAAGAAATATCTTAAAATATTGTATTATTTATTGATGGTAGAGACATGCTGACTACACATGACAGCAGAGGCGCACCGGCATAGCATTGCACAGAAAGGGAGACAAAAAAAAGCAGGCACTAAAATCGGTCAAACAGCTAAATAAGCAGAATTTAGCATGAAAAAACAAACAAAACAAATGTCATAACATTTGGCACTTTGCCCCAGAACAGCACTTGATCTGTTCTGGTAAATCTTCCCTCTTTTACCTAGTTTGTAAAGAAATTATAAATGTAACATAAATAAACCATCTCATAATAATGATCCTCCTCTTTCGCTCTCCCTGCAAGTTGATGTTGCACCCATCAGCCTGTTCCTGCAATAATGCGAAAATAAGTCCCAGAAACCTTTGCAGGATCCAGAAATCTTCGACCCTGAGTTTAGATAAAAAATATACAAATATTACACAGAAGATTTGGATCAAAGCTTGCTGGTATTCATAACTCTTGGTGTTATCTTCGATTCTGGCCGCACCTTTATGCCTCAAGTCCAGTCTGTTGCCAAATCCTACCGACTTCACCTTAAAAACATTGCCAGCGTCCACCCCTTTCTTACGCAAGATGCAGCTAAGAAGCAGCTAAGAAGCTTGTTCACGTTCTAGTTATTTCTCGCATCAATTACTGTAATTCTCTCCTAACAGAAACAGTACTGCCTTGCTACAGTCAGTAATAAATGCTGCCGCCAGGCTGATTTTCCTTTCCTGTGGATCCTTTCCTGTGAATCCTTACATTGGCTTCCTCTACCCTATGGGAGTCAATTCAAAATACTAACCCTTACCTATAAAGCTCTAAACAACTGTAGCTCCTGTTACATTTTTTTTTAATTCTTAGGTCTGCCCCATCTCAGTCTCTCCGCTTTGCCGCTTAATCTTCTGCTGTCCGCTGTTCGTACCCTTACTGTCAACCAACGCTTGTAGTACTTTTCACAGATGGCTCCTTTTCTTTGGAACAGTCTACCTACCCCCATCAGACTCTGCCCTACTTTTAAATCAATTAAGAAATCCCTCAAAATCAACCTCTTTAGGAAAGCTCATGGCTTCCCAGAGTAATTTCTATTTCACAAACCTGTCTCTTGCTCTCTCTAAAAGCACCACACTCCACTCTCACCTCCATTTTTGCTATTTTCCCGCCTTGTTGCATCCTCCTTCTTATTGTATTTCTATACCACCTCCTGTAGATTGTAAACTCTTTGGAGCTGGGTCATCAACCATCTACTGGTCTGTAGCATATTGTAATTGTCTAGTTTATTGTTAAATGCCCCCTTTATAATATTGTAAAGTGCTGCAGAATGAGTTGGCGCTATAGAAATGCAGATAATAATAATAATACGAAGATAAGTCCCAGAAACCTTCGCAGAACATATCATTGACCCAGAGTTTAGATCATGGGTGTCCAACCTGCGGCCCATGGGCCACGTGCGGCCCGGACTGCTAGCAGTGCGGCCCGGTTGCCATCCGTGCTGCCAGGCAGAAAGGGAGGCAGGAAGCCCATTCAGTGGCATAGGGGGCAGCAGAAGGAGGAATGCGGAGATGCGCAAAAACGTGCTGTCCACATGCTCTGCCCTCACGGTGTTCTGAGCAGAAGCACTCTGACACGCTGTGCGGGCAACGCTGTGGCGGGAGAGTCTGGAGTCCGGATCAGCAGGGAGCAGCAAGCAGGCGGAGGAGCAGGGTAAGTGCTTGCTAATATTGTTGTGTCTTGAGACGGAGCAGGGTTTTTTTGTGAATGGGTTTGTAGGGGGACAGGGGTCTTTTTAGAGGAGGGGGCTGGGGGTCTTTGTAGAGGGGGGACAGGGTTTTTTGTAGAGGGGGTGGGCAGGGTTTATTATGGAGGGGGGCAAAGGTTTTTGTAGAGGGGGGAATGGCAGGGTATTTTGTAGATGGGGGACTGGGAAGGGGTTTTTGTGAAGGGGCAGGGGAATTGTAGAAGGAGGGACTGGGGAGGGGTTTTGTAGAAGGTGGGGCAGTTGTAGAAGTGTGACTGGGCAAGGGTTTTGTAGAAGGGGGGATTGGGCAGGTGTTTTGTCGAGGGGGAGACTGGGCAGGGTTTATTATGGAGGGGGCAGAGGTTTTTGTAGAGGGGAATGGCAGGGTATTTTGTAGATGGGGACTGGGAAGGGGTTTTTGTGAAGGGGCAGGGGAATTGTAGAAGGAGGGACTGGGGAGGGGTTTTGTAGAAGGTGGGGCGGTTGTAGAAGTGTGACTATGCAAGGGTTTTGTAGAAGGGGGTACTGGGCAGGTGTTTTGTCGAGGGGGAGACTGGGCAGTGTTTATTATGGAGGGGGGCAGAGGTTTTTGTAGAGGGGGGAATGGCAGGATATTTTGTAGATGGGGGACTGGGAAGGGGTTTTTGTGAAGGGGGCAGGGGTTTTGTAGACGAGGACTGGGCAGGGGAGTTGTAGATGGTGGGGGGTGGTTGTACAAGTGGGACTATCCAGGGGTTTTGTAAAAGGGGGACTGGGCAGGGGTTTTTTTGTAGAGGGGGCAGGTGTTTTATAGAAGAAGGTTTTTATTGCCTATTGCTGTTGTAGTAGGCAATTAAAAAGAAAAATGTGCATACAATTTTTTTTTTTTTTAAATAGTGGGTGATTTTTTTACATTTGAATTGGGGGAGGAGATGCCAAAAGCTCTAGATACAACCCTGAGCCCATTATATTCTGTGCTCCTCCTACACAGCATCTTCACCGCCCGACAGTGAGCTGTCTGCCAGCATATGACGTCATCCCAGCATCACTGCTAGACGCGCAAGGGACCTGTACATGAAGAGCACAGAGGTCCCAGGTTCCAACCCAGCAGCAACCACTGGCCTCTAGGAAGAGGATCCACTCCAGCGCTCCCAGAGCATGTTAGGGAGGCTGGGTAGACCTCTTTAGTATTAAATGTGTGTGCATGTGATTTTTGTGTATGTTTTGTCAGTGATTGGCTGTGTGTATGGGGGTGGAGGAGACAGGGATCTGTCGACATGTCTGGGATTGTGTGTGTAAGTTTGTGATTATGTGTGTGGGTCTGTGATTGTTTGTGTACATCTGTGATTATGTGTGTGTGTCTGTGATTGTGATTGTGTTTGTATGTATGTGATTGTGTGTATAGGTGTGTGATTTTATGTGTGTGGATCTGTGATTGTTTTTGTTTTATGTGATTTTGTGTGTGTGTGTATGTATGTGATTGTGTATATATGTATGTGATTGCATGTAGGTCTGATTGTGGGTGTATGCATGTATGTGATTGTATGTATGGGTCTGTGATTATGTTTGGGTATATCTGTGTATGTGTGTGGGGGGGTCTGTGATTGATTGTTGGTGTATGTGTGTTGTTGTGTGTATGTGTACATTTGTGATTGTATCTATGTATGTGACTGTGGGCAGGTATGTGATTGTATGTGTGTGTGTATTGGTGATTGTGCGTATAGGTATGTGGTTGTATGTGTGTGTCGGGATTATGTGCATATATATGTGACTGTGTGTATAGGTCTGTGACTGTGTGTGTGTATCTGTGGTTATGTGTGCATATGTATACATATGTGTATGTGTTTAGTAGATAGCTCCCTAATTTGATATCCTTAAATATGCTAATCCCACACAATGCTAACAAATACGGGAGTTAATTTACTAAACAATTGAAATATCAAATTTAAGAAAAGGGCTTTTAAAGATATGTTACTTATATACATTATTGATAAACTATATTATATATTTGATGTGTGGCCCAAGACAATACCTCTGCGCTCAATGCGGCCCGGAGAAGTCAAAAGGATGGACACACATTTAGATCATAAATTGATATAGTACACAGAAGATTAAGGTCAAAGTTCACATGTATTTATAACTGTGTGTGCAAAAGGCAACATACTAACACGCCCCATACATACATATTCAGTTTTAGACGTCGGTGCTGGGAAGAGGGGTTTTAAAGGACCACTCTAGGCACCCAGACCACTTCAGCTTAATGAAGTGGTCTGGATGCCAGGTCCAGCTAGGGTTCACCCATTTTATTATAAAAATAGCAGTTTCAGAGAAACTGCTATGTTTGTAAATAGGTTAATCCAGCCCTCATTGACAGCCGTTAGAGGTGCTTGAGTGATTCTCACTGTGAAAATCACAGTGAGAACAAGCAAGCGTCGATAGGAAAGCATTGTAAATGCTTTCCTATGAGACCGGCTGAATGCGCGCGCAGCTCTTGCCGCGCGTGCGCATTCAGCCGAAAGAGAGGAGAGGAGGAGGATCAGAGGCGGAGAGCTCCCCGCCTGGCGCTGGAGAAAGGTAAGTTTTAACCCCTTTCCTCTCCCCAGAGCCCGGCGGGAGGGGGACCCTGATGTTTTCCTGGCACCATAGTGGTCCTTTAAAGTGATTTTAGAAATTGCCTAAATAATTCTGCAGCAAAGATTACAGATGTTTCCATGTATGTATGTAGAATAAAGTTCAGTTTACATAATGTATTGAACAGTCTGATAACACAGATTAACCATTTTATGACATCGCTTTTAGTAGGAATTAATTACTGTGCTCATCCCATTAGGTGTTTATTGACCTCTTGGAGCAACACTTTCTAGTCCAAAGAACTTGCACTCTCAAACAAACTGCCAGTCTGGTAATCCTTTGGACTACTACTGGTTCTTATACAGGAATCTGCATGTGGTGAATTGAAAAACTTCAAAGAACGAGGAGACTAACATGCAAAAATAATTCAACCATATCTACCTATTTGAATATACCTACCGTACTATATCATTCATCTCTGAAATCATAAAGGACAGGTCTTGAGGGGATGAAAAGACAAATAAATTGAATTATTTTCTTTGTAAGTATTATCTATTAATCTTGGAGGACCAGACGAGAGTCAACCCAATTGCTTTGCACACACCTAGCACACACAGGGTTAAACTCGGATCCATGCGTTTTCTCGGGCTCTGAAAGTGTTAACCCTCGGAATGTTGTGTATGTGAATCGTGTTACAATGTCTCACCTGTTTCCTGGGCTGCCCAGGTCACACAGCACAGCAGGAGGATTCTGACCAGGGATCCCATCTTCAGGAATGGATCACAGACCGAACGCTTTCACTGAATGAGGAAGAATGTTTCCAGCCCAGGAACTAACAGATCACTCTTACAAATCACAGTGAAGCAACAACAAGCCCAGCCTTGTTTATATCTCAGAATAATATCAGGTGCCAATGCCAAGTCATGGGGTTGGATGGTCGGAAGTGCCCTTTCACACAATACAAGCTTCTATGACTATATGTGGGCAGGAACTGTACTACTGACCCAATACAAAGTGCAAACACGGGCACAAGTAAAGAAACAGAACACATACAGCGTCAACAATTACTGTTACATAATCACAAGTACCTACAACTCCTACCACCCACAGCCCACATCGATATAGAGCTATCACCTACAACTCCTATCACTCACAGCCCACATTGATATACAGCTACCATCTACAACTCCTATCACCCACAGCCCACATCGATATACAGCTATCACCTACAACTCCTATCACTCACAGTCCACATCAATATACAGCTATCATCTACAACTCCTATACCCCACAGCCTACATCGATATACAGCTGTTACCTACAACTCCTATCACTTACAGCCCACATTAATATACAGCTATCACCTACAACAACTATCACTCACAGCGATATACAGCTATGACCTACAACTCCTATCACTCACAGCTCACATCAATATACATCGATCACCTACAACACCTATCACTCACAGCTCACATCGATATACAGCTATAACCTCTAACTCCTATCACTCACAGCCTACATCAATATACAGCTATGACCTACACCTCCTATCACTCACAGCCCAAATCGATATACATCTATCACCTACAACACCTATCATTCACAGCTCACATCGATATACAGCTATAACCTCTACCTCCTGTCACTCACAGCCCACATCAATGTACAGCTATCACCTACAACTGCTAGGATTACACTTAGTCAAGCCAGGATACCGGTGTCCGGCTGAACATAAATACAACAGAATTCAGCCTGACTACAGTCCCTATGTTAAACAGGCTAGCTACAGAGCGTTGAACTTCAGATAAGCGGTGCACCTTCGCTTCTTCGCTCTGTAGGGAGAGGTCAGTCAGTCAGATTACCGGATTCAGATTTTACCCCTAGTGGGCTCACAGTTAACTTTTAAGTTCCTGGACCTGGGTTCGCACTCATCGACGGGACACCCTGGTACTCACTGCGTAGAAGTCGACGATCTCCTGGACAACAGGCCAGTGGCACCGAGACAAAAGGAGGTCCACACAGTAGAGGTCCAGGGGTGCTGCCGTGGAAGATTTGGTAAAAGTTTACCATCTCAAATCTCTTTGCCGGCTTCCGTTCGATGAGGTTCCTGGCTGACAATGCACCAGTTATGTTACCGGAGAAAGCCACAGAAGCCACACACAGAGAAATGGAAGCAAGTCTATTCACGAAGTAACAGGTCTTTATTATCACGGATCAGGTCTCAGCTGAACTCCTGTTCCAAAATGGCTTAGAGACAGAGCTCACATTGCAAATGATTTTTATTAACAATAACTCCTCCCACTCATAACTCCTCCTACACATACCCTTAGACCAATCAGTGAGAAGGATATTCAGGCTCACCTTATATGGGCAGACCACATGGCTCATTTAAGACAAAGGAATGTGGTTACAGTTGTTGCACATGCTCAGTACAATGATGACTCACTTAACTACATGTAACGTGATACAATAGATTCAACAGATGCCTGTATATATATAAGCCACATGGAGATTTCAGCCTACTAAATTTTGGGCCTAGCTGAAATCCCATCACATTCCCCCCTTTGATGCTTCTGATACAAAGTTATTCCAGATGCATCACTAATCATAATTTGCCAACACCACTCTGGTAACCACGAACCAGGACAGACCTTGTGAGCATTCTAACTTACTTAGTTACCTCTCTGCATTCATCAACTTATGTATCAATAATCTCTCCCTGGGCTAGAGGTTCATATTTCCAGATGGCCATTACATGGGCTGCTGTCTTCCTTTCTATAGTGCTCTCAATAACACTATGTATGGATCTGATTACTAATGGGATCAGGCAAGACAGGAAGAGGCATAGTAAAATAATAAATACCATTCCTCTTACCAATGCTTTAATCTCACCTAGCTGCTCATACCAACTCCCAAACCAACTATTTGGATTATACCCTTTCAAGTCTGAGTGGGTACGTGTGCCAGTTTAACCATGTGGCTGGTGAGATCAACCACTGCCTGCCCCTCATCATCTATATGCAGACAACAATTACTGTGGTTAAACCTTCCACACACACCTCCTTCTACAGCTAGCAAATAATCAAGAGCCAGCCTATTTTGGTAAATGGCTGATCTCATCTGGGTATTTTGCTTTGCCGAAAGATTAAGTGCTTTAGCTGTCTCATTGGTTATGATTTCAACCACCGCCTGTAATCTTATGATGCGGTTGAGCATATATATGGGGGTTCAGTAACCGTAAGTGCCATCTTTAGCCCAGGTAGCAGGTCCATAATAATTAATAATACGTTGAGGAGGCCACTCATCATCTTCCCAACTACCTACATTCAATGATGCTCGCTTCTTTTTATGATTGACATCATAAACCTTAACTCCCAAACTCCCGTTTCAATTGGCAAAAAGAAGAAGGATGGTTTGAACATACCTAACACACATGCCCCCTCCCAATCTTGTGGTAACTCTGAGTATGCTTTCTTACCACTGATCCAATACAAATTTGCTGCGGCTCTCCAATTAGATAGCAGATAGATCAAACCATACCTCTCTCAAATTAGTGTAATTAGCAAATGGATTAGTAGGTTCTGAGACATTTGAAGCCGACCACCAAGTAGTATGTTTAGTACTAGCATTAGAAGCTTTCTGTCATAAGCAGGTTAACTCTCCAACAGGTCTATTATACATTAGACATGTGCAATTAGTTTCGGTCCGAATGTGAATTCAGACGAATTTCGGGCAATTCGAACATTTGGGTACTTCCAAATGTCTGAATAGATGAATTGTCGAACTGCCGAACACAGAAGTTCCAAAATTACAGAATTTCCGAAGTCTCGAAGTGTGGAATTTCCAAAGTTGCTGAAGTTCCAAGGCACAGTATTGCCTAAGAACTAATATCCTTACCCAATGGAAGAATAAAGAATGTTACACTGTATTCAATTTTAAATAAAAAGTATTCAAACATAGCCAGGATTCAGCTGTAAGCATTTGCAACATTTACAACAATCAAGTAAAATGCATTCATATAAAAATGTAAGTTACTTGGCCAGTCAATGTTATGACAGGAATGAATAAGTAGATAACTCCCTAAATCCCACGGTATTAAGGAGCTATCTACTAAAAGGCTGAAAGACCTAATAAAGATTACTTAGTATTAGTAAATTATGCCCCCAATCGCTATACAGTGAGTAGGGGCATGTCTATTAAACAGTGAGCAGCCTGTGGCTGCTCACTGTTAAAAAAGTCCCCCCTCCCGAGCCCCCGAATGGGGGCCTTTAACCCCTTAAGGACCAAACTTCTGGAATGAAAGGGAATCATGACATGTCACATATGTCATGTGTCCTTAAGGGGTTAAACTAAAGAGGGGACCTATTGCCTCCCCCCCGGCCCCTACCCCTGAGTGGTGGGTGGGGGCCCTAAAGTAAAATAATGGGGGGGACCTATTGTCCTCCCCCCGGCCCCCACCCCTGAGCGGCGGGTGGGGGCCCTTAATCAGAATAAGGAGGGGGACCTAATGTCCTCCCCCCTGGCCCCCACCCCTGAGCGGTGGGTGGGGGCCCTAAATACTAATAAGGGGGGGGACCTAATGTCCTCCCCCCTAACCCCCACCCACCACTCAGGGGTGGGGGCCAGGGGAGAGGACATTAGGTCCCCACCTATTCTAATTTAGGGACCTACCCAACGTTCAGGGGTGGGGGCCGGGGGGAGGACATTAGGTCCCCACCTATTCTAATTTAGGGACCTACCCAACGTTCAGGGGTGGGGGCCAGGGGGGAGGACATTAGGCTCAGGGGTGCTCAGGGGTGGGGGCCAGGGGGGCAATAGGTCCCCCCTTTAGTTTTAAAGCCCCCACTCGCGCATCACGGCTGGGGGCTCGAGAGGTGGACCTTGTTTTGTTTTTTTAACAGTGAGCAGCCACAGTCCCGAAATGCTGAAGTACCGAAGTCTGGGAAGGCATCTGTTGTTCATTTGTCTCAGAACCAGGATACCATACTTCTCTTGCCTCCCATGGCCATTGGTCTTGTTATGGGCAAATGCAAATATTAAAAGTTTTAGAATGAAATCCGGGAATCTCTCACGACTGTGCACTTACATCTTAGTATAAACAACAGATAAGCTTTTATTCAGACTTGAAAATGCCATCTTGAACTAAGTCAGGAAAATGTACATGACGTATGCACCCTTTAGTTATGGCCTTGTATGTTTGCCAAATTAAGGGAGGTCCTAAAATGAATAAAGTAAATGAACTACGGTAACCCTAAACTGGAGACACCTAAGGTATAAATAGGTGTACTTTTAAATGTTAAGAACGGAGGAGAGACTTGGAGACAGACGCTGCTCCATCTTAAAATGACAGAGAGGCTGACATGATGACATGTTCAGAAGGGTATGTTAACCTATTAATGATATTTGCAAGCTTGTAATTTAATCTTATAAACTCTGCTATAATGGATTTTATATTTATATTTTTATATAATAAATATCCAAAAAGACAAAACTATTGCTTCCAAGACAATCCTTATTTTATGTTGTATTCTCAATTATTTATATATGTTAAATAGAGGATCTCTTACACTATATAAAATTATGGCTAAGATATCTGTATGGTTAGCCCTACTAAGTTCTATGCTTTAGGACATTATAGTGGTAAATAAGGGAACCACCTGCGGTTACATTAGAAATACAGCTTTGTATTCTTAACACTATTGTGTTCCTTTAATAGCTTTTTTCAAATATGTCATTGCAGTCAAAGAACAATCGTCTTATCTACAGATATCCCACTGAGTCAGGTCTTGTAAAATGGCCATGATATCAAGGAAATGAAGCTTTGTACCTGTGAGGCCACTGACACATTTGATCAATTCTATCTCAGTTCCTAGAAGAGATTGGAGAACATCTATTCTGATACACATTATTTATAATCCAAATTTCTGTATAACAACTATCCACTATAAACAGGCCAGGTGCTCAGCTATTGATTTGATGTCATCTCATTGTCAAAGTTACAGAAGGATGGAGGACTTCACTCATCATTACTTTATATGGGCATTTTTAGCTTGTGATCACTTCAAATTTTGACTTGATTTCATGTTTGTATATATGTCAAAGGTAGCCAACATGTGTTACTCCAACCATCAAGACTTAAGGATCACTGTAGGGTCAGAAACACGAACATGTATTCCTGACCCTATAGTGTTAAAACCACCATCTAGCCCCACTGGGCCCCTCATGCCTCCATAAATATAGCAAAATCTTACTGTATTCAAACCTGAAGCTCTAGATCTGCATGCTGTTTGTCTCAGAAAAAAATAAGCTGTCTACTGACATCATCAGAAGTGGTAGCCTGATCCAATCACAATGCTTCCCCATAGGATTGGCTGAGACGGACAAAGAGGCAGATCAGGGGCAGAGCCATCATGATTCAAACACAGTACTGGCCAATCACATCTCTTCTTAGAGATGAATTAAATCAATGCATCTCTATGAGGAAAGTTCAGAGTCTGCATGCAGAGGGAGGAGATACTGAATGTTTGGATGCATTTTAGGCAGCCATGACCCAGGAAGGATCTCTAACAGCTATCTGAGGAGTGGCCAGTGAAGTTATCACTAGGCTGTAATGTAAACACTGCATTTTCTCTGAAAAGACAGTGTTTACAGCAAAAAGCCTAAAGGTGATGATTCTACTCACCAGAACAAATTCAATAAGCTGTAGTTGTTCTGGTGACTATAGTGACCCTTTAACATTGGCATACATTTTACCTCCATGCACTCACCAAAATTATATTGATATTTTCCTCACTCTTAAATACAATAATCTTTAATGATCAGTGACTGAAGGTCCAAAAGAAAAAATATATACCATGAACTTATTTGTTAATAAAAGTTAATTTTGCGGATCTCACGTATTCAGCTCTTTAATACATAAACAGGGAATATAAATAAAGTGTGTGCATTTTAGTTAATGAATAGTGAATTGTGAACAGTTCTGATTTGGCATGATAAGTGTCAGTCACGAACGGCTGTGCTAAAATGTATTGATAACCGTATTCCTGTTACTTAGGCAGCTTTGAAATCCCTCGGACGTCCAGCAATCACAAACAATTTGCCTGTTTAATCAGTATATACACTGAGGAGGGCACAGGCAGGCTCGAAGTGTGAATCATAGCTTGGAGATTGTGCAGGAGATGCTAAGGTAAATTATATGATCACCTGTAATCATTTAAATCAAATGTGGGATGTATATTCTACAACAGGTTTTGTCTGTTGTGAATCACAAGCCATTTTACAATATAACAGATGGATGTGTCAGATCATGTTTAATGGCTTAGACTACAAACGTAACAAGCTAATTGACGTGTGAATTCTATTCTATCCTATAGCCGCAGTCAGCCACACAAGGACTAGATAGGGCAGGTGAATTAGTCCTCTAAAGAGTTGTTCTGTAGTTTCTAGTTACACCCCTGTTCCGTCCATAGAATTCACAAGTCAGTGGGACATCACCAGAATGTGCCTCAATGCTACCAACTCTAATAGCCTTAAAGCAGTTTGAATGTTACATAATATCTCTCAACTGCAACATTACTAATTAGTATATTTGTAATGCCTAGAGGGCTGTTATGCATGGAAGCATTGAATTAGCACGGAAGTATTAATTCATGTGTTTGTCTGAATCATCTAGGTTATAGAGGCCATCTGTGGCCATAGTAAGCGAGTCTAGATACCAGTTTTGGTGAAGATCCAGCTCCAGAGCAACTATTAAAAACCATGAACTTTGCAACCTGTATTAAAATGTATTTTATTTTATTGATTAGGAAATTTTGTAGACAAGACAAAATGTTAAGCAGTTTATAACTCTGTACGATCTCCTGCTGATAATTGTTGGATTTTCTCAGGAAGTGTCTTTGTCCAAAACTCATATCTTCCATGTTTTAGCTTCCTGGATGCTTTTTGTTCAAGGTTAATTTCCAGATAATATTCATCTTCATCATATTTAGGCCACTTGGCCAGACCTGGTCCATTTGGATCACTGCAGGTTTATAAATCAAGAGTAAGTAGTGGGCATTGGTTGATAGTGATTACACACCTCATATTTGGATTTCATAACAGGCCAAAAGAGAGGGCCAGATATATCCTTTGATGCATTGCTAGTGGGGATTTTAGTTATGGAGCATCAGCTAATATTTGCCTTCTATATTTGCTTTCTGACTTCTGGTCTCCCATTAATAAATGAAATGGGGTAAACTACACACCCACTACATTAACCACCCCTCACTTGCTGAACATGGGTGACTGAATGAAAGGGGGCAACACTGGGCAAGTTCCCTGTAGCCATAAGGTCTTGTTGTCTCCTATTTTTAAACTTGCAACCCCACAGCCAGTGGATGTCACATGGAGAGCAAAGGCAGCCCACCAGATTTATTATAAAATTCTGCCAACCACATCTCCTAAGAAGGAACAAGAGGGATCTTATCTATCTGATTGGTTTATACAGGATCTGGGGGACTCCTATGGCTTTTATCATCTATTTGACAATTTGCTGCGAGGTGCCTGAACCATCAGATGGCTGAAACATTTACTTGCAATGAATAGCTTCAACACGGAATGTCCTGGTGAGAAATTTCGAACTATTTGTGGGCCTCTTTCTGCGACATTTGCATTGACGTGAATAGGTGTCAGTTCAGGACAGAATACTAACTACCTATGAAATTCTGCCTCAGCCCCTTCAGATGCCTCACATGAATTCCTTCAAATTGTTCTTTGCATAAATGTGTTCCTTCTGTGAGAAGCTCAGTGCTTTATAAACATTATAGTCTTTAAATCGAGTACTCAACACTGGTCTTACCCATTTCGAGCAAAGTTGGCCCAATATTTCATGACATTTTTACTGAGGGTCTTTTCTTCGTCTGTCATATCACCTTTGGGAGGAAGCAGATAGACTTACTGTATGTGGACACAATGTAACATGAATATAGAAACTCAAAGATGAAGATGAATTACTGAAAGAGATGTATTTCTGGAAATGAGGGAAACTACAGAAATATCGTTATAGGGTTTTATATTGCGACATTATATAAGTGATACAACTTTTTAATTGAGACATTGCATGAAAAAAACACTTGTTTCACAATATGTTTCTACATACATTATGCAATTTTATAGTGCTTCACTTTTCTACTTATTTTTTGTATCTTTATTGAGTATAGATAAAGGACCAATACATGTTCCTATACGAAGAGCTTTATATAAATTTTATCCATTTTAATATTTTTTTTATCCACATTTGTATATATAATATTTTTTCCATTGCACACAGATATTTGACAACAGTAGTTTAGCCAATTTTGATACATAATTACATATGATGATTAGGATTATTAAACTGGGAGATAAGGTAACATTACCTTGTCTCCCAGTTTAAAGGGACACTATAGTCACCCAGACCACTTCAGCTCAATGAAGTGGTCTGGGTGCAATGTCCCTCCACACCTGGCGACCCAGCCAAAAGACAATATTCACAATGCTGAACGGATGGCCGCACGGCGGGAAACAAGCACACCCACAAGCACCAAGAGTCAGAAGGTCAGACGCAGCAGGGGCGCCATCTTGAGAAAACACTGCGGGAGCCCCAGCAGCGGCGACCCACAACCGACCCATGGGAAAACAGAGCACCCCAGCCCCCTTCACCGCCAAGCAGCGCCCAGCAAAAGTTCAGGCGAGAACACAGCTACCCTGGGTCGGATGAGGAAGTGGTGAAAAACAGGGCCCAAAATGGCGGAAGCAGCAGGTCAGACCAACAAAGACGCACAGCTACGAAACAGGGCACATCACAAGCACAAGCAGCGACTGAGACCGGAACCCACATGGGCACCTAAGCGGGACTGGGTACTGCCTATGACAGGTGCTGGCTGACCGGGACACTTGCCAACAACGTTGAGTGGGTTGCAATATACCTCACACTGACTCGACCAGTGACTGTTGGTGACCGACTGTTTATGCTTGATTTCACGTTATTTTTAACACATGCATACAGGCTACCACAATACTAGCTGCACCTAGAGTTTCATTCCCATGGGAATACACGTCCCTTCAGCCTCACACACACCCTACCCACTGAGGCAGCGATATAAGCACTATGTTAGTAATAAGTCTTGTGTGTGAGTTTGAGTGCACAGATATGATGGACCGCCCAACTACCGACTTAAGCGTGTATATTTATAGTAAGGATATTGTTCTATAACTAATCATTCATAATTACATTCATCAGATTGTTCATAGCATAGTTTTTCACCGTTTAAATCTAACTGTTTAAATCTAACTGTTTAAGCCTGATTACAACAAAAAATTATGCCTGTTATTCATGTGCCCCGCATGTTAAGCATGGGAAAAGCCAGAGGACTGCTTTTGGGGCACCTCCTGACAGCTTGTATTGTATATTTTGCACTGCAAAAATAAAGAATTTTAAAAAAATAAAGAATTTTTTTTTTTTAAAAGTTCAATTTACAGAGCAGGACATAAAAAAAAATCTAATGCAGGTCAACATCTGATTGAAAATTAAACAATTTTTTTATGCAGGCTGGTGAGGTCACAAGTGTGGCTTGGACTGCATGGACAGAAACAAAAGTGATATAACTCCTAAACAACAGAGAATTAAGCAGTGAGACTAAAGGGGTACGATATATACACCAAAACTACTTCATTAAGCTAAAGTTGATGTGAGCTCAGGGATCTAACATGACTATAGTATCCCTTTAATAAAAATGAAAATCCAGCGCACTCCCTTATCCACTAAACAGCAACTCTAATTCTGACAGATTTTATTAGTTTTTTAAAAACACCTAATCTAGGTGAAAAATAATGGGGGTTTAGTTACATTATATGATCATACATTGCATAAGCCTGCCACAACGTCAATGTACCCCATCTTTAGCAGGTCCTACTCTAACAGCCAAATGTCTGCTAAATGAGCTACTTACTTGGGGGAAAATTCCACCTCGAGTTCTCTGCAGTACAAGGCTAAATAGGGCCCTGGGGTGAGGCACCTGTGACAGGGAGGGGTTATTATTTTTTTGCCTAGATTGGGTGTTTTTAAAAAAAATAATAAAATCTGTCAGCATCAGAATTGCTGTTTATTGGATAAGGGAGTGCGCTGGATTTTCATTTTTATTGTACTTATTGGCTCCCAGCAGCACCCTATTTATGCATGCTTAGGTGAGTGCAGCCAGACCCTTGTTTTCTCATATATAGTATCCCTAAAAACATTTCATCTCAATAAATTAATTATAGTCCCTCCATTCAGTGTAAAACATCTTTGAGCAGTTTAACACTGGCTATTCACAGCCTGGCCCCTACTGGAGGAATGGGTAATGTTAAGATTACACGCGTCCTTTTAGCCATACCAACATTGGGCGCTATGGTAGGCTGAAAGCGATCAGCTACAACTCTCAGCACCTAATACAACTCATTAGTCCAAACAGCAGAGAGGTGATGAGTGGTTGGGGCCTCTTGTTTAGCATTAAAACATAAAAAAATGGTTTAACGCTGAATGAAAGGATGACTCCAGAAACTATCCCAACTTCAATGAGATGAAGTGCCACAGTGTCACTTTAAAGTGACATTATAGGCACCCAGACCACTTCAGCTCATTGAAGTGGTGTGGGTGCAGTGTCCCAGGTCCCTTAAACCACAGTGGTAATTATTGCAGTTTTTAATAAACGGCAATATGTACCTGCTGGGGCTAACTCCACCTCTAGTGGCTGTTTATCAGTCCGCCACTAGTGGGACTTCCGGGTCGTTAAGTGACTTTTGGTTGCCTAACTGACGCTAGATGTCCTCACACTATGCATGAGGACATCCAGTGTCACCCGAAACCCCATAGGAAAGCATTATTCATCCCATATGGGGATGTACGAATGCGAGTACCTTGTAATGTATCATGCAGATTAGATCTCCCCAACCAGATGATGTTGGCTGGGGAGGAACAGAGACAGAGCCAAACCAGTACATAGGGGCTTTGACTTACCACTTAATAGATCCATATCAGACAAGAATGGGCTTCCAATGACAAACAGAAGTTCATCTCCATGATCTGCTGTAACAAAATCTGGCTTTGAATCTTTAAACACTGATGGACGGTGCTGGAATTCGTAGAAATAGACAGGAAAACCAGAATCTAGCAATAAAAGAACAATTATTGTTCATTTACACAGTGTCCGTTTCATCGGTATATTTAAAAATCAGCAATTACCAGAGAATGACGTAAGGATGTTAATCATATACTGCAGAAACAAAATTAATATCCAGGTCCGATTCACGTACCTCTGTGATATTTAGCCGTCCTTAGGGCTGGCATGACAAACACGGCGTCTCCACATAAATCCAGAAATCGGTTGCGGATTTCGAGAAGGTCACTAGTGTCCCCAATATATTCATCCATTACCAAAGAAAGTACACCCGGAGCGCTATTCTGAATATTTAATAGGGGAGTCATTTACAAAATATAAAGCTTTCTGATAAATACTGGGTTTTTTTGAGACGAGACATATTTAGTTACGAGACATAAATAAACACCCTGTTCCAAATTATTATGAAAATTATTTTTCTCATTTACCTAAATAATTGATGTAAATAACAGTCAGCATAATTCTCATGTTTTCAACTATTAAGAGTACAATTCAAAATGTATTGAACAAACCTCCTAATGATAACAGTATTTTTTTTAAGACATAAAAAACTTACAATGCACTGTTTCAAATGATTACGCACCTTAAGTTTCAAAACACTTTATAGCTTGTAAAGAACTGAAAATTGTCATTTGTTGTGTTTGCAGCATATTTACTGAAATCAAAAGCTATTTCAATCAAACTTATAACAACTTATAACTTTTTAAACATTTTAACAGGTCACGTTACATTTTAACATAGGACCCCTTATTTGATAGCAGCTTCACAAGTCTTGCATCCATTGAACTTGTTTTTGGATATTTTCTGCTTGAATTTGTTTGCAAGATATCAGAATAGCCTCCCAGAGCTGCTGTTTGGATGTTAACTGCCTCCCACCCTCATAGATCTTTTGCTTGAGGATGCTCCAAAGGTTCTCAATAGGATTGAGGTATGGGGAGAATGGAGACCACACCATGCCTTTCTCTCCTTTTATCCCCATAGCAGCCATTGTTGCAGAGGTATTCTTTACAGCATGAGATGGTGCATTGTCATGCATGAAGATGATTTTATTACGGCAAGCATAGTTCTTCCTTCTGTACCAGGGTCAGTCAGAAACTCCACATACTTTGCAGAGGTCATCTTTACACCTTCAGGGACCCTAAATGGGCTGACCAGCTCTCTTCCCATGATTCCGGCCGAAAACATGATTTCACCACCGCCTTGCTGACGTCGCAGCCTTGTTGGAACAGGGTGGCTGTCCACCAACCATCCACTACTCCATCCATCTGGACCATCCAGGGTTGCACGGCACTCATCAGTGAACAGTCCTGTTTGAAAATTAGTCTTCATGTATTTTTCTGCCCAATGCAGCCGTTTCTGCTTGTGAGCATTGGTTACTGGTGGCCGAATAGAAGGTTTATGCACAGTTGCAAGACTCTGGAGGACTCTACACCTTGATGTCCATGGGACTCCAGAGGCACCAGCAGCTTCAAATATCTATTTGCTGCTATGTAATGGTATTTTAGCAGCTGCTCTCTTGATCCGATGCATGGATCTGGCAGAAATCTTCCTCAATGTGCTTTTATTTGCAGGAACCCGTCTGTGCTCTGAATCATCCACAAATCTCTTAATAGTGAGGTGATCATGCTTAAGTTTCCGTGAAATAACTAATGTTTTCATACCTCGTCCAAGGCATTTAACTATTTCACTCTTTTCAGCAGCAGAGAGATCCTTTTTCTTCCTTATATTGCATAAAAATGGTGCTCTGCTTAATAATGTGAAAAACCCTCCTTTAACAGTTTTTCCTTAAATTGTGCTCACCTGGCAATCTAATTATCACAGTTGCCCGAGATTGTTTTCAGTTATCAAAAGAGCCCTGAGACACAATGCCCTCCAAGATTTAAACTGAAAAACAAAATATTTAATATTTGTGACACTTAAATAGAATTTGCATAATAATTTGGAACAGGGTGTAGTTTTACCTTACTAAATATATAAAAACATAAAAAGGCAGAAGACATTTATATTTATTTTAAATTGTAATGCTGCCCTCTTCTAGGTAGAATTATACATTTGTGATTTCAATTATTATAATGTTTCGTATCCTGTGCTAGTTTTCATTCTCATGGACTTGCAAGGGTGGAAATTAACGTCTTTATTTTTTCACATATTTTAAAGCATTAAAGGCACACCATATTGACGGGTATACAAACATCACTTTCACTATAGCTGAAAGTGATGTTTAAGGCCCCGGCTCTCCATCAGGAGTATAAAAGGTGATTTTACTCACCTTTTTCTAACACAGTGCGGGTCTTCTTGCAGCCAGGCCCTCCTCTGCTCTGCCTCCTTGGCTGAGATCATCAAACTTGACAATTTCAGCCAATCCAATGCTTTACCATAAGAAAGCACTGAAAGTCTGTTGTGCAAGTATGGCAAAAGGCAATGCTGCACCAATCAGCATGTGCTCATAAAGATGCATGAAATCAATGCATCTTTATGAGGAATTGTCTGCCCCTCCATGCAAGGCATTAAGCTGTTCTGGTGACTATAGTGTCATTTGAAATATTACTTGAAGTTTTCCTGTCGTCGTAAATTTTCCTTGAGCTAAAATGTATTTTATGTTAAGCTGAACACAAACACACACACACAATGACACATCATGCTTCTCTGTCATATATAATCACTGTTTAATGTAAAGATAAAATTCTCACCAAATAAGGAAGAACTTGCAGAATCGACTCAACTGTAGTTCTGTTCATACCTTCTCTCAATCCACTAATATTCCACACCTTTTTTATGAAAATAGAAACGTTTTATTGATCAGAGTGTAGGATAATAATTTTACAAAAACATTCTTAATTGAATTGGGCAGCAGAAAATTTAACTCTATTCTAAACATGATATTAATGCCGATAAGTAAGGAAAATAATTGTAAGAATTTGATGGGGGAACTCAAACATAAAAATTGACTTGTCAAAAAAAAAACCAGAAACAATTAAATATTTTTTACTGCTTCCATGCTAATATGGATTGGAACTTGCAAAGCAATGCAAAATTCTACTAGTCTAAAATCTATTAATGCAAACATTGCATCTATTTTGTTGTTCGGTTCTGAGTGAATCTGCTTTGGTGAATCTCAATGGATGTAGCTTGTGTGAGTCTGTGAAAATGTATGTTTTCCGCATCTATATTGAGATTTCCAGATTACACTGTGTTTGTATGAAATAGCGCATGCCATACCTAATACCTAATACCATACCTAATAAGGTAAATCAATATTCTATTGCTATAACTATTCCTTACGCTCGGAAGGATCCAGCCAAACTCCTGCTCAGTGACTCCAATCAATAAGGGAACATCATTACTCTCTTTATTGGCCAAGATCTCTTCGGCAGGTTTGGGAAGAAACACCCCGTCCACTGTTCCAGGTAAGGCAAACAAATTCTATTGAGATACAGAAAAGAGAATTAAAAAAAAAAGAGGCATTTTCTGTTCTGACCACTTTATATGGCTGTATGATAACTGCAAGTAATTATTGGTTTTAACTTCACTTCCCATTACATTATTTTTTCAGAGTTGGTCCAAAATTCACCGTACTGCTAAATATCCTTCCTACTATTTAATGGTTGCATTTACATACAAAAAAATGAGAGATATTAGTTACTATGAGTACAACTGCCCCTTGAGCCACGGTTAATCAGAGAAAAATTAAACATTCTCTGGTCTTTGTTTAACAGTTATTACAATGTGATAATTAAAACCTCTATTAGGAGGCCTTGCTGTAATGGTTCATTTGTATTAGATATCATATTGTGACACATGTTTATTATAAATAAATAAATATAAAGAGACAGAAAAACTCATATACACCTATAAAGCTATCTATCAATATATCGATCCATCTCTCTCATAGTGAGGTTGGCTGACTGGGACTGGTAGGCAGGGCCGTCTTTAACGCAGGGCAAACGGGGCAGCTGCCCCGGGCCCTGTCCCAGCTCGGGGCCCCAAGACAGCTGCTCCTTTTGCCCTCTGCCCACAAACTATGGGGGCCCATCGGGTGGCCCATGCACTTAGGGCACCCGGTGGGCCTGTGTCAGCCTGCTTTTTCGGCAGAACTGGGAGGAAGTGACAGCCGCGCGTCACTTCCTCCCACAGAAACAAGAGCCGCGTGGGAGGAAGGAGCTGTTCCGGAGGGGGCCAGGCCGGGAGAGCTTAACTCCCAGCCACCCCAGCCAGCCCACTGGACCCCAGGGAAGCCACCCTCCAGGAAAAGGTAAGAAACTGGAGGGTGGTTATCAAATTTTGCATGAGTGTCTGTGTGTGTGTGTGTGTGTGTGAGTATGTATGTATGTCTGTCTGTCAGTGTGCCAGTATGTCTGTCAGTGTGTCAGTATGTCTGTGTGTGTGAGTCTGTCAGTGTATGTGTGGTTCTGTATGTGTGTGTTTGTCAATATGTCTGTCAGTGTCTGTGTGTATGTGTGTTTCAGTATGTCCGTCTGTGTGTATATGTGCCAGTATGTCTGTCAGTGTGTCAGAATGTCTGTGTGTGTGTGAGTCGGTCAGTGTCTGTGTGTATGTGTGTTTCAGTATGGCTGTCTGTGAGTGTCAAAATGTCTGTATGTGTGTACGTCTGTCAGTGTCTGTGTGTATGTGTGTTTCAGTATGTCTGTCTGTGTGTATGTGTGCCATAATGTCTGTATGTCTGTCAGTGTGTCAGTATGTCTATGTGTGAGTCTGTCAGTGTCCATATGGTTCTGTATGTCTGTGTGTATGTGTGTTTCAGTATGGCTGTCTGTGTGTGTCTCTGTGTCAGTACGTCTGTCAGAATGTGCCTTTGTATCTGTATGTTGTCCGTTTGTGTTTGTGTGTGTATCTATATATAGTCAGTGTGTATCTGTATGTGTCCGTGTTTGTATATGTATATCTGCATGTGTGTCAGGTTGTGTATCTGTGTGTCTGTATGTGTGTCAGTGTGTGTGTCGGTGTATCTATATGTAGTCAGTGTATGTACCTTTGTATCTGCATGTATCAGTGTTTGTATCTGTGTATCTGCATGTTTGTCAGGTTGTGTATCTGTGTTTGTGTCTATCTGTGTGTCAGTGTTCTATATGTAGTCTGTGTGTATCTGTATGTTCTTGTGTGTATCTATATGCGGTCAGTGTGTATCTGCATGTGTGTCAGGTTTTGTATTTGTGTGTATCTATATGTAGTCAGGGGGCCCAAGTTAATGCTTGCCCAGGGTCCAATCAGAATTAAAGACGGCCCTGCTGGTAGGGAAGGGGTTAACTGTGGGTAGTAAGGTTGCTGATAGGAATGGGGTGAACTGTGGGTAGTGAGGTTGGCTGATAAGAAAGGGGTTAACTGTGGGTTGTGAGGTTGGCTGATAGGGAAGGGGTTAACTGTGGGTAGTGAGGTTGGCTGATAGGGAAGGGGTTAACTGTGGGTAGTGAGGTTGGCTGACTGGGACTGGCAGGGAAGGGAATAACTAGCTAGTGAGGTCGGCTGATAGGGATGGGGTTAACTGTGGGTAGAGAAATTGGCTGACAGGGGCTGGAGGAGAATTTATTACTTGCATTAAAAGGAGGGAAGGAGAGGAACAGATATGGACTCTAGCTGCAGTGCAGTCTGTGCTGTGAGCAATCCTTAAACTAGATAAGACTTGCGTCTATTTTAATTGGCTGCAAAAGATAAGTTTCTTTCAGAGACTGGGAATTAAGAACATATTGAAATGTGAGAAAGGAGGTGGCTAGCAAGGCTGTGTTACACTGCTGAAAACAGCAACATTTTACAGCACTGCAGGAAAACTACACAGAATTCAAAGAAAAGAAACTAACCAGAGATTTGTTCAGCTTATTAGTTTTAATTTAAGCTTAACATGTTTAGCTGCCTGGAGTGTCTCTCTAAAAAACAGGGGAATCCGTGAGCACTAACAGCAACGCAGCACTAACTGAGAGCAGCACTAACAGCAACACAGATAGGAGAGAAACAGCCAGAGTGATTTATTGCAGCAGCTTTGGACAGAAAATCTGAGAATGGAGAAAGAGAGAGAACATATAAGTTTTTTGTTTTTTTTTGCATACCATAAAGCCAACAAAAAGTGCTGGGGACTTCTAACCTGTTATGGGAAACAAGTATGTGCTCCCCAAACAGAGGTATACAGGTAAGGTATGTCTTACAGGAAGTGTAACAACCACTGAAAACAAGACTCTAAACAGGAGACAAGGGCAATGGAAATAATATTATTAAAAGCTCATATTTTAATTTAAAGGAAGAAACACTTGTATACCATGAGTCAAGCAACACTAGACATGAGCATATGGTGCATCTTACCAAAGCTATACTGAATTCAAGCAGTTCTTCTTCCGTCTTCTCCTTCAGACATTTCACCAATGCAGTTGGATCACAGCTAGTTATATTAACAACTACCTATAAGGCGAAGGTGTGAATTTTAGCCATGTAATAAGATCTTTCAGGCAGGTATTATATGTACTTAAAGCTGAACACATGAATTGATTTCTGGCGTTGCACTATTGTGAAGTATTAAAAAAACTCCCCATTTAAGTTTTAACCCCTTGCTCATTAAAGGGACACTATAGTCACAAGAACAACCACAGCTTATTGTATTTGTTCTGGTGAGTAGAATCATTATCTTCAGGCTTTCTCCAGTAAACACAGTCTTTTCAGAGAAAATGCAGTGTTTACATTACAGCCTAGTGATACCTCCACTGGCCACTCCTCAGATGGCTGAGCACTGCCATTCAATGTCTCCACCCTCTGCTTGGAGACACTAAACTTCCCTCATAGATTCAATGTATCTCTATGAGGAGATTCTGATTTAACAGGGCTGTGTTTGACCTGTGCTGGTTCTGCCCCTGATCTGCCTCCTTGGAGTCTAAACCAAAATACTATGGGAAAGCATTGTGATTGTCTCAGAGAATCACTTCTGAAGATGTCAGCCAAGCAAGGAGATCAGGGGCAAAGGCAGCAGCTGCAGACTTGAATACAAGTAATATTTTACTATATTTAGGGAGGCAGAAGGGCTAGATGGCAGTTCTAACACTATAGGGTGAGAAATATACTTTTGTGTTCCTGACCCTATAGTGTTCCTTTAAGTGACAGCCCTTGTATGTCAAGCTTTACTCAATATATATTGTATATTTTCCCATTATAAATGTTAGTCACTCTATATCCTAATGAGCCATTGAAGCGGTCTCTCGCTAAATAACTTACACTAGACATCGAGCCATGCCATGTCCATCGCCATTTCTTGAGTCGGGCAGGACTGGGATAATCAATGAACAATATAATCTACAAATCTGTGTATCTATTCTAACACTTACATTGCAGTGCTTCGCTAGGCATTTGTATTTTATATAAAAGGAGCAGACCCTGTACATATTTCATATCTCTTACTTTGTGAACACTGCCTTGAAATGTGTGTCTTTTTCCTTTATTGTGAAACTTGTTTTGAGCAATTAGATCACAAACTATAAAGCAAGTTGGTCCATCAAATTACCCAAATCAACCTTCTTAACATCCCTATTAAAATGTTGCTTGAAAATAATTAGACTTTGCTAAAACAGCAGCACTCACCCTCAGTCCAACGCCTCCCGCGGTCTCCCCTCTGCTTACCTGTCAGTCGAGCGGCGTCTCCTCTCTGCCGCTCGCCGCCCGCGTCCTCCACGCCCCCCAGTGGCAGCATGTATAACGCTGCACGCTGGGAGGTCACTGAACTATGTAAACGCCGGGGTCACGTGAGTGACCCGGCGTTAAAGGAACAGTACCACAATCACAGTGGGAGGTATAGATATCCCCCACGTGTGATTGTTAATTCTGATTGGAAGTTATCCAATTAGAATTAAACCAAGGGTATTTATACTTACTTTTCCTGTCCCTCAGTGCCCTGTTGTGGTCTTGTGATACCTGTAGCGTAGTGTTCTTGTGTTGCTCTCTGGTTACTGATTATTTGGCTCGTTATTCCGATTATCCTGTCTTCTCCACTCCTTTGACCTCGGCTTGTTTCTCGTTCTCCCGTTTTCTGGCTCCCTTTACTTGGCTTGTCTCCTGACTATTCTTAGCGTGCTTAGCCCGGCCACTCTAAGGTCCGGTACGGCACCTTTTCTGTGTGTGTGTGTGTGCCAGCGTGTTGGGTTCCCCGAATCGTGACACAGGGCTTTCATGTCAATTAAATATTTATACTCATTGACATTGATGATTAAATACATCAAATATTTATATATGAAACATAATTTCTCACACTTTTTAAAATTTTATTAATATTAAATTTAGTTTTTCATGGTATTTTAACTGTGAATGTTAAAATTGACATTGATGATTAAATACATCAAATATTTATATATGAAACATAATTTCTCACACTTTTTAAAATTTTATTAATATTAAATTTAGTTTTTCATGGTATTTTAACTGTGAATGTTAAAATACTGTTAGCTTTTACTGCAAGAAAACACACATATTTGTATGCGGTGATGTCTCACAAGTACAACGATGCCCTCCATGTACAACAAGCATATCAAACACACGGCCCACAATGGACACAATGCTTAGTGTTAAAGCAGAGTGGGCACCTGCTTTGTCCACATTGCAGGTATCTACTCTGCTAAAATTTACCCGGCCGGAAGGAGCGGTCGCTGGAGGAGCTCAGTCTTCCTGCTCCTCACTTCTCCCTCGCACGCACGGTCTGTAGTGATGCCGGGTGCCGGAATATGTCATTTTCCGGCACCATTAAACTGCGCGCATGAGGGTGCAGTGAGTAGCAGGAAGGAGATTTCCAGATAGAAGATCCCCACTGGACCCCAGGGATAAATATAATGATGAGAGTGTGTGCAAGAATATGTAAATGTGTGTGTGTCAGTGAGTCTGTGTCTGTCAGTGTGTGAGTCTGTGTCTGTCTGCGAGTCAGTAAGTGTGTGTGTCTGTCTGTTTGTCAGTGAGTGTGTGTCTGTCTGTCAGTGAGTGTGTGTCTGTCTGTCAGTGTGTGTATGTATGTTTGTCAGTGAGTGTGAGTGTGTGTGTCTGTCGGTGAGCATGTGTGTGTCTGTCTGTGTATGTGTGTCAGTCTGGGTGTGTCAGTGAGTGTGTGTATGTGAGTCTGTGTGTGTGTCAGTGAGTGTGTCAGTGAGTGTGTGTGTCAGTCAGTGTGTGTGTCAGTCAGTGTTGCAATGGCCGCGGCTTGAGAGTGGAGGACCTGGAGGTGCATGGGGCACACAATGCCACGTCACATTTCAAAGTAACGTGGACGTGCTCCACCTTCAAAGGGTTTCAAGAAGTAGCATGAGGATCTTTTTTGGCACAGGGGGCAGATGGCGCCATTTGGTGTAAACCAGAGGCCGGACTCCGGAGACACATACTGGCAGCGGCAATGTGAGTGGAGTCTGCTTGTTGGCTAGATGTGGGTGCTGGGATTTAGTAGAGGGGGGACTGGGATTTGGTATATGGGGGCGACTGGGATTTATTAGAGGGGG
The DNA here is from genome assembly GCA_933207985.1 of Pelobates cultripes. Taxonomy (NCBI): domain Eukaryota; kingdom Metazoa; phylum Chordata; class Amphibia; order Anura; family Pelobatidae; genus Pelobates; species Pelobates cultripes. Next base: position 12,583,574 of record OW240923.1, on the reverse strand, counting down.
TGAGTGGGATTTAGTAGATGGAGGTGCTGTGGTTTAGTAGTCTGGGGGCTTTTTTATACTGTACTTTTCAAAATAAACCTACGTTTCTATGAAAATTTATAATTTTTTTAAATATTTTTGCGGCCCACATTAACTTAAACCTTGTTTATTTGGGCCGTCCTAGACTTTGAGCTTGACATGCTTGATGTACAGGTTTTATGGTCATGTGATTGCACTATCATCACGATCACATAACACGGATGGGCGGGATTGGCTGCAGGGGGACTGCCTCGGTTGTCAGACAGCCCCCTACACTACAGGGTCAGAGCATCTCCAAAAACAGCAAGTCTTGGGTGGTGTTCCTGGTATGCAATGGTTAGTACCTACCCTAAGTGGTGCAAGGAAGGACACCTGGTGAACCGGCATCAGGGTCTGGAGCGCACAAGGCTCATTGATGGGAAACAAAGCTAGTTGTCTGGTCCAGTCACATAGAAGAGCTACTGTAGTGCCTCAAATTGCTGGAAATTTTAATGAGTTAATGAGGGCAATGATAGGAAATGTAAGAACACACAGTGCATCACAATTTGCTGCATGTGGTGCTGCATAGCTGAAAACCGGTCAGAGTGCCCATGATGACTCCTGTCCAGGCATCAGAAGTGAGCATCAGAACTGGACCATGGAGCCCTGAAAGAAGGTTGCCATGGTCTGATGAATCACTTTTTCTTTTAGATCAGGTGCGTCACTACCTGGGAAAGATATGGCAGCAGGATGCACTAAGGGAAGAAGGTAGGCCGGCGTCGGCAGTGTTATGTTCTGGGCAATATTCTGCTGGAAAAACATTGGATCCTAGTATTCATGTGGATGTTACTTTGACGCATACCACCTACTATAGAATGTTGCCGACCACATACACTGCTTCATGGCAATGGTGTTCCCTCATGGCAGTGGCCTCTTTCACCAGGATAATGCACCCTGTGAAAATTGTTCAGGAACCGTTTGAGGAACATGACAAGGTTCAAGGTGTTGCCTTGATCTCCAAATTCCCCAGATTTAAATCTAATTGAGCATCTGTGGGATCTGGTGGAACAATTCTGATCCATGAAGGCTCCACCTCGCAACTTGCATCCTAGTTCACGTTATCTGCTGCTTTGTCTATTGGAATCAGAGTCCAACAACAGCAGTCATGGAATGCTCATAGAACATACAATAGATATGTGTATATATACAATATATATATATATATATATATATATACACACACACACACACTTATACCACCTACCTCCATGGGAGTTTGAAATTACAAGAACTTTTTTACTCGCCAACAGTACTGGATAACTGAAAGTTAAATATCTTTTTCTACTTCACTTATCCTCCCTCTAATATGGCACCAAGTATGCCAGCCAGACACTCCCGGTACATTGTCTCCTTCCCCACAGACACAGATCATGTTCACTTACATTTAAAAGAAACTTGATCTCCTCAGATGTGGTTGCCATGAGGGAGGGTAATAGAGCACTTCCACTCTCTGCGATGGCTCTGTGGAACAAACCCTTGGACAAAGGAGACAAAACCTGGAAATGGCACAAAGACAAGAGAGAGAGGAATGGTTACAGAAGAGTTGAATGATGTATATAATCAGCAGTTTTAGAATATACAGATAATTAATCAAAGCATTAATCAGTTAGAGGGTTGATGCTTAAAACAAGAGTGGTAGGACACTCTATAGATCAAGTAAGCCATGACGATTTTGGTCTTGAAGTTTCAGTGGTGGTTGTTCAATATGAAACCCTTAATGGACAGAATGTGGTGGGTATGAAGGTATTTGGTAGGCTATCAAGGATGAAATATAGGAATGGAAGATCAAAAGCCAATGAAATAGGAGACAGGTGTCTCCATATGAAAACCATTGTTGTAGTTTCAGTAGTGCCATGGTAAAGAGAGACAAAATACCAAGAGGACCTTACCTGAGCAGCAACACTCACACCCCCTGCAGATTCCCCAAATATGGTGACAGACTTTGGGTCCCCTCCGAAATTCTCAATGTTGTCCTGGACCCACTGAAGAGCTGCAACCTGATCCAAAAACCCATAGTTGCCAGGTGCTTCATCATCACCGGTACTGAGATAGAACAAGGAGGAAGGGAGGTTTACAGATACAGTGTATCCCGGTGTATTCCAGTTAAATCTCCAATCCGCTATGTACATGGCTATTATATAGTGTCAGTAATATAGAGCAGGATAGAATTACATCATCAATATCAACATATTTATCATCTCACTTTCTGTGCTGCTCTTCCCTCAATCTCAAGGCTTTATTTCAGTTCGCAGTGTGGGTTACGTGCTTGTGGCCATATCAGTGATCATTTATTAGAATTGTGTAAAAATATCAAAATAATAGATTCAAAAACAAACTAAATTCAATTATGGGTATGTAATAAAAAAATAATGCTGCAGCCAGTACATGTTTTGTGCTCAAAAACTCAATATGACCAATTTATTCTGAAACGAGAACATTTACGATAAAAAATATGGCAACAATTTGCAAACTCGGTCAGTTATGCATATTTGGGGATTTAATTTGCAATGGAATTCAGCTAATTTTACTGGAATAACTTACAGCAAAGTATAAGAATTAGTTTATTTATCACTAACTCAATTCAGAGGACGATTTGGTGAGGTCAATGCACTGCCTTTTGAACTGTGGTTTTATCAGAGTCCATACAGATGTTCAAACAGCTACTAGATGCATACTTGCAAAAACAGAATATTCAAGGATATAATCTTTCAATGTAGGGCAATAACTGCTTGATCCAAGGATAAATCTGACTGCCATTCTGGGGTTAAGAAGGAATTTTTTTCCTAGCTTGTTGCAAAATTGTGCTTCAAACTGGGTTTTTTGCCTTCTTTTGGATCAACAGCAAAAAACAAATGTGAGGAAGGCTGAACTTGATGGACGCAAGTCTCTTTTCAGCTATGTAACTATGTAATTATGTAACGAGAGGGCCAGTATTAACTGAAAGTTGTTTTATAAAAAATAATTGTTTATATAACAGAAGGGTGTAGCGTTCAAGTTGGAGCTGAATCTAAGCTCTCTAAAAGTGTGAGTGCACACTGCCTCCATTTTATCAGGAGATTCTAACATGTTACACTATCAGTTTCCGTTACCTTTCTTCTTGTTGTTACATATATCTCCTACGGGTATCTCAACCCTTCTGTATTATACTACCCTTTACAGAAAAAGAGAGACCCCAGATTTTGGTGATTAGGCTTTTACATGCTGTGAATTACCCCTGTTTTTACTATGTATATAATTTTTTTTTTTGGGGGGTGGGGGGATTCTGCCATCTTTGTGCATGGGTATACACTGGATATGACACATGGGTGTAATAAATTACCTTAAAAATCCCAGCAATCCCAGTCTGTGCTGTATTACCACCAAAACTACATTCTCGTGGGCAGACATTTACATGCTGTGAATTACCCCTGTTTTTACTATATATATAATTATTTTTTTTTGGGTGGCAGGGGGGATTCTGCCATCTTTGTGCATGGGTATACACTGGATATGACACATGGGTGTAATAAGTTACCTTAAAAATCCCAGCAATCCCAGTCTGTACTGAATTATCACCAATACTACATTCTCGTGGGCAGACATTGCAGATCCTTCAAACATGGAAGCTCCTCCCATCGTAAGTCCCCCTCCATGAATAAACACCATAACCTGGGCAGGAGATAAATCAAGGGAGAAAATAATGAATGGTTGTTAATTAAGGATTCTGATTAGAGCTTCCTTTGCAACATTATCTATATATTTATTATCCACACAAGGCACTAAAAAAAGAGGGTCAACTATAGAGGTAGTTCACGGAGATTTTCTTGGAATTTATATCCGCCTTCCATCACTTTTATGGAAAAGGAACAAATTAATCAAACAATAAAAATTTACCTATAACTTGTGTTAGCTTTTATCTTCTCTTGTGATGCAGTTTTCATTTAAATGTATATTAACATACAGTAATAATCCAGTTCAATCAAGGCATAACCAAGGCACACGTTGCTTTGGATGAAAAGAAACAATGTTTCTATTTCTCCTTCTCCACACCCTACGGTGACTGACAAAGCGTATAACTGTAAAGATGGAGGCACACAGTTCCAGGCCAGATTCTAAGTGCTCTGTTCTATTAATTGAAGTTATTGACCAAATTAGAAACTGTAGAATTGGTCAGGGAGCTGCGAACTGTAGGATAAAATAGATGAAATGCAAAAAATTCATACTTTTTTGGGGCAATAAAATTACATTAACTTTTGTCAAATTCTTCTCAATTTCTGGTTTAGTAAATAACCCCAATAGTGTTTTAAAGGGCACCTGTCATGTTATACATGACAGATAAAAATGTATTTTTTTTAAATTCAGTAAATGGGTTCTAGTGCATTGGGAACCCATGGGAACATAGATCTCTCGCTATATTTCCAGAGGGAACCGAGTTCCCACACTTCTTACTGGTTGGAGATGGGCCAGTAAAATCACACATTTGCTATGCATTGTGGTTTTTATAACTGAATACTCACTGGAAGCCGGGCGTCCTGTCCTCGATCGGCTGGTGTGAAAACATTAAGCATTAAACAGTCCTCAGAAATAGGGGGGAAGCGAAAAGCGCCTTTAAAAAACTCATTAAGTAATTCCATGGCAGCCGGATTTTGTAAACACCTGCAGAACAAAACCAAAATCATTCTATTTTAGAAATAAAGTTTTAAAATTGTTAGTTGCACAACCAAATTATACGGCCAAATGACATCCCATAGTATACTCATTTCCAGGACCATTCACTCAACCAATTGATTTGGGAGTTTCCCATTTATGGACAAAATTAAATGACTGTGTCAATGCTATCCTATGGGAAGGTCTAATGCACCATGCATGACGTTGCATGAAGAGAAGTCCAATTCAGCAATGTGTGACCTAAGTACTGGAATCAGGTAAGTAAAATAATATTTATTTATTTTTATCCATTTCATGGCCAGGGGAGGTCAGTTATAGGCAGATGGAAACTGTAGTGTTAGGAGTATCCTAGTGTGTTCCTCTAAGGGGACAGGTGCACTTCACTCAGACCCCTTCAATGAAATGAAGTGGACTGTGTGCTTATAGTGTCCCATTTATGAATAACACCTTCACGCATGTTGAATATCTTTACCTGTGTCAAACAGTAAGATATAAACATCTTTCATTCCTTTTATGACCTTGTCTTGTTACCTACCTTATATAAACAGAACAGTGATGTATAGTAATAGACCACAAACATTGCATCCAACACCCACTGCCTCTGGGCACTAACACGGTTTCTATAGACATGTTCTGTGTAAATGTTTTAGCGAACAACAAGTCTACAGCAATACAAGATTTTGTATTAAAGCAGCAATGGCACTTTAATGGTCTTTGCAAAGACCTGTGACCCCCACCCCACCTCCCCTCCAAGGTGGCATATCTGCTCAATAAGCAACGGCTTCGGGTAGAAGCTCGGTGACTTTTGTGGATAATAGAAATTATAATCCTTACAATACAGGTGGTAACAGTCCACAACTTGAGCACGGGTACATGTTAACTAATGTGGACAGCCCTTAAAGGAACACTCCAAGCATCATGGTACCATGGTTTAACAATATACCAGGCTCCTGCTGGATGACTGTGCTGGTCCTGCCACCCATTTGTTTAAAATGCTGAAGTTGTCCTGGTGCTTGGAGTAACAGCATGAAAAGGGTTACTCCAAGCATCTTTGTATTGGTTATGACGCCATGAGTACTCTAGTCCAATTCACCCGGTAATGGAGAAAACTGTTTGTCCTCTTACCTGGGTACCTGCTGGGTTCAAAGGCTAATTGCTGCTCTGTTGATGCACCTACAGCAGAGCTCGAAACTGATCCTGTTTCAATTGATTGGGTGATATTGTCAGCTAACCTTCTCAGTCAATGAATTGCACACTATGCATAAAAAATGTACAGAGATGGAATTACACCTCTGACAACAAAAAGGTTAAACGTGCATGTGCAGAGTTTCAAAGTCAATTATCCAGGCGCCAGGACCACTACAACTCACTGAAAGTGGTCATGGTGCTTGAAGTAAACCTTTAAGAATATCAGTGTAATGATACTGCTCTATGTACTTAAACTACTCTCTGTATTTTTACAGCAATGCGTTTAATGCATCCTCAGCTTTGTAAAATGCTTTGAAATGTAGAAACATAAAACAGTAAAAAAAAACTCAAATACAAAGTCCTACAATAGATAAACGTTACTACAGTGCGCTGCACAAAACCTACATGGGTGGATGATTAGTTGCATCCCTGACAGAGTTCCAAGGCAGAGGTGGCTGTGGGGGAGCAAATCTTAACTCGCCAACCGGAGGCTTCGCAAAGGGGATTCCCAGAAACGCGTGTACGCTCCGATCTGTCCCTTTCACAACATTCGTTTTCCCCAGAAGTTTTCCATATTTTGTCTCCAACAACGGCCTTGAATCCTCTTCACCTGAAAATATTGAATATTCATGTTATCCTTAAAATGAAAGGAACACAACGGTCACCATAACAACCTCATCTAAATGAAAATGTTATGGTACCAGGAGGCCCCCAGGGGCTTTCCTACCATAAAAGGTTAAACAGTTTGTGAACAGTTTAACCCCAAAAGCTGCCTCTGGCTTGAGTTTCAGGAAGCACGGAGTGCCACTGGGCAGGGACACCACTGATAGGCTAGAGCAGACAGTTGACGCTCTGAGCCAATCAGTGGCGACCGTCCCCAGCGGCACTCTGCGCTTCCTGAAACTCAATTTCCAAAGCCAGATTCTGCCTTTGGAGTAACATTGTTCAAGAATGGTTTAACCCATGAAGGTAAGAAAATGCCTGGGGGCCTCTGGGACCATAACAACTTCATTTTGATTTACTTAATATGGTGACTGGAGTGTTCCTTTAAGTCAAGACTCTGCAGCAAAAAAATAGCAGTCTTAATATATTGTATTATTTATTTATTGATCTCCAAGTGGTAGAGAAATGCCGACTACAGGGGCGCACACAAGGGGAGACAAAAAAAAAACAGCTACTAATCTGGGGTAAAGAGCTAAATATGCAACAATCGGTGTGGAAACAAAAACAAGAACAAACATTTCTTGACATTTAGCATTTTGCCCCAGAACAGTACTTGATCACTCAAATCTTCCCCTTCTACCCTGTTTGTAAAGAAAAAATAAATGTAACATAAATAAATCATCCTCATAATAATGGTCCTCCTGTTTCACTCTGCCTGCAAGTTTAACCTGCATCAGCCCTATAATGCAATAATGCTAAAATAAGTCCCAGAAACCTTTGCAGGACATTTCGATTTGACCCCGAGTTTAGATTATAAACAGATATATTACATTGTAGACTTAGGTCAAAGCTCGCTGGTATTTAACTCTGTGTGCAAACAGTTACTTACTAACACGCCCCACTCCTTCTGAATAATATGCATACTGGGTTCAGTTTTGGACCTTATTACTGTCACTTTGGTGCTGGAGAGAGGGGTTTTAAAGGGATTTTAGAAGTTGCCTAAATAATTCTGCAGCAAAATATCTGCTGATCCAGTAATTATAAATGGACAATTCTTTCCATGTGTGAACGTAGAATAAAGTTCAGTTTACAGAATGTATTGAACTGTTTAATAATGCATACACACATTAACCATTGTATGACAACATTGCTTTTACTAGGAAATAATACTGTCTAGCCCAAAGAACTTGCACTCTAAAATAAGCTGCTAGTGTGTTAATCCTTTTGGACTACTACTGGTTCTCATATAGAGTATCTGCATGTGGTGAACTGAAAAACTATACAGGGAATTAGGAAACTCATGCAAAAACAATTCAACCATATCTACCTATCTGTAATAATATATCTTTAAAAACAATACATATGAACCCACCTAATTGCTTTGCACACACCTAGCACACAAAGGGTTAACCTCTGATCCATGCGGTTCTTCTGGATCTTAAAGTGTTAACCCTCAGAATGTTGTGTATGTGAATCGTGTTACAAAGTCTCACCTGTTCCCTGGGCTGCCCAGGTCACACAGCACAGCAGGAGGATTCTGACCAGGCATCCCATCTTCAGGAATGGATCACAGACCGAACGCTTTCACTGAATGAGGAAGAATGTTTCCAGCCCAGGAACTAACAGATCACTCTTACAAATCACAGTGAAGCAACAACAAGCCCAGCCTTGTTTATATCTCAGAATACTATCAGGTGAAGGCATGGGATTGGATGGTAGGAAGTGCCCTTTCACACAATACAAGCTTCTATGACTATATGTGGGCAAATACTGTACTACTGACCCAATGCAGGCGTTGCAGTATATATGTGTGTATAGGTGACGTAGTGTGTGTTTAGGGATGCAGTGTGTGTGGAGGAATGCTGTGTGTGATGGGTGCTGTGTGTGTGTGGAGGAATGCTGTGTGTTGAGGGGTGCTGTGTGTGTGGAGGAATGCTGTGTGGTGAGGGGTGCTGTGTGTGTGAAGGGGTGCTGTGTGTGTGGAGGAATGTTGTGCAGTGAGGGGTGCTGTGTGTGTGGAGGGGTGCTGTGTGTGGAGGAATGCTGTATGGTGAAGGGTGCTGTGTGTGGAGGAATGCTGTGTGGTGAGGGGTGCTGTGTGTGTGTGGAGAGTTGCTGTGTGTGGAGGAATGTTGTGTGGTAAGGGGTGCTGTGTGTGGAGGAATGTTGTGTTGTGATGGGTGCTGTGCATGTGGAGGGTTGCTGTGTGGTGAGGGGTGCTGTGTGTGTGGAGGGTTGCTGTGTGTGTGAAAGGATGCAGTGTGTGTGGATGAATGCTGTGTGGTGAGGGGTGCTGTGTGTGTGGAGGGTTGCTGTGTGTGACGAGTGCTGTGTGTGTGGAGGAATGCTGTGTGGTGAGGGGTGCTTTGTGTGTGGATGGGTGCTGTGTGGGTGGAGGAATGCTGTGTGGTAAGGGGTACTGTATGTGTAACGGGTGCTGTGTGTGGAGGAATGTTGTGTGATAAGAGGTGCTGTGTGTGGAGGGATGCAGTGTGTGGTGAGGGGTGCTGTGTGTGACGGGTGCTGTGTGTGGGGAGGAATGCCGTGTGGTGAGGGGTGCTTTGTGTGTGGAGAGGTGCTGTGTGGGTGGAGGAATGCTGTGTGGCAAGGGGTACTGTATGTGTGACGGGTACTGTGTGTGGAGGAATGTTGTGTGGTAAGAGGTGCTGTGTGTGGAGGGATGCAGTGTGTGGTGAGGGGTGCTGTGTGTGGGGAGGAATGCCGTGTGGTGAGGGGTGCTTTGTGTGTGGAGAGGTGCTGTGTGGGTGGAGGAATGCTGTGTGGTAAGGGGTACTGTATGTGTGACGGGTGCCGTTTGTGGAGGAATGTTATGTGGTAAGAGGTGCTGTGTGTGGAGGGATGCAGTGTTTGGTGAGGGGTGGTGTGGGGAGGAATGCTGTGTGTGTGGAGGAATGCTGTGTGGTGAGGGGTGCTGTGTTTGTGATGGGTGCTGTGTGTGTGGAGGGTGCTGTGTGTGTGGAGGGGTGCTGTGTGTGTGGAGGAATGCTGCTGTGTGTGTGGATGAATACTGTGTGGTGAGGGTGCTGTGTGTGGAGGAATTCTGTGTGGTAATGGGTGCTGTGTGTGTGGAGGAATGTGTGTGTGTGGTGAGGGGTGCTGTGTGTGTGATGGGTGCTGTGTGTGGAGGGGTGTGCTGTGTGGTGAGAGGCAGTGTGTGAAGGGTGCTGTGTGGAGGGAATGCACGTGTGTGAGGGGTGCTGTGTGTGTGTGTGTGGAGGAATGCTGTGTGGGTGAGGGGTGCTGTGTGTGGAGGAATGCTGTGTGTGGTGAGGGTGTGTGTGATGGGTGCTGTGTGTGTGGAGGGGTGCTGTGTGTGGAGGGGTGCTGTGTGTGTGGAGGAATGCTGTGTGTGTGGATGAATGCTGTGTGGTGAGGGGTGCTGTGTGTGGAGGAATTATGTGTGGTAATGGGTGCTGTGTGTGTGGAGGAATGTTGTGTGTGGTGAGGGGTGCTGTGTGTGTGATGGGTGCTGTGTGTGGAGGGGGGTGCTGTGTGGTGAGAGGTGCAGTGTGTGAAGGGTGCTGTGTGTGGGGAGGAATGCCGTGTGGTGAGGGGTGCTGTGTGTGTGTGTGGAGGAATGCTGTGTGGTGAGGGGTGCTGTGTGTGGAGGAATGCCGTGTGGTGAGGGGTGCTGTGTGTGGAGGAATGCCGTGTGGTGAGGGGTGCTGTGTGTGTGGAGGGGTGCTGTGTGTGGAGGTGTGCAGAGGGATGATGTGTGTGACCCAGTGCAAAGTGCAAACACGGGAACAAGTAAAGAAACAGTGATTATGAAGTGATTATGTGTGGTGTTTTTGTGTTTTAGTTTCAGTTGTGTATTGTTTGGGGTATTATATGTCTGCCTCAGGGCTGTAGTGAGTGTTTGTATAGGAGCCTTAGTGTGTGTATATGGGCATAGTGTGTGTAGGGGATGCAGCTATTGGGTACACAGGCACTGCAGTGTATGTGTGTATAGGTGACGTAGAATGTGTAGGGGTTGTGGAGAGTGTGTGTCTAGGGGTCCTGTGTGTATGAAGGGTGCTGTATGTGTGGAGGGTTGTTTTGTGTGTGAAGGGTTATGTGTGCAAGGGGTGCTGTGTGATTGTGTGACGGTCTGAATATGTATCACCATCAAGCATTCCCTTATTCCCATAAAACAATATTGCCAATAATCCACAGAGTAAAATATCGCTGCTGTCGCATAATAATCCACACATGAGCCAAAGCTTAATGCTGGAACAAGACTCATTTAATGGAAGCAAGGGCATTCCATTTATACAACATCAGACTCCTCCTCTGAGCCAGCGAAATAATTGAGTTTTGGGAACATACTAAACTCTATCTGCTGGCCAGAAAAAGTTAACAATTTCACAATTTTTTAAAATATACTTTATACATATCAAAACCCACGAACTACGAAAAATAAAATAATCCAGTGAATAAAATAGCAAAGGGTGGAGACAACCGAACGGGTTGTGGAAAATCCTTCCCAAAGGGGTTCTGTGTGTTTAGGGGTCCTGTGTGTGTGGAAAGTAATGTTAGAATATATATATATTTTTAATTATTTATGTATAAAAAAATAAAAAAAGTTTTAGGTCTCTCCAGCCTTCTGAACTTTATCCAGGGAGGGGGGACATAATGCTGCAAGCCCTGGTGGTCCAGCGGTGGCTCTTTAGCCTGCAGTCCAGTAGCTGCAGGCTGATTCTCTTTGATCTTCCCACCCGCCTGAGAGGTCCCACAGCAAGGCTGGTTCTGCATGGGCCGATAGGGGAATGAAAGCCTCTCCTCTGCTGACCTCGGCCCATAGCCATCTCGGCCCACCGGGAATTTGCCAGGTTTGCTCGATAGCCAGTGCTGGCCTGATCACAAGTACCTACAACTCCTATCACTCACAGCCCACATCGATATACAGCTATCACCTACAACTCCTATCGCTTACAGCCCACATCAATATACAGCTATCACCTACAACTCCTATCACTCACAGCTCACATCGATATACAGCTATCACCTACAACTCCTATCACTCACATCGATATACAGCTATAACCTTTAACTCCTATGACTCACAGCCCACATCGATATACAGCTATCACCTACAACTCCTATCGCTTACAGCCCACATCAATATACAGATATCACCTACAACTCCTATCACTCCCAGCTCACATCGATATACAGCTATCATCTACAACTCCAATCACTCACAGCTCACATCGATATACAGATATCACCTAAAATTATCACTCACAGCTCACATCAATATACAGCTATAACCTACAACTCCTATCACTCACAGCTCACATCAATATACAACCATCACCTACAACGCCTATCACTCAGAGCCCACCAATATACAGCTATCACCTACAACTCCTATCACTCACAGCTTACATCAATATACAGCTATTACCTACAACTCCTATTGCTTACGGCCCACATCAATATACAGCTATCACCTACAACTCCTATCACTCACAGCTCACATCAATATACAGCTATCACCTACAACTCCTATCACTCACAGCTCACATCAATATACAGCTATCACCTACAACTCCTATCACTCACATCAATATACAGCTGTAACCTACAACTCCTATCACTCACAGCTCACATCAATATACAGCTATTACCTACAACTCCTATCGCTTACAGCCCACATCAATATACAGCTATCACCTACAACTCCTATCACTCACAGCTCACATCAATATACAGCTATCACCTACAACTCCTATCACTCACATCAATATACAGCTATAACCTACAACTCCTATCACTCACAGCTCACATCAATATACAGCTATCACCTACAACTCCTATCACTCACAGCCCACATCAATATACAGCTATAACCTACAACTCCTATCACTCACATCAATATGCAGCTATAACCTACAACTCATATCACTCACAGCTCACATCAATATACAGCTATCACCTACAACTCCTATCACTCACAGCTCACATCGATATACAGCTATCACCTACAACTCCTATCACTCACATCGATATACAGCTATAACCTTTAACTCCTATGACTCACAGCCCACATCGATATACAGCTATCACCTACAACTCCTATCGCTTACAGCCCACATCAATATACAGATATCACCTACAACTCCTATCACTCCCAGCTCACATCGATATACAGCTATCATCTACAACTCCAATCACTCACAGCTCACATCGATATACAGATATCACCTAAAATTATCACTCACAGCTCACATCAATATACAGCTATAAGCTACAACTCCTATCACTCACAGCTCACATCAATATACAACCATCACCTACAACGCCTATCACTCAGAGCCCACCAATATACAGCTATCACCTACAACTCCTATCACTCACAGCTTACATCAATATACAGCTATTACCTACAACTCCTATTGCTTACGGCCCACATCAATATACAGCTATCACCTACAACTCCTATCACTCACAGCTCACATCAATATACAGCTATCACCTACAACTCCTATCACTCACATCAATATACAGCTATAACCTACAACTCCTATCACTCACAGCTCACATCAATATACAGCTATTACCTACAACTCCTATCGCTTACGGCCCACATCAATATACAGCTATCACCTACAACTCCTATCACTCACAGCTCACATCAATATACAGCTATCACCTACAACTCCTATCACTCACATCAATATACAGCTATCACCTACAACTCCTATCACTCACATCAATATACAGCTATAACCTACAACTCCTATCACTCACAGCTCACATCAATATACAGCTATTACCTACAACTCCTATCGCTTACAGCCCACATCAATATACAGCTATCACCTACAACTCCTATCACTCACAGCTCACATCAATATACAGCTATCACCTACAACTCCTATCACTCACATCAATATACAGCTATAACCTACAACTCCTATCACTCACAGCTCACATCAATATACAGCTATCACCTACAACTCCTATCACTCACAGCCCACATCAATATACAGCTATAACCTACAACTCCTATCACTCACATCAATATGCAGCTATAACCTACAACTCATATCACTCACAGCTCACATCAATATACAGCTATCACCTACAACTCCTATCACTCACAGCTTACATCAATATACAGCTATAACCTACAACTATCACTCAGAGCCCACCAATATACAGCTATAACCTACAACTCCTATCACTTACAGTTCACATCAATATACAGCTATCACCTACAACTCCTACCACTCAGAGCCCACCAAGATACAGCTATCACATACAAGCCCAGCCTTGTTTATATCTCAGAATACTATCAGGCACCAAAGTCAAGGCATGGGGTTGGATGGTAGGAAGTGCCCTTTTACACAATACAAGCTTCTATGACTATATGTGGGCAAATACTGTACTACTGACCCAATACAAAGTGCAAACACGGCCAAATGTAAAGAAACAGAACACATACATCCTCAACAATTACTGCTACATTATCACAAGGGGAAAATTTGGACAGGGCATTTTTTTAATCACAGTGTCCCAGGGGCATCGACAAACTATGTATTGGTACAATGCACTTCCAGAGCCCCCATGCGCAGAGCCCTGTTAAAGAGCCCTCCCATGAGAAAAAGGCCCTGCGCAGCACAAGCGAATCTACTTGTAACTTGCCTCTGGTGACTGCTTAAGTGGGCTTCCAGAGGACAAAAGGGCTAGGAAAGAGTACTGTAAGTGTACGAGTGTTTGAAGGGTTCTTGAGGGATTGCGTGTGTCAAGTGAATGGATTATGGTGTTGTCTTTTTGTGTTTTAATTTCAGTTGTGTTTTGATTGTGGTATTACATGTCTGCCTCAGGGCTGTAGTGAGTGTTTGTATAGGAGACTTAGTGTGTGTATGTGGGCATAGTGTGTGTATAGCATTTGCAGTTACTGGGTGCACAGGCACTGCAGTGTATGTGTGTATAGGTGACGTAGCATGTGTAGGGGTTGTAGAAAGTGTGTGTCTAGGGGTGCTGTGTGTGGAGGGGTGCTGTGTGTTTACGGGTTGTATGGTGGGAGATGTTAGATAATATATATATTTTTAAATTATTTTTGTTTAAAAAACAAAAAAACTTTATATCCCCCCATCCTTCTTACCTTTATCCAGTGAGGGGGAACATAATGCTGCAAGCCCTGGTGGTCCAGTGGTGGCTTTTTAGCCTGGAATCTAGTAGCTTCAGGCTGACTCTCTTCCCCTCTCGCAAGCACTGTGTGCTGTGTGGGAGCGTTGCCGTGGTTGGAGCTAAGTGTCAGGAGGCCTGTGAGGGAGATCTTTGAGAGGGCCCACAGCAAGGCTGGCTCTGCATGGGCTGGCAGGGGAGATGAAAGGCTCTCCCCTGCCGGCCTCAGCCCATGGCCAACACAGCCCACCAAGCATTTGTTTAGTTTGCTCGATAGCTAGTCCGGGCCTGATCACAAGTACTTACAACTCCTTTCACTCACAGCCCACATTAATATACAGCTATCACACACCTACAACTCCCATCACTAACACCCCACATTAATATACAGCTTTTACACACACCTACAACTCCCATCACACACATAAATATGCAGCTATCACTCACCTACAGCCCTTCAGTCACACAGCCTACAACTCCCACCACATACATACAACTCACATACAGATATTTTCATATCATTATAATTCCCTCAGCCTTACAGGGCCATATTGTTTATAAACTTCTTTAGTAAAGCAGTTCATTTAAATAAAACTCCAAGCCAGGGCTGTATTTACCCTCTCTGCTACCCCTGTCTTATAAACATAGGACATGTATATATGGGATCCTGGTAAGTGAAATGATAGATTGTCTTATTTCAAATTTTACAACGAGCATTTTGTCATCCTGAGCCATTACACTGAATATGTACTTAGACCATGTGCAGTGAGCACATGTGCTTAGCAGGGGTTAATTCAGACTGATACATAATAACAGCAAGTAATACATTAAATAATAAGGCACAGAAACATAATAATGAAACACAGACTCAGATGTGTGCTGAAAAGGCTGTGGTCTTTTATTTAGTTTACAAATTATGCTAACGTAATGTATTTACTTTAAAACATGTAATTCGGAACCAAACATCTGCGGTCTTATTAAAATTCAAATAAGTAAATTAAAATAAATTTAAAAACTTAAAAATAATAAAAATTGAAAATAAAAATATATCTATATGAAATTTTATTCTAACTGTATTTTGATATTAATATATATATATATTTATATCAAAATACACTTAGAATGAAATTATATATACATCTATGTATATATAAATAAATCTAAATACGAAAAATATATATATCCATATACAAAATTACATAAATAATTTCATAAATATACACATAGACTTCAAATATATAAACATGTATGTATATTTAAATTCTCTGTGCGTATTTATGTAATATTTTTACATAATTAAGTCATTTTATTGATTGCAATTTGAGGGACCTGCCTGACAACCCAGGCCAAAGGTCCAGAGAATTTAATTTGCTAGCACTGTATTTAACCCTGTAACTTTATACAACACCCTAAAGCCTGTACATGGGGGGTACTGTTTTGGGGTACTGTTTTACTCGGGAGACTTCGCTGAACACAAATATTAGTGTTTCAAAACAGTAAAACGTATTACAACGATGATATCGTCAGTGAAAGTGACTTTTTTTGCATTTTTCACACACAAACGGCACTTTCACTGATGCTATCATTGTTGTAATACATTTTACTGTTTTGAAACACTAATATTTGTGTTCAGCAAAGTCTCCTGAGTATAACAGTACCCCATGTACAGGTTTTATAGCGTTTTTGAAAGTTATAGGGTCAAATATTTTTACATTGATCTAACACATAACTCACAAGAGTTCCGCCCTATTAGCCAGAACCTAAACAAAATGATAACGAAACTCAGCTTGTCCACGCTCCCCCTACCCCCTTTAAATTAGGCAGGTGACCTCAACCCCAATTATAGACGACGACAATTGAACTATAGGGAGGGAGGGCGTGGAAAAACAGCTCTACAGTTGATGATGATGTAACTGAACCCACTGACCTTTCCCTTGCTGGTCAGTTTTTAATCTTCTTAATAACATTTTTAAAAACCCATCTTGTAAATGGATGTCCTTAAACTGGATGCCCGAATGGCAAGACTTGTTAGCAGAAACTAGTTCGCTGATTCTAAAAGCTCCAAAAAATGCTAAAATAAAAGCAGTGGTAAAAAGTTGGGTCTCAAATGTATCTCTACAAACGTAGCTCAAATTATTTACCAAATCACCCAATAATTGAAAAGAGATAGGGAACCTGTCACCTGGGACTGGTGCTTTCTTTAACCCTGCCCCTTTTAACATTTACTGAATGACAAATTCTTTAAAAACAGACTTTTCCCCCGATACTTTAAGGAAAAAAGAAATGCCCAAAAGGGCTCTTTTAAATGAAAACTTGGATACACCAGCCTGAATTTTAGTAATAACATATTGAATTGCATACTGTATAGTGGGATCAGTAGTGTCTCTATTTAAATTAATCATAAAATGCTGCCACTTTTCCCACGCCTTCAAGTATGCTTCCAAAGTGGTTGCAGATAACGATAAACTCAGTAATTCTGGCAGCCTCGTTCCAACTTCGTCCACTAGAGGTGCAAGGGGTCTGAAAGACTTGAAGTCAAAACGGGACAAAGAATCAGCTATACAATTACTTTTCCCACCTACATGCTTCGTTTTACCCATATATTAATTACCAAACAAATAAAAACCAATTGCCTCAATAAATTGATCACCAGGTTACATTTTGCCCTAAGAGAATTGATTACGCAAACAACCCCTAGATTGTCACAATGAAAAGTAATCCTACTGTTTGCTAATTCAGAGCCCCAAACCTCCAGGGCTACGACTATCTTGTCCAGCCATTCTCAACCCATGACTGGGGCCAACCAGCTGCTGCCCATCTACCATGAAAGTATAAACCAAAGCCGTGAGAACCAGCTGCATCCGTGAAAATATCCAAATCCCAATTGGATACAAAATCACTTTGCCAAATCGTGGAACCATTAAAGTTGCATAAAAAAACATTCCATACATGTAATTCTTCTTTAATCTGTCTAGAAATTCTAACATGGTGATTCAGATTTTTAAAACCAGCTATAGCTCTTGACATATGTCTAGAAAAAGCCTGAGCCTTTGGCATTACTCTTCTGTGTAAGACACAGAAATAATGGAGGTATCCATCTCATCATTCAACGATGTACCCTTCGGGTAAGACAGATGGTGAATTAGTCTATAGGTACCTCTCTCCTTCTTGGGAACTAAACCAAGTGGAGACACCCTAAAATATAAAGAAGGCGGAACTGAAAATGGGCCTTCCACTCTCCTTAAAGTTATTTCTCTATCAATCTTATCTGTATCTATACTAGTATTCAACTTGACTGAACTAAGATTTCCAACAAACTGAACTGCTGAACTACAAACAGGAATTCTAAAAAAAAATAAAAAAAAAAAACCTTCTTTAATTAGCTGTTCTATCTGCTGGGTTGGATAGCATTTTAAATAAGGGAGCAGATTTTGTACTTTCACTGGGATCCATGCTCTTTGAAATCTGCTCCCTAGCGGTAGCACCCTGCCTCTTAAAGCAGAGAAAGGACGGATGACTCCCCGCACAATTAATGCATTCATGTCTGAACCTGCAAGAATTCAGCCATTTACACTACGACTCATTAAAAGACCAACAAACACCTTTGGGGCGTATTTTCAACCCACTCGCCTGAGTCTGTGGTCTATATGGATTCTGAGGAATCCTGCTTGGTAGCATAATACTTACCCAAGAACTAACATCCTTCATACCCCATTTCAAATTCTTATGCACTGATAATTTCTGACAAAATATTTTGTCATAGTTGAAGCAAGCCAATCCACCAAAATTTTTGAAAGTCTCTAATATAGCTTCTAGATGATGAAAAAGACCACTAGCTTTATCTGGATGACGTTCACAATACACACTAGCAAAAATAGAAAACGCCTGAAGCCAATTATTAAAGGAACGGGGTACCGGCAGTTTCCTGTCCTCATCTCTTTCTTGCCTTAACAAAAATTCCTTAGAGGCTGGCAATAAAGAAAGAATATAGATATATTCATCATTCCATATTGTTTCTTTAATGCAGTTAGATAAATGAAAACCAAGAGGTGAAGCTTCGCACGCCAATGCTTCCTTCAAACAAGACTCATTAACAGGCGTACTGCTCTTGTCAGAACGATTAACCAAACTAACCGGTGCAGGTAATTTGACAAATTCAAACTATCTTGGAACCTAGCCATACTACCAGCTTTACATTGAATAGCCTGAAATAAAAACCCCAGGGCCTCTCCCAGCTTGGCTTCAAGAGAAACCTCAGAGTTTATCTCACCAGTCGAATTGTCCGTCCCATCAGAAGGTGCAGTATGTGAGGTGCCAGCTTGTTCACCAACTTCAATCACCGGTACTTGCTCCATTTCAGCAACCTGACGTGAATTCTTCTTACTTTTTCCTGCAGCTTTAGATTTCTTGCTCCCTCTGGTGGATGACGGGGAATAAATTACTCTTGATTTACAAATTCTCTTCTTCCTATCCTGTTGGAATCACAGCATTGTCCAAAATGTTTTTTGGTATGCTGAAGCATTAAAATTTTCCTTCACTGGAAGTCAGGGGCTATTACAACCTTTGAAGTACAGCCCCAATCGATTATCCTTCCAAAAGTTTACAGTTGGTATATTGCAGTCAGGTAACATGCTCCTGGCATCCACCAAACAGAAGCATGATTTGTTGATCCACACAACACATTTCCACTGCAGACTAGAGTGGTGGCATGCTATAGACCACTTGGCAATTGTAATGTGAAGCTTGCATGCAGCCACTTGGCCATGTAAAGCCATTCCATGAATCTTCCACCGCACAGTTTGTGTTCATATTGATGCCAGCAGATGTTGACAATTCCATCACTGAAGAGTTTAAGTGTTGGCAACTTTTATGCACCACGTCGCCTCAGCACTCTGACTTTAGTCTTCCTTGCAGAGTTTCTGCGGTTTCTAAACGCTTCCACTGCCCAATACTACTTAGTGTTGAATATTTACAGGAATTAAGCTTCACAAACGTAATTATTGCAACGGCTAAAATTCACCAAGCTCCTCAGAATGACCCTCTCCCAAAAGGTTTGTAGACAGACTGAATGGCTAGATACTAGATTTTATACACCTGTGGCAATGGGTCTGATTGAAAAAGACCAATTCAATTATGTGCCACCCCCCCATATATAGCACCCCTTTAACCTTATCTGCTCATGCGTTTCCCCATTTCTGAACACTGGCTTTTGGATAATAAAGTGTTACAATGAACACTTGTGACAGAGTCCATGCTTTCAGACAAAACAGCTCCCTTTTAGTATACACTGTCACATTTTGAATTATCCTGTAAACCTTTGACCAGCAAAGTTAAAAAAATAATTATATTTATATATATAAATAATTCAGTAGAGCTGAAAGCCACTTAGAAAGTGTAGCTGTCTGTAACAAAATGGTTTAAAACTCAATAAGGCAAGTTTAGCATGAACTTGCCAAAATAGCCCTTTGGCTGCTATCACTGCAAACTACAGTGATACTGCGGAGGGGGAGTTTAGCAATGTTAACGTTTTCTATGGATAGCATTACCTTTAAGTCCTAAACAAGACCATAAACCAGAGGGGAGAAAGGGAAGAGAAACGCCAACCAAAAAAGTAATTTTTAAGAAGTCTTTATTTCTCAATCTACAGCTCTGGGTATTCTGTCTCCGCCACACTCCAAGTTTGGACTGCTAGAATCTCTCTCCAGAATTCAAGTCTGTTTTCCTTTAACTTTTTATTTACTTTTTGTTTCATATTGATCTCTAGATAATACTCTTCTAGATCATATTCTGGCCACTCTGAAAGACCTGGTCCATTGGGATCACTGCAGTAGAGAAAGTAGAGAAATAAAAAAAAATTAAAATAAAAAATAAATCCCAAGTGTCAGATCAAGTGAATCTTTGAGTCAATTAAGTGAAGATGAATCATTGTGGTAATTTTAATTGCTGCCCTAGACTGCATGTTATACCCTGCACTTTGATCAATTTCAATTTACAGATTAGAGCTTAAAATCATGTTTAGACACTGGTTTGCCAAGTGAAGGGGGAAATTAACAGTATTTAAGTGGGCAAGTAGTCCACTGACAACAACCATCCAAGAACAGGATTCATTACAGTAAGTAAATAGAAAGTTCATAGCCTTACCCAGTTCGAGCAAAGTTGGCCCAATACCGCATCATTGTTCTGCTTAGTATGGTTTCTTCATAGGTAACAGGGCCTAGCAAAGAAAACAGATTCTAGTGGCTTTAGTGTCAAAAGATAAGCATTAACATCAGAATAGTCTGGTGATAGCAGTAGGTTGAGAGAGCCTGGATAGTTTTCTGGAGAAACAGACGATCAGTATCAGTTTCCAGAGCAAGCCACCAGCTGCCTAGTCACACTGACCTATGAATGGAATACCTTACCCCTAAAAAAGTCTGGGCTTATCAGGAAAGGAGAACCCATCACAGAAGGAAGCTCATCTCCATGATCCGCTTTAACAAAATCTGGTTTTGTGTTCTGATACATTGAGGGACGATGCAGGAACTGGTAGAGAAAGACTGTGTGGCCAGAATCTAGGAATAAAAATGTAGATTTTTTTTAGTCTCTGTATATTGGGGTGAGTAATTTTAGTGCCAGCTTGATGCTCTAGGTCAGCAGCACCAAAAAAATTAAACAAATTAAACACATTATGGAGACGTTTCATTGTTCGCTTTAGGACAGACCCTAGTTTGTGTCATATACCTCTGTGATACTGTGCAACCTGGAGAGATGGTATAACAAACACAAAGTCACCACATAATTCCAGAAATCTGTCACGAATCTCGAGTGGGTCAGTTGCATTACCGATATATTCTTCCATTATTAGAGGAACAGCAGCTTTTGGGATCATCTACATTGATGAGAAGACTCAACATTACACACAGACACAAAACAAAAACAAAAACATTAAGATGGTGGTCCTCTTACCGAATTAGGAAGAATGTTTAGATATAATTGGACAGTTAATCGATCCATGCCGTTCAACAATTCACCAAGATGGAAAGACTGGTCAGGAAAAAAAAAATGGAGTAGACAGTTTGTTGTACATGGTCCCTAGAGCAGTCTTTCCTACATACACTTATACCAGGCACTTGCCTCACAATGATGATACACTATTTTTTTTGTAGTTGGGTGACCAACATGAGGCGATTGTAGCACCATACTTCATTTTGAACTTTTTTATATCTATTGTCATACACCTTTTACTTTATTATTGCCATTCAACATTGCTAGTATCATGTAAACCCATTGGGATGGAGAGAACTAGCTCTGCAAGGATACAAGAGAATGCAGATGACAACAGCTTTAAGATCTAGCCATCTGTTCTAGCATGATAGGAAGCTAGAGATGTACAGGCCACCCCTCTAGTAAACCAGTTCTCTTTACACCTTTTAATCTCAAAATTGTTGCAGTACAACCTGCTCAGAGACTGTCAAGAACAGTGAGCAAGATCGCCAGCTTTCATATCCAATGAGAAATTGTCATGTGCCATACACAGTCTCACTGGGTTCACTATACCCCACTTCCTCTAGCATGTAAGCTCATTGAGTCTGTTTACAATTTACAATTACATGTCTGTTAGTCCACCCATTGTACAGCGCTATGGAACTTGCTGGTGCTTTATAAATTATCTACAGCATTTACCATTGGAAGAAGCCAGCCAAATGCATTTTAATTTACACCAGTCATTAAGGCGACATCATTAACCTCCTTACAGGCCCAAAGCTCTTCCGGAAGTTTAGGAAAAAGGACCCCATCCACACGGGCAGGTAAAGGTATAAAGTCCTGTGAAGAAAGGAGGAGATTCGGGATTGTGTTGCAATTTTTAAGCTAGAGGACATGTGTTAGGGTGCCATTAAAACAGACTTTGGATCTCTATGGTATATCACTATATCTTGGTACCATTTCAGTCATACCATAGCGTTGGAAATTTCAAGTAATTCTTCTGCAGTTTTCTTCTTCAGACAAGACACGATGGGTACCAGATGACAGCCAGATGCCTTGGCCACCAACTAAATAGAATAAAACCCACAGTCATGTAAAGTGTTATGACCAGAGTAGGTCAAAACATCACAATGCCAGTTATTTGACTCTAGGACATCATTTTAAATATTCTGCTCAATTCTATGATATTTAAGCCGGTTTTAAATCCAAATGCTCAAAGTTGGCGCACATTATGTATGTGGCATGGAATGTACCATAGTGGAGCAGTCAGTGATTTGGCCACAGGGTCTCTTGTAGACCTTGTGCAACAGCTCATTAAGCAGACACGGTCATGCATTTGTGGGGCTCTATATAAGCATGTTGAGCAGGAGCTGCCATTACAATGCTGGCATCCAGGGGTTTAAGGAACCTTAGTGGGACTTCTAGTGAAGAAGTTTGTAACCCTGCCAGTTAGGATCTCAAGGTGTGGGGGAACCACAAAATACTCCACACAGAACTTCTTACTACTCTGAAAGGGGCATTGGGAAAGGTTAAGGAGGACGCTACACTATCCAGGAATGGATATTCACCAGTTGGAAGATGAGCAGCTCTTTTTGATTTTTGGCAAAGACAGCAGGCATCATTGCTGTCCCACTTTCAGTGATGGCTCTGTGGAACAAGCCCTTTGATAAGGGAGACACCACCTAGAAATATCACAGTGGAGAGGAGTTACTGACACTGAGAAGCTATCAGATTGATAACACTGCCTATGTTAAGTGAAGGTGAAACTCACCTGAGCAGCAACACTCACAGCACCCGCTGACTCTCCAAATAAGGTGACAGAAAGTGGGTCCCCTCCAAAATCCTTTATGTTTTCTTGAACCCACTGAAGAGCTGCGACTTGATCCAGGTAGCCATAGTTCCCAGGCGCTTCTTTTTTCCCCGTACTGAATGAAGATGTATCATATTGAGATATACCCTAGTTATATGGTTTAGGGTGTGTAACATTATAATATTAGCATTCCCTGATCCCTCCATCTAAATGTTTGGTTTTGAAAGTTACAGAGAACAGGGTCCCATCCCAACACTGCAGTGAAACCCCAGTATTGGGCTTCTGTGACAACATTCCTTACATGGATAAGAAAACTGGTTACCTAAAGAATCCCAGGATTCCCAGTCTGTATTGGATTGACACAACTACAATGTTTTCATAGGCACTTAATGCAGAGCCATCAAACATGTTCGCTCCTCCAATTATGAAAGCTCCTCCATGTATGAAGACCATAACCTTGATAAAAGCATAAAGAAGCATGAGGAGGGCAGTACCAGAGTAATATGCCAAAATAATATCGAGGCTTCTTAAAGGCACATTCCTAGAACTATACATTGCCTGATCAGTTTAATTTCAATTAAAGTTGTAGAGAGATTTATGTAAATTGGAGTCAATGAAGACATTAGTACAACTGGAGATATTAGCATGTGCTGGTGGGATAAGGGAAGCCAATGCAAGATTGAGAACTGTATCAGCAGCTATGACTAAGGGGAAGGTTGAACTTTATTGACCACACCATTAGTACTTACTGTAAGAAGTGAATTCTGCACCCTGTCTGCTGGGGTGTAGATATTAAGTATCAAGCAGTCCTCTGAGAGACGGGGTGGAGGAAAATCCCCAAGGAAGTATTTTTTTAGGTCGTCAAGTGATGCCATACTCTGTATACACCTAGGGCAGGGAAGATAGCAAGTTATATTTGCTCTACAAACAAGTTACCCAGAACTCAATACATTGAGGAGATATACATGGGTGGACGTTGGGATGCATCTCGGATGTCACTCCAAGGTTCTGGAGATTGTGGAGGAGCAAATCTTAGCTCTCCAACCGGAGGTTTTGCAAATGGAATTCCAAGGAATACATGTACTTGTCGATCTGTTGCTTTCACACTGTTGGTTTTCCCCAGAAGTTTCCCATATTTTGTATCCACCAATGGTCTAGAATTATTATGACCTGAAGGTATTGGAAACAGAAGTCAAGAAAATGAGATACTAAATACAACACTCAGAGGCATATCAGCATTGGAATAGGTGTAGGATGTATTGAGCAATAATTATGTAGAAGACAGAATTCAGGATAAAACAATGTTATTTGCTTCTAACTGCATTGCATATGATTTCTTACTGGTATTGAGGAAACAGTCAGTATATAACAAATAAAAAGAAATTAATAAATATATATTTTTTTTTTCATATGCCATTACATATAGTGTAACATGTTGAAAATTCTATTAGTGTATACATGGAATGTGTACAAGAAAGAACTAAAGAATCCTAGGATCTTTCCCACAGAGGTTCTCTTTTCAAAAAGAAGGAAGAACTTCTAGAACCTCTGTCTGCAGGTAGTGGAGAATAATAGCTGGCTCTGGTTTTTCCATTTCCCCCAGACTGCATAAGGTGTACCTTACCTGTCCCATAGACTTGCAAAGCAAGGCAGCACACAACAGCTAGTCTGATTAGATGCCCCATCTAGGTACGTACAGTCAATACCAACCCGGATATCCAGTTCTAAAAAGAAAAAAGCCACACATTAGTAAAAGTGATTTAGGCGTATTGCAGATTTATTAACAGAAAGGAAATTTCTTAACTCAATACTTTTGATTTTCTTTGCTTCATTCCTGCAGAAGTCAACATACTGCAGGGCAGAACTCTTCATGTGCTGCACACCATCAATACAAGTGCCCTGGCAAACCCAGGTATTGGATCTTGACAGCTAGCCTTTGGAGCTACATTTTTGTTTTCCCTACATGTTGATTGTATTTGTGTTACCCTCTTCTGCGTTGCTGAATGAGATATAGAGGGTACTAAACAGATTCAATATACAGAATTGTAAGCCCCTAACGGCAGACAGGCCTAGGCGATCTCACTCATCTTCTTCCCCCAGCTTGGATACTGCTCCCCCCATACCTTCATCCATTAACAGGAATCATTAAAAAAAAAAAAAGTTATTCTCCCTTGTATGTAGCATTCACATCCTACATACAGGTCTGAAAGGATGTTAATCATTAAAGAATCCTTTATCCTGACCACAGACCAATGTAAGGTATCTAGACATGCAGGGTTATTTATTAACCCTGAAAGTGATAAGCTATGGCTTGATATTCCTGGTCATCTCTTTGGAAACCAGTAAAGCCATTAAACATCACTGCAGATAAGGTCCAGAATAGGAATGGTAGTTTACATTTAACCTCCCCAACCCAACCACTAAAATAAAGTGATTAACAGTAGTATTGCATAGATGCCATGACATGTTACCATACTGGGCACGCTTGTTATAGAGATAATGAGTGGGCTTCCCCAGCATCTTCACAGCGCCTGGGCCTTTTCCAACCCCTGTATCATAGGCAGCTGCCTTCAGGTCACATTAGACATTATAGCTAGTCTAATCTAATTTTCCATTGACAACAGCACTGACAGGTTTCATCAAGAGAGGCCAAAACATTCAGTGTTATGCACTAAACTAAAGTTTTCACACATTACATCCAGATCCAAGTGAAGCATGGCCACGTTTGGACTATGGTTGAGTTTTTGCCTCAGTATGCCCATTGAGATTTAATTCACACATTAAAAAAAAAATACTCTAAGGGGGATCGGGTGATAAAGAATACTCTTTAGATCACCTACCTAGTACGAGTTGGAAGACCCTTGTCAGGTCTCTGAAGATACCAGAATCTACTAATAGATGGTCCTCCCTTTCCCCTTCTTATAGCAGCATGATTGCTTTGCTGTCAGCTGCTGGTTATCACTGTATAGCTCAGGTGAAGCAATAGAAGCACTCACTACCTGCTAATTAATTAACTGACAGCTATGCCGTTATTTCTTACCATTAGCTTTTCACAATACATGAAATGGAGCTTCTGAAATCAGTGTCTTCATTCACACGCAAGGACGTTGACAAACAGGAAACAGGACTAAATAAATCACAATTGACTTTAGTGCTGGGTCCCTTGACAGAGTTCATGCTCTGAGCTTTCCTTCATATAATAAATATATTGAGACAGACGTGAAGATTATATATATTATTATAGTGTATATTATCAATAGCAACAGCAACTATATTAATAAGAAACATTTTACTTATATGAGGGGTACAATTTATGGAAATGGACGGCCAATGGGTGCCCAAGTGAAAAAAAGGTTGTGAACCACTGTATGAGATTAAAGATGACCTTTATCCTTTTGCATTAGGAATTTACACCATTCACGAAATGGCCATGATGCTGTCTGCTACGTGTTTCATAGTCTGGGAGTCTTTCCAGTAATCTTAGAGCAGGATCATGCATACTGTATAACAAGGCCAGGTTTGTCTCACAATCGGGTATTTCACACAGTTAGATATATCGCACGGTCAGGTATGTCGCACAAACTAGTTTCTTTGTGTCCTAACTGGAAAGCCTTGTACAATACCTATAACCGTTTCATTGGGTACCATACATCCCAAATGTTGTTTGTCAGCACAGGTTTGAGCAGGAGCAGGGGCGGACTGACCACTCGGGCACATCGGTCATGGACAGGGGTGGACTGACCACTCGGTTACATCGGTCATGGACAGGGGTGGACTGACCACTCGGGTACATCGGTCATGGACAGGGGTGGACTGACCACTCAGGCACATCGGTCATGGACAGGGGCGGACTGACCACTCGGGCACATCAGTCATGGACAGGGGCGGACTGACCACTCGGGCATAT
This sequence comes from Pelobates cultripes, assembly GCA_933207985.1. NCBI lineage: Eukaryota > Metazoa > Chordata > Amphibia > Anura > Pelobatidae > Pelobates > Pelobates cultripes. The sequence continues at coordinate 12,556,200 of OW240923.1, read as the reverse complement.
CGGTAATGGACAGGGGTGGACTGACCACTCAGGCACATCGGACATGGACAGAGGCGGACTGACCACTCGGGCACATCTGTCATGGACAGAGGCGGACTGACCAATCGGGCATATCGGACATGGACAGGGGCGGACTGACCACTCGGGCATATCGGACATGGACAGGGGCGGACTGACCACTCGGGCACATCGGTAATGGACAGGGGCGGACTGACCACTCGGGCACATCGGACATGGACAGGGGCGGACTGACCACTCGGGCATATCGGACATGGACAGGGGCGGACTGACCACTCGGGCAAATCGGACATGGACAGGGGCGGACTGACCACTCGGGCACATCGGACATGGACAGGGGCGGACTGACCACTCGGGCACATCGGTCATGGACAGGGGCGGACTGACCACTCGGGCACATCGGTGATGGACAGGGGCGGACTGACCACTCGGGCACATCGGTGATAGACAGGGGCGGACTGACCACTCGGGCACATCGGTGATAGACAGGGGCGGACTGACCACTCGGGCACATCGGTGATAGACAGGGGCGGACTGACCACTCGGGCACATCGGTCATGGACCGAGGGCCCGAGACAGCTTGGGGCCCGACCGCACAGCCACGCTCCAGCTGGAGAGATCAGAGATCAACTGGAACCGCAACATTAACCCCTTAAGGACCAAACTTCTGGAATAAAAGGGAATCATGACATGTCAAACATGTCATGTGTCCTTAAGGGGTTAAAAAAAAAATCTTTTACAATATTAGGATGCTGGGGCCCCTGATGGAGCGTAGGGCCCCAGCAACCTACCGCTCAGCATATTACCCCCCTCCTCCCTCCCACTGAATGAGACCTGGCAGCTTCACCTCCTCTCTGCCAGGTCTCCTGCTTCCTGTCCCCCACGCGGCTCTGTGTGATGGGGGAGGCGGGGCTAGAAAGTGACATCACTTCCTGTTTACTCCTCTCACGCACAGAGCCCAATCAGCCAGCAGGGGAAGGAGCAGCAGCCTGGGAGAGAGCAGAGAGAGAGGTAGGAGATAAGGGGAAGATGGGGAGTCCCTCTGTCACTCTGTCACCCCCTCCCTCACTCTGTCACTGTGTCACCCCCTCCCTCACTGTGTCACTGTGTCACCCCCCTCTGTCCCTAGTCACCCCTCCCTCTGTCACTCTGTCATCCCCTCCCTCACTCTGTCACTGTGTCACCCCCTCCTCACTGTGTCACTGTGTCACCCCCCTCTGTCACTAGTCACCCCTCCCTCTGTCACTCTGTCATCCTCCCTCACTCTGTCACTGTGTCACCCTCCTCACTGTGTCAGCTCTGTCACTCTGTCACTGTGTGTCGCCTCACTGTGTCACTAGTCACCCCTCTCCCTCTGGGTCACTAGTCCTCCTCCCTGCTCTGTCACGCCTACCCTCCTGCCACTGCTTCTCCCGGCCACTGTGTCACTACTAGTCACCCCCTCTACTGTGTCAATACTAGTCACCCTCCCTCTGTCACTAGTCATCCCTTCCCTCTGTCACTAGTCCCCCTCCCTCTGTCACTAGTCACCCCCTCACTCTGTCACTAGTCACCCCTTCCCTCTGTCACTAGTCATCCCTTCCCTCTGTCACTAGTCACCCCCTCCCTCTGTCACTAGTCACCCCCTCACTCTGTCACTAGTCACCCCTTCCCTCCCTCACTCTGTCACTAGTCACCCCCTCACTCTGTCACTAGTCACCCCCTTACTCTGTCACTAGTCACCCCTTCCCTCCCTCACTCTGTCACTAGTCACCCCCTCACTCTAGTGACAGAGTGAGGGAGGTGGCGACTAGTGACAGAGGGAAGTGGCGACTAGTGACAGAGTGAAGGAAGGGATGACTAGTGACAGAGGGAGGGTGACTAGTGACAGAGGGAAGGGATAACTAGTGACAGAGGGAGGGTGTGACTAGTGATAGAGGGAGGGAAGGGGTGACTAGGGACAGAGGGAGGGAAGGGATGACTAGTGACAGAGGGAGGGTGACTAGTGACAGAGGGAAGGGATGACTAGTGACAGAGGGAGGGTGTGACTAGTGATAGAGGGAGGGAAGGGGTGACTAGGGACAGAGGGAGGGAAGGGGTGACTAGGGACAGCGTGAGGGAGGGGGTGACTAGTGACAGTCACCCACTCCCTCACTCTGTCACTAGTGACCCCCTCCCTCCCTCAATCTGTCACTAGTCACCCCTTCCCTACCTCACTCTGTCACTAGTCACCCCCTCACTCTGTCACTAGTCACCCCCTCACTCTGTCACTAGTCACCCTCCCTCTGTCACTAGTCATCCCTTCCCTCCCTCTGTCCCTAGTCACCCCTTCCCTCCCTCTATCACTAGTCACACCCTCCCTCTGTCACTCTGCATTTAAAAATGCTTTCCTATGGGCTGTTTGAATGCGCGCGCGGCACTTGCCGTGCATGCGCATTCTGCTCCACTCGGGAGCTGACGTCGGCGGGAGAGGAGAGGTCACCAGCGTGGAGGGAGCCCGGTGCTGGATAAAGGTAAGCTGCTGAATGGGTTTTAACCCCTTCAGCGCCACGGGATGGGGACCTGAGGCTGGGGGCACCCTTAGGGCACTATAGTGTCAGGAAAATCACTTTGTGCACATATATTTGGCCTTCAAAGGGCCTGGGATCCAAAGGCTCTCAGTCCGCCCCTGAGGAGATTTGATTATGGAGTGCACCCAGGAATTCTTTCTCCGTGTTATTTTTATTCAATGTGAATGTTACTAAACACACTGTGACAAGCAGGGGCGGGCTGGGCCGGGGGGCAGGGAGGCAATTGCCCCCCAGGCCGCCCTAAATTCCTGTAAGGCCGGCCGCGGCGGGCCGGCCCTTTAAATACTGCAGCCGCCTGAGCGCTCTGTTAAGAAGAGGGGAGGGGGAGTAAGAAGGAGGGGAGATAAGAAAAAGAGGGGGGTAAGAAGAAGAAGGGGTGAGTAAGAAAAAGATGGGGCAGTAAGATGAAGAAGAGGAGGGAGTAAGAAGAAGAGGAGGGAGTAAGAAGAAGGGGGGGAGTAAGAAAAAGAGGGGGGAGTAAAAAGAAGAAGAGGGGGGAGTAAGAAGAGGGAGAGGGGGAATAAGAAACACAGAAACACAATGCATCTCTTACACTCAATGCACACACATACAGACACACACCTTGCAACCCTTATGCATACAAACACAGATTCACACAATGCATCCCTTACACACAGCCAGAAACACATAATACATCCCTTATACTCAAATACACACTGCTTCCACTACACACAAACACACTACATCACCTGCACAAACTGGTAACCCTATACACTACATACCATAAGCACACATATTAGATCCTCTACAATAACACATAACACATCCCTACACTCCACTCCCTGTGGCGAACTCATAGGTGGTGGAACTTATGAAGTGGGCCTTATGGGCATACTCACCGTCAGGCCCTGGGGCCCAGACCTTGAGCTGTGTAAGGGGCCCCCAAAAAAATGGAGCTGCTTCCAATTCTCCCAGAACATTGAATTTTGTGACCACAGTTGCAAACAGCCTCCAGAGATCCTGTTCTACACCAGACCAGTGGAGCCAAACTGCAGCCCATCATCATCCTCATCTGCTTGTAAGTAGGCAATCTAGTATATTATTAGTGACACTAATCTATAATGTACCTCACATTAAAGGGACACTATAGCTTAATGAAGTGGTTCTGGTGTCTATAGCTGGTCCCTGCAGGCTTTTTAATGTAAACACACACTGTGTGCAGCACTGGCGTTAGTTCATATGGGTGGGGCATTGTGATGTCACATGGGGGGGCAGCAAATTTTTATTTTGTCTAGGGCGGCAAAAATCCTTGCACCGGCACTGATCCTGGGCAGGTGCACCAGTCTACTGGTGACCCACAGGAGGGGAGTGCACTGATTGCACTGCACTCTCCTCCTGTCCAGCCCCATCTTTACCGCAGTGCAAGTGCCCTCTGCCCCTAATTTACAGTAGCTCACACTCACAACAAGCAGTGCCTGGAGCCGTGAAGGAGCGGGTATGGCAAAGAGCTACTGATTAGCATAACATCAATATCCGTTATAAAACCAGGAAAAGGTGGGCATGGATGGTGAACTGATTTGGTGGTGCAATGGGCCACTTGACTGGTTTTGCCCCCTAGGCCTAAGGCTGCCAGCCCTCCCCTGAGTGTATGAATCTCTATGGTTTTTTTTCTTAGAACTCTTGTTTACATACAACACACAAGGAAAAGTAAGGACTACTTTTCCTTATGTATAGGAGCCAAGTTTTACAAAAGTAAAAAATGGGTGGAGCTTAAAGCAAGGGTTGTTTCAAATTTATCCATAATCCATCATTAAAATCATCCCATAAAGGGGGCGGGGCCTGACTGCAGAGCCGCGAGGACGCAAGCCTCAGTGGCTCCTGCCGATTGCCAGAGCAAAGACGGAGTTTAGCCTACAAAACTGCAAATTCTTCCTACAGAAAGGCAACCAAGCTCTTGACGACACTGAGCTGAACAGGATGAAACTATCCAAGCGACACTCCGAGCTGTGGCCACTCGCATCTACTCTGCGGCCTGCAAGCATGGCTGGCATGGGGGAGACGGCCACTCCCCCGCGACCACATCCAACCGAGAACCTGAGACTGGGCCCGCGTTCCCAACCCCTCTGGACCGGCGGGGGTTATCCCGGTCCACCCACGCACGAACCCCAAGCTAAGCAGTGAGGTTGATAAACTGACATGGAGCCCTAAATCTACCTCTAGAGAGACCTCCAAAATGGCGAATACTTCCCGCGATGCCGGCACCAACAAAGCATGGCTAGAAACTGAACGCAGGCTGAACGTAATCTTTGCCTCCTTCTGGGAGAAATTAGAGGCCCGCATACAACCGTCAGGGGCTCTGCCTGAGAACCTGCCGCGGAGCCCGACCTGTGTGGCCCGAAGGAGTACGGCGGTGAACACCCCGGCGGGTACTGCAGAGGCGGCCTCCCGATGACGCAATAGTGGCCTCAGCTCGCTACCTCCTACTCAACGGAGGACGCCCTGAGTGACCTGCTGCCGCGAGACCTGAAGCTTGGGCCACAACTCAAGCAACACAATTTACTCACCGGACACCTTCCTGGGTCCCGACGCATATGGAGTCACACTCGGAGAGCCTGCACTCGGTCCCAACCTGGCGGAACCAAGATGGACGCTCGGCGAGCTAGCAGCCCTCGACACTGTGCTGCCAGCGCCCGGGAGGGCTCGGACCCCTCACCAAGAAGAACGACACAGACCTCAACCCACAGTCCAGCACGGGAAGAAAAGAGGTGGGCAAATCACAGGGGACTGTACTCACACCACCCGAGGTGCCTCCGGAAGAATGGGGGGTGGCGACGAAGCCCCTTCAGCCCTCTCACCGAGCAGCGGAGCTGGGATTTTGTTAAGCAGGGACTGTGGTATCGGCTGAAGCCATTGATATGGACACTGAACACAACTGCTGCCCGAATGACTGTAAGGCTAGCTCCACAGGAGGGTAATATCTATGTTTAGCAAAACCCCTCCTGATGTTGTTGCCTCTATTAGTTATAAAAGTTTTTAGTTCAGTCACCACTGTCATCTAGCAAGTGTTAACCTAGTTTAAGCAAAAGACCCAATTAAATACCTGCCATAGCTCTAATCACTTGATGGTTCGTACCCTCGCTGCCACCTACAGTTCTAGGATCCAGCTATAGTAACCCTATATATGTTTAACTCTACTAGAATTGTATTTATGAAGCCTGTAATACAAGAATCAATTAATGCACAGTGTAACAAGATGCCTGAAATGCCTTGAAATTCCATATACATGCAAACACTAGTAGTTTAACCTGCATTGTTATCTCATGTAATATATAAAAAGAGGATGTTCCATTCTGGTGTTTAAATACCTTGTATACCATTTGTTAATATGCTCTAACTCCCTGTTTATTTACCTAATATTGAATACCTGCATTGCACAAGTTCATACTAAACCACCACACACACTAACCAAGCCTGCGTACAAAGCAACTTACACTAAAGTCGATGTTCTAACGTTAGCAATGTTATGTTTATATTAGGACAATACCTAAGCAACATAAATCCATACTGTTTATAGCCTAAACAAAAAAAAAATGTGCTTGTTCTATCATGTACCTCTATGTTTAACTGTTTTCATACGCTAGAGGATTGCCTTTGGGGTACCTCACATGCGAATGTTATAAACTTACGCACGACAAAAATAAAGAATTAAAAAAAAATAATAATAAAAAAAAAAAAATCATCCCATAAAAAGGGTAAATAGCAGACATAATGGGCAAAGGAGAACAAAATGGCTGCGCCCAGGCATTGAGATCTAGCACAGGGAAGAAAAGTTACTAAATATTAATAAAGGCTAGTGGCAAGAGAGGGTGTATAATCATTAAAACACATGAAGCATAAAGAATAGAAAACAAAAGAAAAAAAAGTGAAAGAGTCGCTTTAAAGCAAACTCACCTAAAGTAAGTAAGGCATACATATGAATAGTCCTGATGAAAGTCGGTGGTTAACAGACTGAAACGTTGATTTTTTTTCACAAGTTAATTAAAAGTTAAGTTTTATTTGGTATTGCATAGTCCTGAGAGTGCTATCTTTACATATGGTGAATATGGTGTATGTCGTGTCAACAGCCATTTTTTAATGTATAGTAAAATTTGTACATACGTAGCAGTTGCTATTGTTTTATGTACCAATCTTGCACTTGTTGTAGATATTGTTTTTATGTAAAATCATCAAAAAACACGTTGTTTAAAGGATCAATGATAACTAGCAAACATGCTTAAGACTTTGATAATTCTATCCGTTGTGAGTCTTAGAGATAGATATTAAATGTAATGTGATGGAATATTTAACTTTCCTTGATGGACCGTGGCCGAAAAGCATTCATTCACTTTTTTGACAGGTTTTTATCAAGATTTGCAACTGTGAAAGGGTATAAATACTTCAAGGGCTAGAATAGGAAATTAGACAGGAAGAGAACTGGAAAACAGGGGATATGTTCTCTTCAAATATCAGCTATTCACGCGAATCAGATGAGACCTAAGATTCTTGTGGTCTATTGGATTAAATTCAAAAACAACAGATGGCAGTATCAAAATTTATAGAGCAAGGAGAGAAAGGAGATCGCAGTCAAAGGCTAAGGTCAGGGCAGGTAGCAAGCAAAGCAGATAGGCAGAGTGTCAGAGTACAAAACAAAAGCAATCCAGTAATAAGACATGGACAAATCAGATCATAAATATACGTTCCAATAAAATACAGATGAGTGTAGTAAGAACTGTGGCAGCAATATACAGTATATAACAGCATATACCCTGGGGTTGTAAAGCACACACGAATAACTGGAAAGAACTTTTTTAAATGCAACAAGATGAACCGCAAGTACATACAAATGTATGCCTTTAACACACGGGCTAGTTGCCCAATTGTAGCTCAAATGTCATTAGTTGCTTTCTATAGTTCATGAGATCTGATTTACATTTTTTTTTTTATATTTCGCTTTGCCTCTATATTTACAGTACATAGAGAATTAAATGAATTCAATTAATTATGAAATAAAATCCAGTATTGGTTAAAATGGTCCAGCAATGTTTCTAGTCTAATGAGTATGGCCTTTTAACCCCTTTGTAGCAATGGTTTAGAGAAAGCTTTACATTGTGACTGCTCTGGCAAGCCATCTGTTATAAAGGAGTTAATTTATTAGAGTATAGGCCTATAAAAGGCATTTTATATGACACTGACTAATCAACTTTTGTAACTGTGCTTTTATAACATTTATGCTCATCTCTAAAAGCCCCCACCCACAATATATCACCAGATGTTTTTCAGCTCTCCCAACAGCCCTCACTGAATATTTAAATCTGATAATACCCCTAATGTTGTTCTCTACCAGGCTATTAATTAATTTATTATCCCCAACTACCCATCTTCTCTAGCTACATAAATACCCTGCTTTATTCAAATTACCTTTTTTTACCTGATCCTATTCTTCAAACATTTTCCTTTAAGATGTATTTAAAGTATGGCTCCATAATAAAAATAATAAGTAAATAAATAAATAAAATTATCAGAGCCCCCTCCTCACACATCTGGTTTTACCAGACCTTTTTGGTAGTCTATCTGCTATAGAAACAGAGTTTTGTGCATCAGCAAGCACAAACTGCTATAGTAATCTTTGTTACAGTCCATGTGATGTCATAATCCTGTGCTTGGCTTAGCTAAACTTCAAACAAGACAGCAAAGCAAAGCACCAGGTCTATACCAGAATAAGCATTGACACAGAATATATAGAAAAGCAATGGTCTGCCACGCAAGTGCCTATATTTAGGAAGGACAGTCCTTGTCCTTTGCTCATATCCCTCTGTCTCTCTTTTCTATCATAATGATGCTCTTTTCTAGGAGCTATTGGTGTGTCTGACTGTGTTCCACAGCAATAACGTTCACAGTAATGTGTCTTTAAAGTACAATACATGTGTTTAGAAACCAGTCTATTTAAGTAAGATGTATTGGTCTTGCTCTAAACAACATTTTAGTTGCATGAATTGTTATTAGTAGATCATCTAACATTTCTCAGAACAGCCCCACCCTTGGCTTAATGCTATGAATGTTAGGGACAGTTCCCTGGTATCCCCAAAAGCGGGACACCAGGGTACTAAGGCAGGACGGTGGTAAAAGAAATTTGGGACTGTCCCACCAAAATCGGGACAGTTGGGAGGCATGTGATAATCACATTTACTAAACATGGAAGGTTAAATTGACTGTTCCAGAAATCAAACTTGTTGCTTGAACGTATTAGAAATAGTGCAAATGGGGCACTAACCCCTCACCTATCTAATAGACTATTATGTTCATTAGATATAACAGTGTGCATTGCATTTGAAGATATATAGCTTAGGCATGATAGGTGATTGAAAGGTAGCTATAATTTACAACACTGTAGGGTATTTGGTGTTTTCCAATATTTTAACAATAAGACAGGCAGTTATTACACCTTGTTAAGGTACTAGTTTGAGGTAGCTTGTTCTTTTTGTGCCAACGAAGCCCACACCTCTTCATGCTTTGAGATTATACTAGACAGCCTATGAGTCATAGCTTCATATAGCTCAACAATGTTGTTGTTTCCACTAGCATGGCAATAGAGGGCGAAGTCACCAATTTCCACTGGTGTGCTATAAACAATTTTGCTGTCACCATCACATGCATAGACATTTTCCATTGGGGACCGTGGAGTGTCAGGAGCATATCTATCAAGAATGTTTCTGGATCAAGCGCAAGAGTAACTATTTAACCCCTTAAGGACAGATGACATGTGTGACATGTCATGATTCCCTTTTATTCCAGAAGTTTGGTCCTTGAGGGGTTAATTAGGAACTGAATCTGTTGCCAGAATGATTGGAGCAGTGCCAATGGATATGGGAAAAGGATCTGATGTCCCCACTGCACCGCCAGAAGTTCAGGGAGGAGGCAGGGAATATACGTGCCAACCTTTGTGGTACCAAATACCAACAAAGCAAAAGTTTCCTATGATTCTTCCACTGGTTGATACTGTGAGATACCCCACACATTTGACACCGCTGCGGGATACCCCACACATTTGACACCACCCTAATTCACTGATTCTGTGAGAAAACCTTTCCAAGCTCCTGCTCCCATTTGAGCATCTAAGGAAGTTTTTCTGGTGTATGAGCAAGCGCAAGGAGGAATGCATAATGGTCTACATTTGCTTCCAATGCCCATGCACAGTTTACAGTTCGGAGACCGCCGGGAGGAGATCTTTACCAGGTTCGCATCTGTAGTTAAGATATATTTTATTCTAATAAAGGTAAATAGTTCCTTGTGTGGGATTGGAAATTCTCTCTGTAGATCTATAAATAGTTTAACCTGAGAGACAGATAATAGTTGGTGGACATGTGTAATGCCTGCCTTAGTCCAGGTTAGGGATTATGTAGATTACTATGGCAATTATATAGAATTTATTCGAAGCCCTGGTAATGGCCAGAGCCTAAGTAAAGTTAAATTTCAATTGCTCAGCTAATTTACCCACAATCCATCAGTACAATAAATCCCACAGAAGGGCAAACAATTCACATCATGGACTGGAGAACAAAATTGTGGTATACGGATATTGAAATTTAGTGCAAGCAATAAAGTTTAAGGGTGTAACCATTAAGACACAAAGGGGAATAGGGAAAAGAAATCTGAAATTAAAAAAAAAAAATGACAGTGTTACTTTAAGGCTCTAAAACTTCATTCCCACTAGTGAGTTAATCTCATAGTTCCAGCAGTTGAATAATCTTTATATAGTCTTGACATTTTTCATGTGTAGATGCCTGAGCAGTGATGTAATGTTGTTGCATCACAGACCTATTTGCAAACCTTTTCTCTACGCTGAATCACATTAGGCTGTGACAAGTTAGAAATGAAAGTGAGCTTGGATTTTATGGCTGCGATAACTGCGCTGGAATATCAGACAATGTTGCTGTCATTTCCTTTTCTACTCTGCAATCCACACACAGCCGCGCAACAATGTTTGTTTTGAAAAATTCCGACTGGTAAACTCATTTGAATTCCACCATTGGAGGTTTGCCAACTTTTTATGAGCAGTGACCGATTACAGGCTTATTAACCATTCAAGGATTACATCACAGAGCATAATTGTTGAATGATTACATCAACACTGGAGGATTCCAACCCAGCATACTTCTGCAATTCAGAGGAAAACTATTTGTCATCGTGCATTACATTCTGAGATAAACTATGCTGCTGAGAATTGTATTAAAATTACATTTTGCTTACGTAGGAAAATAGGCAGACACCATGGGACAATCGCTTTTTGTTTTACTTTGGCCTGTGTAATATGCTTCAATGCTAGTGTTATATTTTTTTCACTGTACACTTCAGGCGGTTTGACAACTGACTTTACTAATTTGGAAAATTACTTCAAATAGAATAAATAAAACACTTTCTTCAGTCATTGTAGTGAAATGAAAACTATGGCGTTAGGATATCAAACGTTTTCCTAATGCTGCAGTATTATCCTCAATAGTTGGATGCAAGTCCCCGTCCCAAATTAAATCAAGACTGGGTGAAAAAAAGGTTTTAATTTACAATTCTTACTCGTTGCTGCCACCCACTCCTTGCGAAGTCATGTTGGATATGTCACTTCCTGGCTTCTTGTCCAATCCAATGCCCCTCATAGAGTTGGTGATCCAATCAAATGCTTTTCGTAGGGAAGCATTGAATCCAATGCTTCCCTATTAGCTGCATTTGATGACATTCAATTTCTTCATAGACATCGAACATCACATGTCCAATTAAAACTTTGTCGTTGCAGAGGAGGCGCTGAGTGTTCTGTCAGGAAGAGCCACTAGAGGTGTGTTAAAGCCAGCAATGTAAATTTAGCAGTTTATACAAAACTACAACGTTTACATTGCAGGGTTAAAACTACAGCACCGCTGTACTCAAACCACTTCAGTGAGATGAAATTGGTGTGGGTGCCATCAATGGTTCATGAATTCACAATTTGTAGTGTTCATTCAAATAACAATAATAGAAAGAAGCAAGCAAGAAACAGGAATCGGGAAGAAAATGTTGCACTATGTTTGTTTTCACCTTAAACTAGAAATGGGAATAGTAAGGTAGCAAGTGTTTATTCTGCTTGCTT